>JAHRHZ010000012.1:61118766-61161920 GCA_024137785.1 Ginglymostoma cirratum
TTTCTGATGAAGGGTCTAGGCCCGAAATGTCAAGCTTGCCTGCTCCTATGATGCTGCTTGGCCTGCTGTGTTCATCCAGCTCCACACCTTGTTATCTCTTGACTCCCAGACTATTGTTTGTGCTTGCAATGCATTTTCTCGCCTTCCAATTTTGTATTTCATGGTGCCAATCTCTTCCCCATGCTTTACTAGTAATAGTCACATCTCCCCATTGATTAGTTCTTCCTGATAACTACTTGACTTTAGTGCCCATTTTTGGCCGTTGTCCTTTGGAACCAGCGAGGTCTCATTGTTCATCGTCAGTCACACTGTCAGTCGCGGCAGTTTGATTCTCATAATCTGTGTAACATCTGGGGTATGAAATTGTTACTTTTGATAACTTCTTCAGAAACTGCAAATTTGTTATCCATACCAAGCAACCTTGAAGATTGTACCAAACAGTCTGGTTCCTGTACTGCGCAGCTATTATTTTGCCATCTTTACCAATAACGATGCCAGCACAGATTGGCGATTTCCAAATGAAGTCTTGCACACAATGTACCGAATTCCTTTATGTTCTTTTTCACGTTACAGGAGTCTCCAATTTATGAATGTCTGATGTCCAAACGCTCGTACTTAAGAGCACGGACTCATATATGGTTGTAATTTAAAGACCCACCAGTAATGTTTCCTGTACTTACAAATGGCTTCTTTACACTGTCCTGCATTGTTTTCAGACTTGTGTATAAATCGGCTTGTGAATGCACTCCAGAATGGAACCCGTTCGCACTCTGAGGACTGCCTGTACTAACTTCAGCCTTTCTAAATTTGACAAAATCTGACCACTGCTCATAAAGTCAATAAATCATCATTTTTTGATAAATTTTGTCCATGAAATTTAACAATCTGTCCAAACCTTTGTCCGTGTCCAAATCATCAGGCTCCAACTCTGAAAAAAAAATTTGCTTCCATTGGTAACAGAAGATAGTTGATTTAATTTGATTAATCACCCATATTCTATGAAAATGTGCCTCCTGACCAGTAGAAGAATCAAATTATAATGTGGACCTGGGTCACTTCTTTACTAACTATGAAACATAACATGGCCTTAGCATTCCAAGAAATGAAGTGCTCTAGAAGATAACGGTTTTAAAACAGTTTAGCCCTAAGTCCATACTTTTAGTGAGGGCTTGATTTCATAGAATCGTAGAATCCCTACAATGGTGAAGCAAGCCATTCAGTTCATCAAGTCCGTACCAACCCTCCAAAGGGCATCCCACCTGGAGCGACTAAGAATCGTGGAAAACTCTCCACTGTTTGGATTCACACCTGTCACAAAGGGAAGATGTTTGCTGTTGTTGGAGGTCAGTCATCTCTGAACCAGGACATCTCTATAGGAGCTTCTCATGTTTAACCAACCTATTCAGATATTTTAGGACACATCTCTGAAGCACGTGTGACTTGAACTATAACCTCCTGGCCTAAAGTTGCTCGGAGTAGTTTCCTAAGCAGCCTTCCCTCCATCATAAGGTCAGATGGTTGCTGGTGATTTTACAGTGTTGAGCACCACTTCTGATTCAGTTATTGAAGGAGCCTGTGTCTATAGCCACCAAGGCCTGAAAGCACCCAAGAGGATAAGTGGCAAGTAATAATTGTGCCACACAAGTATCGGGCAGTGAACCACTACTTGACATTGATTGGCAATACCAAAGCTGAATAACCAAATATCAACACTCTGGGGTTGCCATTGACCATATATCATATAAATGTAGATATTCCAAGAGCAAGTCAGAGGCTAACAATTCTGCAATCAACCTCCTCCAATCTCTCAAAGCCTGTCTGGTACCTACAAGGCACAAGTTAGGAGCTTGAGAGAATTCTGTCCAGCTGACACCATGTCAAGAAGTTTGATTGTATCTAGGCCAAAGCAACCTGCTGCTTGACTGATACCCCATCCAGCACCTTTAACATCCACTGCCTTTTTATCACTGATGCAGAGTGGCAGCTGAATGTACCATCTCTAAGGTATGCTGCAACCATATGCCTCAGACAGCACCTTTCAAAGTCACCAAGAGGAACAGAGATTGCTTGGGAATTCCATCACCTGCACGTTCCCCATCAATCTACACACCATCCTGATTTAGAGGTATATCATCGCTGTCATTGGGTCAAAATCCTAGAAATCCCTTTCTAACAGCATAGTAAGAGCTCAATATCATATGGAATGCTGGCGTTTAAGATGGTGGCTCACTACCTCCCTTCTACATGCAATTCGGGCTGAATAACAAATGCTGGATAGCCAGCAACTCCCCCCTCACGTGGACAAATAAAACTCAAAACCTGATGAGCAACTATAATGACTACCCTGGGGAAGAAGTATAAGAAACATTTTATTGTGTATGTGGGTGCTTTTAGTAGGACTATGGTGACTTTTATTTTTCTTGATGAATTCCTCAGCGTTCTCAAAAGTTGAAATGGCCTCCCTTGAAGTGAAATGATGGGCTGTGATAATTTGTACAAGTTGCTATGTGGTAAAAGTCCTATTCTACTAAAAGAGCTGGTAACCAAATTGAGTTGATAATCCCCAGCCTGTGATATCGCTAATGTTTCCCAGCTTCACATAAGCATTATTTTCTGACTACATTGGATGGAAGTGGGTGGCATGAAATAAGTTGAAGGATTCTGCGAACATTGAGTGTGTCAGTAACACTTGTTGCTCCAGCATCAACTCTATGGAGAGGTGGGAAAGTGACAAACGAGGCCGCATTGTTAACATTTCTGCCTTTTGACCCTACCTACACCAGCAGTTGCTCAACCCTTTCCCTGGCCTCTTCTGTTTCAACTGCTCTTTCCCACCTTTTCTTCGATATGAAACCTGCAGTTTTTGCACCACTGTTCCATTCTGAAGAAGAATTGGGTCAGATTTGAAAAGTTAACTTTGTTTCTTTCTGCATTGATGGTGCCAGTCCTTCTGGGTTTTTCCAGCACCTTATTTTAACTTCAGATTTGCAGTCATTTGCCTTTGTTACTTAAGTCAGATCTCTTCATAATTTCAAGCCAGCTGTGAGAATAGTATAAGTTTTAATATTTGGAACCTAATATTTTAATTATAGAATCCTAGAATGGTCACGACACAAGGAGGTCATTCAGCCCACCATGTCCCTGCTGAGTCTCTGAAGAAACAATTCACCTTGTGCTACGTCTTTGTCTTTTCTCCTTGGGCCCGCACATTTTTCCTGATCGGATAATGATCTTATTCCACTCTGAAAATCTCAGTTGACCTTGTGGAATGAGGCACATGTCAAGGCCCATGTGATTATGCAGCCAAACAGTAGTGAAAACGCTAATTAAGCTAGTTTTTGCCTTCCCTACTAGGGACAGTGATCTGACATTGTGGATTGCATGCCATTTATCAATTTTTCATTTCAGCCAAAAAAGTCAAAGGACAGAGGAATGAATAGAATGGAGAAAAGGAATGGGGATGAGGGGAGAATTTTAGAGCTGGGAGAAGGAAGGGAAGAGCTGTAAGGTCAGAAAGAGCTAATGGGTCAGAAGAGTGGTGGTAGAGGAGGAGAGAGGTTTGGGGTGGTGAGTGGAGGACAGGGACAGCAAGGGGGATCTAATTGTTTGACAATATTAGATCAGGTTTTGGCTGGTAATCATTTGCCATTGATTTCCTATACCATTTTGTAGGACTGCTTGTACTGGAGCTCATCACCATCTTTCTCCCGAATTTTTTGCAATAGCTACTGTAGCTAACTTTGCTTGTTCCAATTGCATTGTATGAAAACCGTAGTTGTTGACTGCATCCGGATGCCTCCACTCTTCATCCTACCTCCTGCAGTTACCTTACATACCTCTGCTTCTTGACCTACACTCTTTGTGGTCCTATTTGTTTCTTTGTTCAAACTAATTTATTTAATTTCGGTTGGCTAACTGCTGAGTCACTGCACAGTTGTCAACAAACGTGACTTCACCCGCACAAAATCCCAGCAGCTCAATTTTCCATGAAGCTGTTTGAATCCCAGATAGAGGGTTTCAGATTTTGTCTGATATTTCAACTAGCTCTTGCTTAATAATGACCCTGAATTTTTTTTGATCACTCATGTTGGAGCCACTTCTTGTTTACTCAGTGGTTGAGTGCCACTTTTTTGGCTGCTCTGCCCTTCCAATATCCCTGACCATTTCCTCCCACTGGCCATGTCCCTTGCCTCTTCTAAAAGCCACTTTGACACCCTCAGAGTTATGCCATTTCTTTACCTTGTCTACCCTTTAACTACCTTTACGGCATTCAATTTTGCGCTCAATTTCTTTTTCCAGCGTCTAAATAAATGTTGTAAAAGTTGACATTGTTGTTGTCACTGCTATCGCCATTTCTGTCAGGTTCACAATAGAGTTGCAGCTTGACACAAGACCTGTGTGGTCGGAATGCAATGTACGAGCACCCCTCTAAGACAACATTAAGACACTTAGTAATACAGTAATAACAACCTTTTTCTCAACCAGCATCTCTTACTTTGACACAATTTTTACCTCCCCCGATTATAGCTGATTTATTTTTGATCAGTTTGTTTTTTAAAAAAAATGCCAGTTGATCGAAATAACCAGTTAACGGAAGAAATTGAAAACTTGGTAAAACATTTGAATTTAATCAGCAGTAGTGAATCCTGGTTAAAATGAGTGATTAGAGGGTTTTGTAACAGCCACTCCAACTGATGGGGAAAGTGACACTTCTCCTCAAGTGTTTACTTAAGAAAAAGGCGCAGATCTACTTTGAAAGATCTGTAAGGCTGACTGTGCTGTCTTTTCCAGATTTCAGTGGACATGATGAGGACTTGGCATCATGTTCACCCATGGATTAGTGTATAATACAGTGCCCTTCCTCTGCTAATGGAGCTTCTCCCTGTTTCAGGTGGGATCTCTGATTCCTATTCATGGTTCAACTGGAATATGGAACAGACTAACCAGTGGCAACTCAGTGAAACTAATTATTGGACACCCAGTAGTGTGTGATTTTGGTATTAAGACTGAAACTGGCCCACTCCTCAAGGATTGTTCAAAATCAGTTGTCATTTCTTATTTGCAGGAGAAGACAATGTCTTGATCACATTAGCTGCATATTTGTTGAGGCCCTTTTTAGCAACATCATAGATGAACTTTAACAAGCTTCAGTCATGTGAATTTCTTTTTGTATGTTTTGAAGATTTTTCCATCCCGCCCTTGATGCTGCAAGTTGGGCTGACTACCTTAAATGCTCTTTTCCTCTTGGAGGAAACCCTTATTTTCTGCTCAGTCCTGCAAAGGAAATGAGTAACAAGTAATTTTATGATTTTGACTTGAACTTTCAATACAAGTGTTCAAAGCATCTTCCTGAATTCACAGTTCCTTTTATTGTGGACAGTATTTCTGTGTCATATTTATTTAAGGTTATTGTTAGAGTAATACGTTGTATCAAAGTATGAATGAGTCAACTCAAGTGACAACGAAGCAATGAGCTCCTGATTTTAATTGTTCTGTTGTGGGTCGTTGTCAATTGAGTTTGTGCACTTCCCCACAAGAGGGCAGAAAAGACGCAATTGATTCATTCAAATTATAGGTTCTGTTGTTTTAATACTACAGGTTGCTCTATGGATGTTTGGAAAAATATATAAGATCACCCTTTGGGAGCAGTAATGTATTACAGTCCTGATGATGTATGTCATTTGCACAAATTGTGGTAGACTCCTTGTTTAAATATGTCCAAGCTGTAAATGATTATGCCTTATGAGCCTCTTCAAACCAAAGAGCCAGTTGCAGGGTTGGTATGGACATCCTCACAATTCACAGTTTTTGCTGTCTTGTTGGCGCTTAGGGGATCTTCTGCAGTTGCTCCATGTCTTCTAGAGTGCAGTCAGATATCATGTGTTTGGCATTGATGGTCCTTGAATTATGTTGAACCAAATAGGATAGCTGTACTGTTTCCCAAAGAGGAAGGTATACTATGCAGAAATTTTTGTGGCTTTTTTTTCCTAAAAGTTGTTTTTTTTTTATCATTTGTATCCTTGCTGTTGAAGGACAGAAAGGGCCATGGGGAAGATGGAGGCAAATCCACAAATAACACGAATGCATATAATAAATGGTCGACTGTATTAGATTGTTCCTTGAAACTGTTAGTAAGTTTTGGGGCTTAGGTTCAGTGTTAAAACTGAATTATAAGCTGAAATAGCATCTTTCCAAATGGAAATGAAGATTAAAGATCAAAAGTAATAAAATACAATTTATATCAATGTCACTGATAATATGAACTTTGTGAAGTTATCACTGAATTTAATCTGTAAGAGAGGTTGAGAGAGTTAACTCTGGCTAATCTCAAATTTAGTGCAACGTTGTGTTCACTATAGAGATAACAAATATTAGAAACATCCGTCATATTGCATAACAAATTGCTTAGGCGTTTGGTACAACCCTTGTCAGACCTGGCCTGATTGATCTGCAAAATTCCTGAAAAAGAATAGATAATGACTCTCACTTTTGTTTCCAATTTGCTTCTTTTATTATTCACGTGTGGGACGTAGTCATCCCTGACTGTCCAGCCTTTATTGCCTGTCCCTAGTTGTACTTGGAATTGCGGTGGTGAGCTGCCTTCTTGAACTGCTGCAGTCCACGTGCTGTGGGTTGACTCACAATGGCATAGTGAAGGAATTCCAGGATTTTGACCGAGTGACATTATCTAAGTCAGGATGGTAAGTGGCTTGAAGGGAAACTTGAAGATGACGGTATTCCCATGTACCTGCTGCCCTTGTCCTTCTGTATGTAAGTGGTCACGTGTTTGGAAGGTGATATCTAAGGATCTTTGAGTTTCTGCGGTGCTACTGAGAGTCGGTGGTAGAGTGAGTATTTGTAGATGTAGTGTCAAGCTTCTTGAGTATTGTTTGAGCTGCACCTATCCAGGCACTCCTAACTTGTGCCTTGTAGATAATGGACAGGCTTTGGGGAGTCAGGAGGTAAGTTACTCTCTGCAGTTTTCCTAACCTCTAACCTGCTCTCATAGCCTCTATGTTTATGTGGTGAGTCCAGTTGAGTTTCTGGTCAATGATAACACCCAGAATGTTGATAGTGGGTGATTCAGTGATGGTAACGCCATTGAATGTCAAGGGGCGGTGGTTAGATTGTCTCTTATTGATGATGGTCATAGCCTGGCATTGTGTGGCACGAATGTTACTTGCCACTTGTCAGCCCAAGCCTTGATATCGTCCAGATCTTGTTGCATTTTAACATGGATTCACGAATGGTGCTGAAGACTGTGCAATCATCAGTGAACATCCACACTTCTGACCTTATGATGGAGGGAAGGTCATTGATGAAGCAGCTGAAGATGGTTGGGCTGAGGACACTACCCTGAGGAACTCCTGCAGAGATGTCCTGGAGCTGAGATGTTTGACTTCCAGCAACCACGACCACCTTCCTATGTGTCAGGTATGACTGCAACCACCGGAAACTTTGCCCCCTGATACCCATTGATTCTGGTTTTGCTAGGGCTCCTTGATGCCACACTTGGTCGAATGCAGCCTTGATATCAAGGGCTGTCACTCTCACCTTACCTCTGGAATTCAGCTCTATTGTCCATGTTTGAACCAAGGCTGTAATGAGGTCAGGAGCTACGACTCCCAAGTCTCTTTGTGCTTCAGATTCCTGAAGCCTTTCCCTCTTTAGAAAATAATCTACCCCTTTATTCTTCCTACCAATGGGCATAACCTCACACTTTCTCATATTATATTCTACCTGCCAATTCTTTGCCCACTCTCCTAGCCTGTCCAGGTCCTTGTGTGGCCTCCCACTAGTTTCTCAACACTACTTGTACCTCCATGTATCTTTGTGTCATCTGCAAACTTAGCAACAATTTCCCCAGGTCCTTTGTCCAGATAATTAATGTATAACATGAATAGTTGTAACCCCAAACTGGTCTCTACCAAACTCCACCAACTGCTATCCTGAAAAAGACCCCTTTATTCCCACTCTTTGCCTTTTTGGCCGGTTAACTAATCTTCTATCCATGCTAGTGCCTTGCCCCTAACACCAAGGGCCCTTATTTAGCAACCTCCTGTGTGACACCTTGTCAAAGGCTTTATGGAAATTCTAACAGATCATGTCCACAGGCTCTCCTTTGTCTAACTTTTTTGTTACCTCCTCAAAGAATTCTAACAGATTCGTCAGGCATGACAGCTCCTTGACCAAGCTGTGCTGACTCAGCTCTATTTTACCATGTACCTCCAAGTGCTCCATAATCTCAAGCTTAATAATGGATGCTAAAATGTTACCAAACACTGAGATCAGGCTACCTATTATTTGCTTCGCTGCCTTCCGCCTCCCTTCTTTCTTTAACAGGGATATTACATTAGCCATTTTCCAGTCTTTGTCCCTCTCCCTGATTCCTGTGATTCCTGAAAGATCATCACCAATGCCTCTACAGTTTTCTCAGCTACCTTCCTCAATCCAATTGATTTATCCACCTTTTAGGCCTTTCAGCTTCCCCAGTGGTAGCCATTGCACTCACCTCTGTCCCCAACCCTCTTGAAGTTCTGGTATGCTGCTGGTGTCTTCCACTTTTGTTTTTGTTGTACGTAATTGTAAGTAAACTTGTGCTTATTACAGCAAAATTATTTGCAAGTCTGTTGACTGGGTAAGCAGCTCAGTTGATCGTGAGAATGGTCGATGATGAGAAAGAACCATCTCTCCCAAAAATACAAATTTGCCTAGTACAAGGCGGTTGAAACTGTAGTGCATAAGCTATACCTGGGCTAGAAGCCAAGGCAGTATAAACATACCTTCACTTCCTGTTAATTTGCCTTGGTTGAATGTTGTTGGCTGGAAGTTTGGATGAGGCTTATTGGTGGATGAATCTAAAATCGAAGAACCAGCTCTATTAACATGTATCACTTCTTTCCTAAGTGTTTTTGGACAGACATTTGTATTGATTTTTTTACTCACTTCAATTGAGTTGTACAAACTGCTTTCTTGGTTTACCTCGAAGAACTAATTTGGATTCATCCAGCCTTTCAAAGTCCATGTACACCAAATCATCAGCCTTGCCCTCTCGACCATCTCTATTGTCTCTTCAAAAATACTCCAAGTTAGTAAGACTTGATTTTCAATAATACATGTGTTGACTCTTCCAAATTAACCCTTTTCTCCATGTGGTGATTAATCCTATTCTGAATAATTGTTTCCAGAAGATTTCCCACCACAGAAGTTAAGCTGACTGGTCTGTAACTGCTGGACTTGGCTTTGAGCTTTTTTTTAAACAAAGCCGTAATGTCACCAGGCCTGCAATTCTCCAGTCCTCTGGCACCATTCCAGAATCCAGAAAGACTTAAAGATCATTGTCAGTGCCTCTGCAATTTCCACTTTCAGTTCCTTCAATATCCTGCGTTGTTCAGTTCCCAGTGTTCTCATCAACTGCATTTAGTACCAGCTTATCAAGTACCATCTCCTTATCAATTTTAAATCCTTCTAGAGACTTTTGAAAGATTTAATTCATGGGATGTGGGAATTGTTGACTGAACCAGTAATTATTACCCACCCCAAGTGACCCTTGAGAAGTTGATGGTGAGCTGTCTATGAATGGCCGCAATCCACTTGCTGTAGGTAGACTTCAATGCTGTTAGGGATGGAATTCCAAGATTTTGACACAACAATGCTGAAGGAACAGCCGTCTGTTTCCAAGTCAGGATGATGAGTAACTTGAAGGGGAACTTGTAGCTTGTGATGTTCTCATGTATCTTTTCTCCTTGTCCTTTTTGATGGCAGCGGGTGTGAGTTTGGATGATGACGTCTGAGGAAGCTTGATAAGTTGTACAGGATGCACTGCAACATGTTGCACATTGTTCTGTTGAATGTCAGTGATTGATGGAGCTAAAGTTTGTGGAAGTGGTGCAAATCAGATGGGCTGCTGTGTCCTGAATGGTGTCAAGTTTGTTTGAATGCCATTGGAGCTGCACTCATCCAGGAAAGTGGGGGGTATTCCATCACACTCCTTACTTGTGCCTTATAGGTCGTGGACAGGCTTTGGGGAGTCGGGAGTTACTTGCTGCAGGCTTCCTAGCTTCTGACCTGGCCTTGTAGCTACCTTTTTTAGGGGGCCACCCAGGCCAGTTTCTGGTTAACAGTGACTCCCAGAAGGTTTAGTAGGGGCAATTATGTAATATTAATCCAACTGAATGACAAGATTAGCAGGTGTTTGATTCTGTCTTGTTGGAGATGTCCACTGCCAGGCACTTGTGTGGCACATGCGCTCCTTGCCACTTGTCAGGCCAAGCCTGGATCTTGTCCGCGTCTTCTACATTTGCACATGGACTATTCCACTATGTGAGGAACCACAAATGGTATTGCACATTATGCAGTCATCTCCACTTGACCTTATGATGGAAGGAAGGTATTTGATGAAGCTACTGAAGATATTTGGGCCAAAGACACTACCTTGAAGAGCTCTTGCACAAATGTTCTGGAGCTGAGATGACTGACCTCCAACAGCCTCAACCATCTTCCTAAGTGCCAGGTATGACTCCAAATAGTGGAGAGTTTTGCCCCTGACTCTTATTGATTCTAATTTTTGCCAAGGCTCCCGATGCTATATTCTTTCAAATGTGACTTGGGTGTCAATGGTTTGACATTCTCACCTCACCTATGGAATTCAGCTCTTTTGTCCATGCTTTGACTGAGGCTATAAAGGGGGCTAGAGCTGAGTGACCCTGATGGGACCAAATCTGGATGTCAGCAAGTAGGTTATTGCTAAGCAAGTGATGCTTGATAGTAGTTTTGATATCACCTTCCATCATTTTACTGATGATTGCCAGTGAACTGATGGGGCAGTAACTGACTTGGTTGAATTTGTCCAGCTTTCTATGTACAGGACATACCTGGCCAATTTTACATATTTTCAGGTTGATGCCAGCGTGAGTTTCCTCTTATGTCTCTATGACTTGGGCAGCATTTGCCTCCTGGGTAAAGGTGCAAAGTATTCATTTAGCCCTTCAGTAATGCTTCTTGCATTCATAATTTAATTCCCTTTTTGGTCCCTAATTGGCCCTATTCCTCTTCTTTTACCATCTTTTCTTTGTTTATGTGACTATAGAATACTTTGGGATTCCCCGATTATGGTAGATACCAATCATTTTTTCATTATCTGTCTTTGCTTTTCTTATACATTTTCACCTCCCTTCTGAGCCTTCTGCATTCAGTTTTGTTCTCAGTTGTATTTTCTCCTGGACATTTGTCATAAACATCTAGTTTCTTCTTTAACTTAGTTTCTATCTCCTTCATCTTCCAGGCAACTCTGGATTGGTTTGCCCTTCCTTTTTTCCTTTTCAAAGAGTATACCTTGGTTGTGCCTAATGCACCTCCTCTTTAAAGGTAGCCTATTGCTCAGCATCTACTTCTCCTACCAACATTTTGTTCCAGCTTGTCTGGTCCAGCTCTGTCCTTGCACCACTGAAGCCAACTCTCCGCTAGTTCATTATTCCCCAATAAGAATTTTCCACCATCATCCAAAACCTTATGACACAATGATCACTGACACCCAAATGTTCCCCCACTGTCACTTGATCTAACTGATCCACCTTAGTCCTAAGAACCAGGTGTAGCAGTGCCACTTGTCTTGTTTGATTAGACACAGGTTGCTTTAGAAAATTCTCACGATTGCCTCTTGCTGTCCTTTACAGTTTCACTATCCCAGTCAATAGTCAGGTTGTTAACGTCCCCGAATACAGCTACTCTTGTTTGCACATGTTTGTAATTCCTTTGCAGATATGTTCCTCTGCATAATTCCCACTAGAGTGTGGTGTATAGTTTGTACCAAGCAGAGGCAGAGAGACTTGGGTACATATATATGTAACTCATTAAAGATGGCAGGATGGCAAGAAAGGACAGTTAATAAAGCATACTAGGCTTCATAAATAGGGGCATGAAGTATAAGAGCAGGGAGGTTGTGATGAATTTGTATAAGACACTGAATAGATGTCAGTTGAAGTATTGTGTACAGTTCTGCTGCTCTATTGAATGGATGTGAATGCATTGGAGAGATCGCAAAAGTGCTTTACCAGAATGGTTGCAAGGTTAAGTCATGAAGAAAGATTAGCAAATTTGGGACTGTTTTCATTGGTGAGGATGTGTCTTTGAGGAGGCACATGCTCATAACTGGTGCAGACATGATGGGCCAAATGCCCTGCTCCTGCCATGTAACACTGATTCTGTATGTCTGAACCATTTAATACTTTGTATTGTTTAATCAGTCCCTTTGGCTACCCTTTTCCTCAACTGTAAAGCTTACACATCTATAATGTTTTCTTGGAACTTATCCTGTTTTTACTGATAACCATGTGTGATTGATGTTACTGTGCTCTTTCTATTGCAAATGTAGCTTATTCCTTATAATTCCCTGTCATGTTTTGCATTAAAGCTGATTAGTACAGTAATTATCTTTAAATGCAATATTACAATTATGTTGAAAGATAGATACAAAGGCATGTTGAATGATTCGATAATTTGAATAAATACACTTGAATTCATAAGGTAAATGGTAGTTCTGTCAGCATAATGTCTGAATTCTTGAACCATTCATTTCTTGGCACTTTGTGATTTTCTTAAATTATTTAATTGTTTTCCATAGTTTACTTTGCATAGACTTGCATTCTCCTGGCTGACCTTTTCTATTTTGATGTGTTGATTTGCAGCAGAAACTGTCCAATCTGTTTGTTAATCTGACAGTACATGAAATGAACTGACCAGCAATATGCTGTTGAACATAATCTCTTGTCTTCCACAAAGCCATCAATGCCTCTTCGGCAACATGAGGTGAATTTATCGAAGCAGTACTTTCATGCTTGCTGTCTTTTTAACAAAGGCTAAAATTTTATTTGTGTAATGATCAACTGGGTGATCATCATCTTTGATGGGATCAAAGGTAAATCATGTTGCCAAGTCACTGAATTTTTTTCAGACACAGGTACTGTTCCTCAGTATTTATTAATCAGCCTGATTCAGCAATGGGTTTTGGACCTCAATGGACCTGGCATTTTGACTACTCTGCATCAAACAACCATGTACAGCAACCCTTGTGTTGTGTGATCCTGCCCCGATGAGAAACAAATTGTTTAACAGATGTTTGGAGCTAATTTGCAGTTTTAAACATTGTAGACCCGTGTTGACACTTGAACTATGGCTGTGATTAACCCTATTTTGTGAACTTGGAACCAGTGAGATGTTTCAAACAAATGCTCCTTGTGTGGCTTTTTCAGTAACTGTTAAACATGATAGGTTTCTGAATGATGTTGCCAGGACAATTGGAATAACAGGTTTTCCCAAATTCAACAATTATATCAAGATATGAAGGGCTCTTGCAGAGCAGTGGTAATGTCCCCACCACTGAATGAAGAGATCCAGGTTCAAGTCCCTCTTGCTCCACAGGTGTGTCTTAGCATCTCTAAATAGGTTGATTAGAAGTATCTGTCTTGAAATGATGACAATAATAATGATCCCAGAGGTTCTGTCCAAATGATTGGCGAACTGGAGTCATGCAACTTTGCAACTCTGCAAATATTTTCCCCAAGTTGATGTTAGGTCTTCAAAATCATTAGAAAGTGGACCTCTAGAAGAATGAAGAGGAGTATTGTAGAGCATAACATTGAAACCTCAGAACTTGCTAGATTATTCTGGTATAAAATCTTGAATGAATAATACAAATCTGTAGAGAATGTAAGTATATTTGACAGCAAAAACACGGAGCTAAATTTCAGAATGGAGAAAGGCTGGTATGGCTGAGTCCACATTTTACTGTTCAGTGGAAAGGAAAAACCGCTTTAGAGCAAAACTGGCTAATAGCCTGAGACCTGCTCCCTACCCAGGTTATCCTCATCATTACAAACTACAAAGGTGACAAGCTCAGGAATTGCTTCTTATTGGCCAAGAGAGTAATTTGGTACGTTGAAGCAAAGTTATGTTTATGTCAGTGAATAATCAGATTTCTCTACAAAACAGTAGTTAGATACTCCCAGTTTTAGTTAAGCAATGACATCAACTGTTAACCCAAGACTAAAACTAAACTAAACTTCAAGATTTAATTCCAAAACAAGCACCTTATACTGTGCTACTACCCTTCCAAATGTGTATGTTTTTATTGTTATATCAGTGTAGTATAAAAGCTGCTAACTGAGCTTTATTTTCTTGAAAACTGCCAATTACTGTTTGAAGTCTCTTAGTACATAGCAAAACAAATAAAAGGATTTTTAAAAAAACGGACCTTGCATTAGAAGCAAATAAATTAAGTGATAGCAAAATGAAGACAAGTGGTTTGTGTTATAATATTCTGATTACTGTTTAAGGCCTTGAAGCTTTAAATATTTTAATCATTCGTATGAAATTCCTTTTCAGAACAAAGCAGAAGGGATGACTTAGAAGCGTTAGGTCACATGTTCATGTATTTCCTCCGTGGCAGTCTTCCTTGGCAGGGCCTTAAGGCAAGTTTATTTCCCCTCCACTCTGCTTTTCAAATCTGCTAGTTATTGATGAGCATTGTCTTGATTAATGACACTGATTTCACTTTCATTTCCAGGCAGACACATTAAAAGAAAGATATCAAAAGATTGGGGACACCAAGCGAGCAACACCAGTTGAAGTGTTATGTGAAAACTTTCCAGGTAATTTTTCAATCATTGAGTAGATCCAGAGATTCTCAAGTTTCTAATGTCTATATCTGTTTCTGCTATTTGAATTCATTATTGTTTATCTTCTGCCATGAGAGACCATTATTGCACTGCAATATGCAATGTTTACAAGGTACCTGACAAGTAATTATTAGGACTGGGGTATCACCACTATCCTTTATAAGGAAGATGAGGGAAGTAACATCGTGCTGTTTCAATGTTAGTATTTGTATGCATTCAGATCTGGTTTTTCGTAGTTGTTGAGGTCAAGTTTAATGGTAAATTGTTTTTCTACTGATCTGGCATCATTACCCACAGATGGTTAGAATTTATGCTGCTGATGGGATCTGAAGCTGAATATGATAGTTTTAAAACTTCTAAGGGCTGTCTAAATTGTTAACTACCTTTGCATTTATGATATTGCAAGGCACACAGCTTGAGCACGAATACATTGAGATTTGCAGTACATTTCAAAAGAAAATGAGTGCAGAGAATGCCCAGGTTATGAAGTTAAAACAGTAAGAGTCTATTATGCCCAAGTTTTAAACCTTAAGACAAAGAAGAGGAGAATTTTTTTCTTTTTAGTTGGGTTTTGCATTATTCAGCTCATGTGATGTGCTTCAGTTATATTTCCTTCTTTCATTTGATTCTGAAAGCAGCACATTACATTGAATGGAGCAGGGGCTCATGGATGTGAGGTGACCCCCACAACTCATCTTCATGGTGATTCTTTCCATATGAGCCATGAAATGAGTGGAGCTAATTATTTTTATGGAATTACGTCAGCTTCTTTGATGGGCACTCTAGAACAGCCATGTAAGCTCTGAAGGCTATTAATTCATTATCCGTACACTGGAAAACCTTTTAAACAACACATGTATATTTTGCATGACTTTGTTTTCTTTTGTTAATGGGGTATGAGCTCTGCTGCAAGGCCAGAGTTTATTAATGAGCCTAAATACCTTTGACAAGTTGGTGGTGAGCTGTCTTCTGGAACTACGTAGTCCATTTAATGTCTGCACACCCACAGTTCTGTCAGCAAGGGAGATTCAGGTGCTTCACACAGACAGTGAATATTTGTGTGGTTATAGATACTTTTCCAAGCTTGAGACTTGGAAGGGAGCCTGCATGTTGTTGGTGTTCTTTTACATCTACTGCTAGCCTCTTTCTATATGATTGAGATTAAGAGTTTGGAAGGTGCTGTTGAAAGAGGTTTGACATGTTGCTATGCAGTGGATCTTGGTGTATGTTGTAGATGGTACATGCTACTACCACAGTGTGAGGTATTAAAGGGAGTATACATATAAGGTCTTTGGAGTGCCAATCAAGTGGTTTGCTTTGTCCTAGATAGGGTTGAGACTTAGTTAAGCTGTACCCATTCAGGCGAGTCAGGAATATTCCATCGTATTCTTAACTTATACCTTGTAGCTGATGAGAAAGGTTTGGGGTCTTAGGGAGTTAAATTTTTCACTATAGAATTCTGAATTTGTGAGCTACATATAGCCACAGTAATCATATTGCAGGTACAGTCAGTTTCTGGTTAATGGTAACCCCCAGGATGTTGAAAGTAGGGGATTCAGTGATGGTGACGCCTTTGAAAATGAAGGGGCAATGGTTGGATTCTGTTATACTGATGGCTGTCATTCCCTTACACTCACGTCCACAATTGTTAGTTGCCGCTTGTCAATCCAGACCTGAATGTTGTCCACCTCTTGCTGTATGTGAGCATGGACTGCTTCAGTATCAGAGGAGCTGACAGTGGCACTGAACGTTGTGCAATCATCAGCAAAAACGTCCTAATTTCTGATCTTGTAATGAAGGGAAGGTACTTAATGAAGCAGATGAAGGTGGTTAGGCCTGAGACATTACCGTGAGGAACTCCTGCTGAGAGGTGCTGGAGCTGAGATGCTTGGCTAACCAAGGAATTTAGGGATAGTGTTAGATCCAAGAAAGGGGCATACAAATGGGCCAAAAAATGCAGCAGATCTGAGGAATGGGAGCAGTTTAGATTCGAAGCAAAAGAGGACCAAGGGATTGATTAAGAGGGAGAAAATAGAATATGAGAGTAAGCCTACAGGGAACATACAAATTGATTGCACAAGCTTCTATAGGTAAGTGAAAAGAGTAAGGTTAGTGAAAACAAATATAGATCCCTTACAGTCAGAAACAGGGGAAGTGATAATGAGGAACAAATAGATAATGGACCAACTAAATACATTGTTTGGGAAACATGTGCTTAATTAGAGGGAGGAACTGAAGGAATCGGTTTTAGTCAGGAATTGATGGGATTAAAGATCAATAAATCCCCAAGGCCCAATAATCCACATCCTAGGCTACGTAATAGAAATAGTGGGTGCATTGGTGGCCATCTTTCAAGGTTTTATAGGCAGTCTAATCCAACTATTTTCAAAAGGAGGCAAAGAGAAAACAGGGAATTATCGGCTGGTTACCCTAACATTGGTCATGGAGAAAATGCTAGAGTCCATTATGAAAGATTTAGTAGAACACTTGGAAATAGTGACAGGATTAGAGAGAGTCAGCATGGATTTAAAAAAGAGAAATCCTGCTTGACAAATCTACTGGAATTTCTTTGAGGACGTAACCGGTAAAGTTAATAAGAGGGAGCTGGTGGATATATCATTTACTTAGATTTTCAGAAGGCTTTCACTTAGATCGCGCGAAAGTTGGTAGCATGGGATTGGGGTAGTGTACTGACAAGTCTGATGGAACTAAATGTGATATTTTGGAGTTTGGAGACACCACGACGTTGAGTGGGAGGGTGAGCTGTGAGGAGGATGCAGAGATGCTTCACTGTGATTTGGACAAGTTGAGTAAGTGGGCATACGCAAGGCAGTTGAAATACCCTATGGATAAATATGAGGCTATCTGCTTTGGCATCAAAAGCAGGAAGAATGGTGATAGACTGTGAAACAGAAGGTGCAATAAGACTTGGGTGTCCTTGTACACCAGTCACTGAAAGTAACCGTACAGGTGCAGGAGGCGGTGAGGAAGACAAATGGTATTTTGGCCTTTATCTTGTTTGTGGTTCACTAGAACATGAGATAGATGAAGGGTAAACTTGAACAGGGAATACATTATTGTGGATTATTATTGCTTTCAGCTCCACAATTGGTTATAAACTACCTCACCTAGGTCCCACCTCTAGATCACCTGACCTGTTCGCTTAAACGGAGTTAGGTTGCATGCACCCAGCTAACATACATAACACCCCGCCCCTTTTATTTCAATACCCCCTTAACAATATTTAAACTGCTAACCATTGTACCTACTAAACAGGCATTGTAGCTAATGTACAATTCTGATCGTCCGTCCATAGGAAGGATGTCATTAAACTAGAAGGGGAGGAAAAAAGATTTGCAAGGATGTTACTGAGACTAATTTTCTTTTACATCAGTGGTACAAATGAAAACCATGTCAGGAATCTTAGTTGCCATGTTAGTGCAATCTCCTCAAAATCACATATGCTCCCTTGATATTGTCACCTAAAATCGAGAAGTTATAAAATTTCTATCAAAGAAGTTTCCATGCTCACTTGTCTGTCTTTCCTGTAAGTCATTCTCAGGAGCATATAAATGGTCATGCGTTTCTTGTTGGAATTGTTTGGACTTTCTTTTCAAATAGTGAACATTACATTCTCAAACTTCTGAAAACAACATAATGTTTGAGGCACCTGGCAGCATGATAGTTTTAAGATTGAGAGACTTTATGTATTTGGTTAATTTTGTCACGTTGGAAATGTTGGGAGGAGGAAAGATTAAGATAGTTATTTTAACTGAAGGAAAGTGCTTGCTGTCAGCAGTTTACAGTGCAACGTAGATATATCATTGAATTATGCTATTTATAATATGAAGTGGTTGGAAAATATATAATGCTTTGATTAATTTGTGCAGCTGTCGTTTTATATGCCCTCTCAATTTGTTTTAGTCATATGCTTTAATATGCTGTTTAATGCAGTTTTAAAATAGGATGCATTTGCAGTAGGCTCAAAAAAGTGCCGACAGCTGTTTACCCTTGCCTTTCAATTCATATTTGATAACATTGAGCTCAGGCTGCTTTTGGCTACCTGACCTTCTAGATTTGACTTCTTCACTCATCCTGAATTAATAATCTTTAGTGAGCCGTTTTCTGAAAAACTTAATTTCCAAAGTATTTGCAACTGCAAACACAATTTTCTGAACTTAATGTGAAAACTGTTCATGGCAATATTTGGCAGAATGAAATTAACATTTAAAATCCTTCGATGAGAGAATAGAGTAAACCAAAACCAAACTTCGAGCAAATAAAGTTCTTCACGAAAATTCCAAAATGAACTGGAAGTACCTGAAAACTGCTTTGGTTTCCTTTTCCCCACATCACAGAAAACATTGAACAGGACAATATATAATAACTCTAAAATGAACCTTTGAAATATTTTGTATTTTCAGAAGAGATGGCTACATACTTGCGTTACGTAAGAAGGCTGGACTTTTTTGAGAAACCAGACTATGACTACCTAAGAAAGCTCTTCACAGACTTATTCGATAAGAAGGGTTACATGTTCGATTATGAGTATGACTGGATTGGCAAACAGCTTGTAAGACTAAAAATTCACATATTTTCTTTGGTCACATGAATATAACTATTGCAAAAGCAAAATGCAGCAGGTACCTCTGGTATTTCTAAATGCGATTAGCAATCTTGATGAAATGTTCTTGACCTCTGCTGCTTTTTTTGTGATGAAAGATGTAACTTTTTTTTACAATGTAAAGCCTAAGAAAATATAAATCTCTTTCTGGATATGCACAGGTGATGTTGGCCAAGGGAAAACTTGAATTCAAATTGAAATTGAAGGCTTTCTGCACCATGTTCTAAAAATCAGAATGTTGATTATTCTGTTGAGTCCATCATGGATTAGCAAATGTAATTGTGACGCGATGCTCATAACGATACATGCATAATTCTCATAATGATACCTGCATAATTCTTGATCTGTTCTTTGATAACTGATCTCAGACAGGACAATAGAGGAGTTACAATTAAAGGTTTTAGCACCCTCAGTCAGCGATTTTGTGCTCCTAATTGCTGTCAGATGATCTCTGTTGGAAATATGTTTGTGGATGTTTGGTAAGGACAGGGTTTGGTTATGCTGTGATCTCCCTGGCAGTCAAGTTTTCTCCAACATTCGCTATCAAGTTCAATTCCACAAATAAATGATTCTTTGAATGTGTTGCATGAGGGCCCAGAGCCCATGTGACCCATCAAGTAAGAGGAGAGTGGAATAAAACAAGAAGGAATGGATTATTATTTCACTGCAGTCATGTATCAGTCCACTGGTTGCCTGGTGCAGCAAAAATCCATCTCATTGCTTAAAAAACTCCAAACCAAGCTCCTGAGAAATCTTTAGAGTTTTGTACACCTTAAATTGGATATGTGTACACCCTCTTTCCCTGTAGCTATACCTTCCTTACTTTTGTCCAGTGAATTTAGGTGAAGATTCACATGCACCGAGGTTTAGGGGCCCTTAACTGTCTGCAGAATTACTCTACACCTTAACTAGCTAAAACAAACAAAGGTTTCGAATACAGAGCATAGGTAAGCATTCTGTTGCTGTCTAGCAAGGTTCACTTTTGCATAACGTGGAATTAGTTAACAGGGTTATCTAGATTTGAATGGTGCCAGTTATTCATTATACATCTAGTGCCATTAATAGGCAAGGCTATCTACCCAATTGCCAATGCTTCCTGAGCGCAGCAGAGCTAGTTGTGTCAATTTCAACTTTACATCATTGGTTGTGTCCTTATAAATCCAATTCAAATCAAATGACGTCATACTTAGCTTTACATTGTATGAAGTTTCCATAATGTAGACAATGCACATGCCTAATTGAACATTTTAATTGCCTATCGTAGCTTTGGAAATGAAATGCTATAACAGTGAATTGGTTTCCTTCTTCAAAATCGCAAGCCCCTGGTGCAATTCATTACTTTGGTTAATGTTTACCTGAGATTGTATGGAGTGGAAATTGATTCCAGATGCTCTTATTGTAGTACATGCTGCCAATACTGCAGAATACATTTTTCACCCTTTACAGTATTTTATACTGTTTGGTCCACAGTACATTTGGAAGAATGGATAATTTAGGAGTTTTGACACAATGATCTCAATAAATTAATTTTCAATTCTGTGATCACTTGGAAAAATAACCCTCTTTTGGAGAATATTTGAGATTACTAGATTAGTGCAAATGATGTTTTTCTGTCATTGGTCACAGTGTATTTTCACTAATACCTGTCCAAATGATTGTCCTACACAGTCCGTCCATCCATTTTCCTCTGTTCTTTTTCCTCCATTGCCCTGCTCTGGAATTTCCATTCTCCCACCTATAACAACATGGCCAGCGCATCTCCAGCGTGAAAAAATATGAAAATGGAAGAGCATGATTAAATATTTCAATTCCGTTCGTGAATGTAAAGAATTTTTTCTTTAATTACAGCCCACTCCAGTTGGTTCAATTCATACAGATAGTGCTTTGACTGGAATGAATAGAGAGAATCACCAGCACAGGGATAGAACACAGCAAGCCAAAAATCAGGTAGGTCTGCAAGTGACATTGTGAGCCATGTTACTATTTGCAATAAAAGTTTTTGAGTTGCTTCCAGAACATGAAGGTGCTTTTATGCTGCTTTATGAGATTTAATGGTGTGTTTGGATTGTTAACTTCTAGTTTGTGTCTTTTGAGTAACTGGTAACAACTGAAGGAAACGTGCTGGCTTTGTTGCAGCCAGATGTAAAATTTTCCTACTGGTGGCCTTTGAAATCTGGCAAGTTTACATTCATGTTATTGTTGGTACCATAAGGTTTGCATGTTGACAGCTGAAACCAGAAGGATGGGTTGCACTAAGCAGTTTGAAACTGAAAGAGTTAACAATGCAGTTAAAACAGTTACCCAGCCATACAGCAGTTGAATGACCTGAAACCTGCCCTCATTGTTAACATCCAGTAATAAACCCGATATTTTTCAGTTAGCTTAGAAATTGCGAAAGTTCTCATTAGCTGGTGTCGGACTCAGATCAGCTGATAAGAGTCTCTGCCTTTCACAGCCGATGTTTGAATTCAGTCCACTGCTCCCACAGCAAGTCACGGACTGAAAAATAATTTCTTCTTGCACAATACCGACATAAATATTGCAACGTTTATCTTTGGAAAGCAAGCAAGTTCCGTCTTGTTGGCTGATGCTGAACTATAATTTGACCTTTTGACAACTTAACCTCCCTTCTTCGAGCATGTTTTATATTTTAATTTTCCAACAAATATGAAGTAATATGAGTATAGAAAATGTCTGTGTGTGCATAGTATATACGACCATTTATTATGGTCTGATTCTGGGCTTAAAGATGGCCGAAAGCAGTGGGGGAGGATGATGGATGCAGGAAGCTATTGGACCTAGTGAAAGGTAGGAGTCACCTGTTTATTGACTGTAGTGGCAACTGTTGTTACTTTTTGGATGAAATTTCCAAGCAGGAGTTTTTTTATGTGAAAGCAATTAGTAAATTGGGATATGCCACCAAAGTAGTAGGTTTTTATTTTTCACTTACACCAAGACTTGTCCACTCTGAGTACATTTGATACCATGCGCAGCATTTTGTTTATAGACAGATAGTCTTTGTTATACTGCCACTCAGCTGTTTACTGAAGTAAGAGTCAGTGTGTCTTCCACAATTGTTTATTTGCATTTCAAAGTTCAATGCAAACCCTCTCCTGAAGTGACTCCCTTGCTGGAGAAAACTAGTCCTTGATATTTTCTAATCAACCTGCCAGAGATCTTATTTTCATACCGGCCTGGAGCGGTTGAGACTTGACCCTGGGCATTCTATCTCAGAGCTAGAGGCACTACCATTGCACCACAGGAGCCCTGGAAAACCAGCTCTTCTCTTTCAATCCATCCTTCCTAGATATCTCACTCACTCTGTTCAGATATGTTGTGACATACATCTGGAGCAGGTGGGATTGAACCCAGACCTTCTATCCCTACATAGAGGGACATTATCACTGCAGCATACGAGCCCTCCGAAAACCAGCCATGCCTTTCTGTGCAAAAGCCAGTCCTTTTCAAATCACCCTGTTCAGAGATGTTATTATACACCTCTGGAGCAGATGGGACTTGAGCTCAGGCCTCCTGGCTCAGTCACTGCAGTGCAAGTGTGAAAACCAGCCATTTATTTTACATTGTTCAATTCAGGGCAATCCTTGCACTTGTAGAGATTTTCCTAATCGATTCTTCAGCGATGAGACGTTATCACACATTTCTAGAGCTGGTGGGATTTGAACCCAGGCCTCCTGTTTAAGAGGTAAGGACACCACCACTTCAAAGCCAGCCCTTTTCCTCATTTTATTTTTCTTTTTTTCTAATGGGCCAGTTCAGAGATGTTATTATGCACCCCTGCAGCAGGTGGGACCCGCACCCAGGTTTTCCAGCCGAGGGGCAAGGACATTACTGCTATGCCACAAGAGTCCTGAAAGCTAGCCCTTTTCTTTTCTCTGTAACATCCATGCAGCCAATCGGATGTTTACATGCAAAGCCCATTACAGGTAATGTGAAACATCAAAAGTGTGGGGGTGAGTTCATTCCTAAAAGACCATAATTTACAGCTTTGTCACCCTTGAGCCGAATTTTGGGAGTAATTTTCTATCTAAGTGACAGTTTGGAACAGAGGTTAATTATCATCTATATGACGAGCAGTAAGTGACATGAGCACATCATTTGAGTTTGATATTTGGTTGTGACTCTTAAACTTGGGAACATAGTCAAACTTCTGCTTCTTAGGCAGCCGGGTCAGCATGAGATAAACCTTTCGGAGGTGTTTGCAGAATAAAAGGTTAATTTGTGGTTTTCTAAAATCTTTTTAAGATTCACAATCTTTTAATAACTTAATTGTGTTGCATATGTTATTATTTCTGTGGTTATATATTCAGCTGGATCCAATTGAAGGAATTAATGCCATCTAGATTAAATTTCAGGTTTTTGAAATGTCTATGTTTCTGTACTGTGTTTGCTGTATTACATTTTGGTGAATAAACTTGCCCAATTTTTTTTTAATTAGGTAATCCAAGGGCAGACTTAGTGGGTTACTCTCGCGTTTAATTTATTGAATATATACATGTTTTAATTATTTAGTAACAAATGCTTAGGAGGTGTCTGCAAATGGAAGGAAGAAGTCTGTAAAAGCAATGTGAGCCTTTCAACTTGTTCACGTAGCAGATACTTTAGCATGATGCAGAGATAGTGTGTATGAACCACGTCTTGACAAAAAAGTCACATATTTATATGACTACACCAAAAATCCCTGAATAATATTCTTAACATTTCGACCTTTTCACTTCAGTTGCTGATTCCCTTCAAAAATAGCAATAACTCTACCTGCTAAATCAGGCAGTTTTTTTTAAAGAAACAGTGACGGACAAAATACTGCAGTGATTAAGGGGAGAAAATAAAGCATTACTGGGAATCTAGTTTGTTTATGTAGCTTTTAATCTACCATTATTATGAAAGACTAGGCAGATAATTATTCTCTTGCTTTAATCTGATGCTGTTATGGTAACACTTTTTTTTTTCTTTCGATAATGCAAACTCATGTTCACTGCAAAAAACAGTAACTGTGAACCAAAACTTTCTAATAAAAAGTTACATTAGTCAGCCTTGTGCCGGAGTTTAACAAGCCTGATTAGTTTAAAAAGCAAGGGCTAAGTAACACTGGTGCTTTTGAACACTGATAAAATAAACAATAATGTAAAAGCACATTGGTAGCCATCTATCGATTATGTTGTAATACTCCTGTCCTGTTGAGACCAGACATTTGTTTGAGGGTCAGATTTTAGACTTTGCAATATTGCTGAAGTGGCAATCCAATCATGGGTGGTGCCATGTGTAGTTTTTGCTGTCTAAGGGGGAAGAACATTCCGTGAGAACTTGACTAAAGGTTAAGTAGAATCCACATCAGAAAAGCTGTCTGTTATTTAAGTTTTTGAGAAGCAGGTGCAGGTGACTGTAAACAAGAAAAAAGAAAGCTCTGAATTGAAAAGTCTTCAGAGAATGCAAGATTCTGGGGTACAGCGGATCTGTGTGTCTGGTACGTGAACCACACAAACTTAATATATAGGTACAAGCGGGTGATATGATCACATGTATAATTGTACAGTACATTAGGAAGGCAGGTGGAGCATTGTCATTTATTACAAGGGATTGGAATTAGAAAGTAGCCATGTTTTGCTACAGTTTTCCATGGCATTGTTGAGACCACATCTAATGTGCTGTGTACAGTTTGACTTCCTTATTTAGGAAAGGATATAAATATATCAGAAGTAATCCTGAAAAGCCTCTCTTGACTGGTACCTGTGTTGGAGGGGAAGTTCTCTTATCAGGAAAAGTTCAACATGCTGGACTGGTATCCACTGAAATTTAGAAGAGTAAGCAGTATTCTTATTGAGACATATAAAACCGTGAGAGGACTCGACAAGTTGCATGCTGAAAGGATGTTTCCCATTGTGGATGAGACCTGAAGTAGGACCCACAGTTTTAAGTGGAAGATCCTTTATTTGTAAACCTCTTTTTTGTTTAAGGTTTAAGTGTCTTTGAAACTGTCTTCCCTGGAGAGCCACGGAAACATTGAGGAGTTTAAAGGTAGAGGCAAGTAGATTCTTGACTAACAAGGGAGTCTCTTGTTATTGTGGTGGTATTGGAAATGTGGAGTTTTGGCCATAATCAGGTCAACCGTGATCTTAATAAAGGCAAAAGAAGATCAAAGGGCAGAATGCGTATTTTTGTTTCTAGTGTTCATACTTCCATGTTGTTGTGTTTAGGGAATCCCTAGAACTAAGTGAAGCAAATACCCAAATCCATCTAATTTGGTATTGTATGACCAGTGTGGTTCAGTCAACAGATCACGGCCTAGCTACAGAATAGAGGCACTTTTATGGCCAGTAGCTGTACAGTTGAAATTGGAGCCATGCTTTGTAATTTTGCCTTGGTCTGCAGTATCTCATGCGAATGATAGAGCATAGAATATCAAACATGAAGCAAATGTGTGAGGATAGTGTAGTTTAGCAGGTAGGAACATGAGATATTGGCCTGTAATTTGTAGTTAGCCTCAAATGATTGTCCTCAGTAGTGTGATTGCTATGGGAGATCAGGCAGTCTCTGTGCCAAGAACTTTAACACTCAATGTGTAATTGATTGCAGTGCAGTTTAATGAGGATTCCGAGCATTGAGCAGCAGCGAGGGTGCCAAGATGTCCAAGCAGCCAATCTGATTAAAGTATTCTCACAGAAAACCAAGAAACGAAAAATACAAATAGTGAAATCACTTCTAAAAGATTTTACATGGTGTGGAACAAAAGTGGAGAGAGGCACACAGTTAGCACAGGAGATGGAATTTCATGAGCAAACTTTTTCAATTTATTACAGAAATCTAGCATTTAATCATAATGGTGACCTTTAGCAACATTATTGCAAACATAAATTATTTTCTCAGTATCGAGTAAGTTAGTCATCAGTAGCAGCAGGAATGACTCACTAACAAGTATGATTTTCCACCTAGGAAATTCTGTCTGACTGGTCATGGGTTCTGTGAGTCCCTGATTGGCTGATGAGCCCAATTCAAGAGTTATGCGTCCAACTACACATTTTATAAGTGTTTCCAGGAAATGGAGGTGATCCTTGGCCTTGAAATCATTGTCATTCCTTTCTCCTTTTCTTTTTCCATACTTCCCCTTATGAAAAGATGTTCTCAAAGAGTTATGTTCCTTAATGCAGGAGTTTCCTCTAAGTCGGTTTCTTCTGAACAAGGGTCTCCCACGTGTTGACATCTATGTTGCATTTCTTGAGGGAAGCCTTCAGGCAACCTTTGAAACACTTCCTTTGTCCTCCAGTGGTTTGAGTACCTTCCTTGAGCTGGGCAAAGATAATTTGCTTTCGTTGTCAGAACCTGGACATCCCAAGCACGTGGACATCCCAGAGGAGTTCTTTTCAGATGATCGTGATCTTGATGCTGGTGCTGGTGCTGGTGCTGTTAGCTGCTTCAAGGATGCTGATGTTAGTACGCCCAACCCTCCCAGCTGATGTGGAGAATACGTCCCAAACAGAATTGATGTACTTCTCAAGAAACTTGAGGTGGCATGTACATGTAGTCCAGGTTTCAGAGCCATATAGAAGAGTCGGAAAGGTGACTGCCTTATTCAGCATGGGATCAGCATGAGTGTCATGGTTAGCCAAGTGTTTCATCATTGGGTGTTCGAAGACGGTGCCCACAGAATGAATATTGAATATTGAATCTCTGCGTCGATATCAGCCTTAGGTGTGAGGTAGCTTCCCAGGTTAGGGAAGTGCTTCAGTTTGGGAGGACTTCGCCATTGATCTTAACGAACGGATATATCAGAACATAACCTGGGACTCTGGGTTGGAAAAGGATTTGAGTCGTCTTGAGGTTGAGGCTGAGGTCAGTTCTTCCTCAAAGGATGAAGGCATTGAGGATTATGTTCTGATAGAGCAGAGATGACACTGTCATCTGCATTCTGAAGTTCCTCAAGTGGGGTCACTTGTTTATTTCTTGGATTTCAACCAGTTGAAGTTGAGAAATGTCTACAGTATGGACAGAAAAATGGCTACATCACTGGGAAGCTTGTTCTTGACAAGATGAAGAAAGATGGCGGTGAAGACAGATAAAAGAGTGGGGGTGATGACACATCCTTGCTTGACCTCAAAGGATCCTGTCACATTGCTGTCAGTGAGGACTGTTGCAGACATTTTGTTTTGGAGGGCATTGATGAATTTCACTGGACATCTGGCCTTAGACAGGATCTTCTATAACACTTCCCAATTGACTGGATATTCAGGTCGATGAAGGCCACGTAGAGTGGTTGCTTTTGTTGCTGGCAATTTTCTTGGCGTTGCTGAGCAGTGAAAATTGATGTCCCATAGTTTCATGGTTTGATCAGAGCCACACTGGCTTGCAGAAAGCATTTCGTCAGAGACTGGGAGAAGGGAACTAATGGGGATTTGGATGATGGTGTTCCTGGTGATGGAGGGTGGGGAGATTCCTCAGTAATTCCCACAGTCCACTTTGTCTGCTGTCTTGAAGACAGTGGTGATGACAGCATCCCTGAGATTGGCAAGGATTTCTTCTTTGTCCCAGATTTTCAGGAGCAGTTGATGGAGATGACTGGTAAGCTTTGGTCCTCCAAGTTTCAGTATCTCCCCTAGAACCCTGTCTGCTCCTGCAGCTTTTCCATGCTTCATGTGTTTTACAGCATCTTCAATTTCTACCCACTAGTTAGGAGTCCAAGATCATCATTGATGGGGAATTGGGAGATTTCCCCTTTTGATGATTGTATTGTGGTTTAGGAGTTCTTCGAAATGTTCTCTCCATTAGAGACTGATATTTTCTCTGCATCTCAAAAGGATGCCATCTGTACTCTGTACCAGTTTGAGGCCAAGGGTGTTAGGCACTGAAGAAGCTCTGTGCTGTTTTAAAAAAAACCGAAAGAACTGCGGATGCTGTAAATCAGAAACAAAAATAGAGATTGCTGGAAAAGCTCAGCAGGCTGGCAGCGTTTGTGAAGAGAAACCAGAGTTAACGTTTCAGGTCTGATGACCCTTCCTTAGAACTGATGGTAGCTAGGAAAATGTCGATTTATATGCAGAAGATAGGGTGTGAGGAGGGGGTAGGGAGTAACAATAAGTGGGGATAGAGCCCAAGGAGAGACAAGAACAGTTGGGCAGACAAAAGAGTGGATAACGATCTGGCTAGGAGGGTGAATAGCTGTTAATGGAAACTGTTAGTGGCTAACAATAGGTAGTGTTTAATGGCAGACTATGTGATAACAAGGCCTGGTGTGAGGGATAGGGGGCTAGGACACAGGAGGGTTCAGGCCTTAAAATTATTGAACTCGATATTGAGTCAGGAGGGCTGCAGGAACCCAAGCAGAAAATGAGATGTTCTTCCAACTTGTGCTGAGCTTTGCTGGAACACGGGGATTTGGCCGGGGAACAGGGTGGTGTGTTAAATGACCGGCAACACGTTGCTCGGGGTCTTTTTTGAGGGCAGAACATTGATGACCTGTGAAGCGGCCACCCAGTCTACGCTTTGTTTCACCAGTGTAGAGGAGACCACGTTGTGAGCAGCGAATGCAGTAGACTAGATTCTGGGAAGTGCAGGTAAAGTGCTGCTTCACCTGGAAGGTACGTTTGGGCCCTTGGATACTAAGGAGGGAGAAGGTAAATGGGCAGGTGTTATACCTTTGGCAGTTGCAGGAGAAGGTGCTGAGGGGCTGTGGGGGATATTGAGGGTGAAGGAGGAGTGGACCAGAGTGTCCCGGAGGAAACCGTCCCTGTGAAAGGCGGACAAGGGAGGGGAGGGAAATATTTGTGGCATCTCGCAGGACGTGGTGGGAATGGAGTCTGATAATCTTGCGGGGTGAATGGTAGGTAAAGTAGGTAATTGCTGTTGCAGGAGGGAAGAGAGGGGTTGTGGCTGGAAATGCGGGAGATGGGTCAAACCTGTTTGAGGGCCCTGTGGACAATGTGCTGGGGAGTCCTCGGCTGTGGAAGAAGGTGGATATTTCTGAGGTTCCCTTGTCAAAATTGGCCTTGTTGAAACATGCGACGGAGACGGACGAACTGAGAGAATGGGCTGGAATCTTTACAGGAAGCAGGGTGCAAGGATGCTCCCTGTAAAGGCTCCATCCCATTCTCAGTTCCTCCGCTTCCATCACGTATTCAGATGAGGCCAACTTTGACAAGAGAACCTCCAAAATGTCCACCTTCTTCCTCAACTGAGGATTTCCGAGCACCATTGCCGACAGGGCCCTCAACCGTGTCCAACCCATCTCCTGCATTTCCACTCTCATCCCCTCTCTTCCCTCCTGCAACAACGATAGAATTCCCTTTGTCCTTATTTAGCATCCCATCAGCATCCACATCCAGAAGATCCTCAGACACCACTTCGACTACCTCCAGCAAGATTCCACCACTAGACATGTATTCCCCTCCCCCGGCTTGTCCACCTCCTGCAGGGACCGTTCCTTCCAGGACACCCTAATCCACTCTTCCTTCACCCCCAAAATGCCCCCACGGCACCTACCCCTGCAATCAACAAAGGTATAACACCTGCCCATTTACCTCCTTCCTCCTTAGTATCCAAGGGCCCAAACACACCTTCCAGGCGAAGCAGCACTTCATCTGCACTTCCCAGAATCTAGTCTACTGCATTTGCTGCTCACAGTGTGGTCTCCTGTACATTGGGGAAATGAAGTGTAGACTGGCTGACCACTTCACAGAACATCTACATTCTGCTCGTAAAAAAGATTTTGAGCTTCCAGTTGCCTGCCACTTTAACACACCACCTGGCCACCTGGCCAACATCTCTGTCTCAAGCTTGCTGCCATGTTCTAGTGAAGCTCAGCCCAAGTTGGAAGGACACCTTATTTCCCACTTGGGGACCCTGCAGCCCTCTGCACTCAATATTGAGTTCAATAATTTTAGGGTCTAAACTCTCCCAAGTCCTAGCCCCCTACCCCACACACCAGGCCTTATTATCATATAGCCTGCCATTACGCACTACCTATTGTTAGTCACTAACTAGGCAGATCATTATCAACTCCTTTGTCAACCCATTGCTCTACTCTCTCTTTGGGCTCTATTCTTCATCCTATAATTTACTCCTTACCCCCTCCCCCTCTGCATGTAAACCGACATTTTCCTAGCTACGAGATAACCAGGTGTAGAGCTGGATGAACACAGCAAACCAAGCAGTATCAGAGGAGCAGGAAAGCTGACATTTCGGGCCTACACCCTTCTTCAGAAATTTTTTCCTAACTACCATCAGTTCTGAGGAAGGGTCACTGGACCTGAAATGTTAACTCTGATTTTTTTCTTCACAGTTGCTGACAGACGTATTGAGCTTTTCCAGCATTATGTTTCTGGGTGCTGTACTTGTCAACAAGGGGTTGCAACTCCTTAGCTTTCTCAGTCCATCATTGGTTCTTGATTGCTTTGTTCGTCTTTGTGACTCTGCTTGCTGTTTGTTGAGTTCTCCTGTTTACCTCACTGGTGGTGTAGTTTTACCAGGCATGGAAAGCTTTCCTCTTATAGGTGAGATAGAGTCATGGAGTCATACAGCACGGAAACAGACCCTTCAGTCCAACCAGTCCATGCCAAACGTTACCCCAAACTAAACTAGTCCCACCTGCTTGCTCCTGGCCCATATCCCTCCGATCATTTCCTATTCATGTACTTAACCAAATGTCTTCTAAATGTTATAATTGTACCCGCATCCACCACTTCTTCAGGAAGTTCATTCCACATGCGAACCACTGTCTGTGTAAAAAATTTGCCCCTTATGTCTTTTTTAAAATTTCTCTCTTCTCGCCTTAAAAATCTGCCCCCTAGTCTTGAAATCCACCATCCTAGGGAAAAGACAACTACCATTAACTCTATCTGTATCCATCATTATTTTATAAGCTTGTATAAGGTCGCCTCTCAACCTTCTGCGCTACAGTGAAAAAGGCCCCAGCCTATCCAGCCTTTCTTTATAACTCAAATCTTCCATACCTGACAACATCCTGGTAAATCTCTTCTGGATCCTCTCCAGCTTAATAATATTTTTCCTATAACTGGGTCCAGAAGACGCCTCACCAACATCCTTTGCCACCTCAACATGACTTCCCAACTCTGATGCTCAAAGGACTCAGCAATGAAGGCAAGCATGTCAAACGCCTTTTTAACCACCCTCTCTATGTGACGCAAACATCAAAGAATTTTGCACCTGAACCTCTAGATCCCTGTGTTCCATGATCTTGAATGATGTCGTCATTCTCATTGAACCAGTCTTGGTGTTTCCTGCTCTTGTAGCTGATGGTTTCTCCACAGGTGAGCTGACAGCTGTCTTCAGCGCTTTCCAGATTTCATCCACTCTATTAAAATGAACTTTTTGGAGATTTTAGTGAAGATATTGTTGGAAGTTGTTCAGTCTGCTTGAGTCTGGAGGCTGCTCAACACAGAGTGTTTTCTGAAGTTTTTTTTCCGTCTTCAGCGTCTTTTCATGGCATTTGATAGACATGGAGGAGCAGATCAACTGGTGGTCTGTCCAGCAATTGTCTCCACTGATCATGACTTTGGTAATGAGGATGTCCTTTTGATCTTGTAATCAAACAATGATGTAGTTGATCATGTGCCAGTGCCTTGATCGTGGATGCCTCCAAAAAGTCTTGAACCTGTCTTTTTGGCTGAATAATGTGTTGGTGATGACCAGCTACTGTCTGCATATTTGGCGAAGAGGAGATTCTCATTGGTGTTGCAATTCCCAATTCCTTCCTTTCCAGTGGTTCCTTTCTGGGTTGAGCATCCTTTCCAACCTTGGCATTGAAACACACAAGGATGATAACTTTATCTTCTTTAGCAGTGTTACCGAGTATGGTGTCCAGAGTAGAGTAGAAGCCTTATTTAGACCCGTGTGGTCTCAATGATTAGAGCAGAGGCAGAGATGATTGTTGCCTGCTGGCTGTTGGCGTGTTGTAGATGGAGAGTCATGAGGCAATCATTGGTGCCAACACTGGGCTCCAAGTGTCGGTTGATGAGTTTGTACTAGGTAGCAAATCTAATTCCACAAGTCCTGGATTGCTGTTCAGACTTTCCACTCCAGAAGAATGTGTAACCACCATCTTCTTCCCGCAGTCCCCCTTTGTCTGCTCTTTGTGCCTCCTGCAGGGCAGCAATATCAGTGTTGAAGTGCTTGAGTTCATGGGGCACTTTTTGATTCTGGAGGATTGTATTGTTCATTGTCTGTTGAAGGTTTGTACATTTAAGGTTCCAAGATTGAGTTTCTTGTTGGTTTTCAGATGGCAGGTAGCTGAGCCCACTGGATGCAGTTCTGCAGCCAGATTGGTGATGAGACAGGCTAATTTTAGGGCACCTTTCCCAGCCCCTTCACATGTGGGGTAAGCAGAGTGGATCCTGAAGAGGGCTGTTCAGACGTGAGGATGGCTACTGAAACACTGTCCTGTTCCTAATCCAAGAGCGAAATGACCAAGTCAAATTCCATCACCTCTATACTGGTCTGAAGCTGGGGACTGCCAGATCTCACCATCCTGTCCCCGTCACCTCTTGCCTATCGCCATAGGGCTTGTGTTGTGGTGTAGGGGTTGAATTCCTCTAAGTTAGATGCCTTTTGTGGGACATCTTTTAATGTGGGAGTGCTGTTGCACATCTGCAGACACATGGTCCTCGAAAGAAGGTAGATCCACTTTCAGTGACAAGGAAACCATGATGACTGGGGATCCTCCTGTCTTTGCAGAATTCATTTGCTGTCACAGCTGTTGTTATCAGATGAATATCTTCCACCTGGATGGCCATTTGGGACTTGTTTTGGACTGTGCTTTGTCTGGATCCTCCCCTCTGACCTTACTGACATGCGTGGCCCTGTCAGGAGTTAAGAACTCCCAACGATGTTGCTCTTTGGATCAATGGAACACTCACATCTCTCCACCACAGCAACGTAGCAGTTCAGCAATATAACTATGCAGCCTGCTGTAAAAAAATTCAGTTGCACTGTATTGAACACACAGTAACTTTTGAGGTTTACACCAGTGATCTGCAAATAACTATGGGCAAGTCTTTGCCAGTCGTTTCAGCTGTTGCCAGCTTGGGAGTTCTGGGGTTCCGCAGTGCAGCCTAATGTGGAGCAAATAGCAACTTCTGGATTTTTATTTTAATCTGTGCTTGTGCTGAATTTTGAAGTTACAGTCAGATTTCGAGGGGTACTGATGAGCTCCAGCAGTTCACTATCAGAAACACCAGAAATTCTGGGGCATTATTAATTTTATGAACTAAATTTGATTTTTGTTTTAATTCAGGCAGTTATATTTAGTTATTTTTAGTCTGTTTATGTATGGATCTCTGCTGAAATAACCCAAAACTCTTTGCATTATAAATTACTTTATGGTATATAGTGGTTGTATTCTTACATAGATTAATGCAGCAACCACTCCAAACTGACACTACCTAGCAAACTGAATCAACTAAGCCATGCTTGTATTTGATAGGACCTTCACTTTGGTGCTTTTTAAAATTCATTTGTGGGATTGTGGGTGTCTTAATATCTAGTGTAAATTTCTTTATATTCTGAATGATTTAACCATATTTTGACTTCTCTTGCTATCATTCCTGCTTTTTCAGTTTGTTTGGCAATGCGGTTTGTTTTATCACTAAATGCCATTTAGTTAACTGGTTTGTCTTCTTGCACTTTTTTTCTCCCTTTGATATCACTGGGATCAGATGCATTGTGTAGACTGAGCTTAGCCCTTGCTTTTCAGTATTTGCATGCCATCTATTAGTAATAAGTCACTTCTGACTTCATAATATCAGGTTAATCCTTTCAATGTCTTTTTTTAATAGCATTGCAGTTTAGTTCAACAAACAAGGATACGGCTTATATAATTAATGGTAGGGCCTTGGGTAATGTTGTAGAACAGAGGGAACTTGGGTTTCTGGTATATAATTCAGTGAAGTTAATGTCACGTATAGACAAGATAGTTAAAAGAGCATTTGACATGCTTACTATCATTGTTCAGTCCTTTGAGTATAGCAAATGGGAAGTCATGTTAAAGTGATACAGGACAGTTCTGGTTGCCAAGTTATAGGAAGGAAATTATGAAGCTGGAGAGGGTTCAGAAGAAATTTGCCATGATGTTGCCAGGTATGAAAGATTTGAGTTATAGAGAAAGGCTGGATATGCTGAGACTTCTTTCACTGGAGCATAGGAGGTTCAGAGGCCACATTATTGAATAATGCCTGGTGTAGATAGCATTAGTGGTAGTTGGCCTTTCCCTCGGATGGTTGATTTCAAGACTAGTGGGCACATTTTTAAGGTGAGAGGAGAGAGGTTTTAAAAAGACGTGAGGGACAAATTTTTTTTTTTAAACAGAGGGAGGGTTCGCATAGGGAATGAACTTCTTGTGGAAGTGGTAGATGTGGGTACAATTACAACGTTTAAAAGATATTTGGATAAACATATGAATAGGAAAATTTGGAGGGATATGGGCCAGGAGCAAGCAGGTGGGACGAGTTTAGTTTAGGATTATGTTCGGCATAGACTGGTTGGACCAAAGGGTCTGTTTCCATGTTGTTTGACTCTTTTGGCAGTGCAAGCTTCTTCTACATTGTCAAATGTATTGCCCAGCTCTGCTGAAAGGAATTGATAGCTGCAATTGAATTCTACATTTGCAAGTTGGGTCTTTTGAGTCTTACAAGACTGATGTGTTTTTCAGTATGAATTCCTTCTTATCTTTTTGATATAATGAAAGTCAAATTTCAGTGTAAATTTGTGATTACTGATAATGTCAGTGCCACAAAAAGTCTGAATATTGCATAAAGAAACAATGAACATTTAAAAGCTGTCTTTATGTTTTTCACTTAGTTCACCCGTGGTCAATTTTAAGGAACATCTCTGGAATCCTGTTGATGGGTTTTGAGCCCAGAAGGGCATAGTTAATGTGCTTTACCATAATTAAGTGCAACCCTTCCTTACCACATAATGGAATTTCTGAGTGCAGGATTGCTGTGTCCTGACAAGTATAAAATATCTCATCAGTCATTATTTTCAGTTCTTTATCAACTAGTCCTGTTAAAGGTGGTGATAATTCTCTCTTCACGCCGACACAAACTACTTTGCTTCAATGCCACTGATAAGATTTCCTCTGAAAGTACCTGCTGCATTTCAGTGAATTCTAATTATGCCTCTTCAGCTATGACAGGGAATTTACCTGTCACTTTCTTTTGATATGTTGAGTGTCAGTTGTCGACAGGATAGTAATACAATGAATTTTGGTATCTGAAGGTCAGATAGGGTTTGTATTATGAAAAGGCATGTATACTGTTTAAATCCATTGATGAGCACCCACTGAAGAACGTTATACAGTGAAATTGCAGATGTTGAGAAGTTTCTTAGTCACAATGTTTATGTAGCCTTTTAAAGAGATGGGAAGGCCCCCCAATGAAGCCAAATTCTGTTCTTTTTTTTTTACAGTTCACTAGTGGGATATGGGCATCACAGTCTGGGTCAGCATTTATTGCCCATCCTTAGTTGCCTTTGAGAAGATGGTGATGAGCTGATGTAGGTAGACCCACAATGCTGTTTGGGGGTGGATTCCAGGATTTTGATCAAGCACTGAAAGAACGGTGATATATGTTTCCAGTTTAGGATTGTGAGTGAATTGGAGGGAACTTGTATTTAGTGGTGTTCCCATGTAGCTGCTGCCCTCATCCTTCTGGGTGGTAGTGGCTGTGAGTTTGGAAAGTGCTGTCAAATTCTAATCCAATGTCTGTGATAACTACCCTTAGTCTGGATGTATTGCCAGCTGTAAGAACTAGTTTTAACGAGAACTAAGATTAGGATTTTACCAACCAATCAAATGACGAGGATATTAAGTACAGGTAATATAACAAAAAAATTGAGGTTATTAAATATCATGATCATCAGTTCACAGTGCATGAATGTTAGTATTACATTAGCTATGCATCATTCTTATTGTCTGATTTCGGTTTTTGTGGGTTTTTTGTAAAGCTTTAAGTGTTTTAAGTTTGTTTTAATCTTCCCACAGCATGGTTTTTAATGAGTTGTTGGGATTTTTTTCCTTTCTTCCTGTTCCATGCATGCTTTATAAAATATAAAATCTGCAGTCAGCAGACCACAGGGGAGCTTGGGACACTCAGCAGACCAATCCCCATCACTTGAGAGCTCACCTGGCAGCTGACAGACATGGTGGTTCTGTACAGGTATTTTCTGCTTCTTCTGCTTCTTTCCCTCTCCTCCTGCATGCTTGTGTGACTAGGAATGTCACATATTGTTACATCCTTCTATACGTGCACCAAAACATTGTTTTGTAAATATCTGTTTGTGTATATAGCATATGTTATGTTGCTGCCTTTCAAAACCCTATGATAACCTTATTTGCTACCTCCCTGGCATTTAAAAATCAAAAATTACAGAATGGACCTTTGTTAAAGCAGCCTAAAAGGCTTTTTAACCCTGTCTCTGTAAAGGTCATAACACCAGTGTTAATTTGTCTGTTCAAATTTATGTGAAGATATGTGTCTCTAAAATAATTGCATATCAGGTTGTATTGAGATGTTTACAGTCTCCTTTAACCAATGTAAACCTACCCAAACGTATCACATCAGACATAATTCACTTGGAATTTGTTTTTATTATACTATGGAAAGAGAATTTAATTTTGAATGTTATTAAACTGGATGAATTGGAGGACTCCTGTGATGTAGTTAGGTTCAGATCTAATTATCCAGTTGACAGCTATCATTTTGCACATGTGCTATAGACCAGTGCTTCCTACAGTTTATTCAAGTGTGATCATATTTCAACACCCAAGACTTCATATGACTCTGCAATGAAAACTTGGAGCATCTGGAGACATGCTGAGTGCAATTCAGAGATGGACTTGTGCAATCACTTTACACACCAATCTCAAGTAAAATTTGATGTATCATAAAATCTAGATTGTAAATTGAACTTGCGCATAATTAATTCTCTTTAAGTTCTCTTCATATCTTTAAATGATTCTTAGCTACATAAAATGTGCAGTTCCATTTCTGTGTGTCAGGACACATAATATACATTACTGTAAATTATCCACAGACAAGATTTTATGCTAGTGAGCTCAATAGAGTTTGTTATATCAGTGTAATATGCAGTCAGTGTTTTTCTTATCTCCCATACAAAAATATTATGGCTCATTGAACTTTTATTAAGCATTTGAATGTATGTCTGTATCTCAAAATGAGAGTAATTTGCACAAATGTACAGAAGGGGTAACAAGTTTGTTCCATTTATCTTAATATCTTAATAAGCAGGGTATGGGTTTATGTTGGTTTGGCATTGACCAATAGTTGGAGGAGTTGGAAAGAAAAGGGCACTTAAATTTTTGACAGGCTTTATCCCTAAATCTTACCTCTCCACATTGCCATGCACTTGTCCAGTTTTTCAGTAACGGTTCCCTTTTTCACACTTCTGTTCAGACCTCCCTGTATAAACCTGTCATGTAATTGTACGGGGGTAAAAGGTACTGCAGATGTAATTGTACGGTCCTGTGTGTGGAGACAAAAAAAAATGCCTTCATTATCTCTGGGCCTGGTTCAGAGAATCTCTTCTTTTGTGGCCCTTTTGCATGGAGCATTCAATTCCAGAGCTGAGCAATTATAGTTGTGTGGAAAGAATAAAGCTCTGAGGAGATGTGATACTTTTCTTAATTAAACAGTAACTAGAAAATGTAAATCGTGTTTAGGGGCTTCAGGTGTTCAATCTGTGATGTGTGGCAACTCCAGAAAAGCTGAACTGTCCCGGATGGATTCATTTTCAGAAAGTGTGTAGCTGCAGCTCTTAACAGATCACGTGGATCAACTGGACCAGCAGATGGGCACGCTTATAAGCATACAGGAGGCAGAAAGGGTCGCGGACAGCAAGAGTTTCAGGGAGGTGGCCTCATCCAAGGTTGAGGCAGACAGATTGCTGAGGGTCATAAGGGGCAGGCAGTCAGTGCAGGAGTCTCCTGTGGCTGTTCCCGTCTCAAACAGGTATCCCGTTTTAGGTACTGTTCAAGAGGACAGCCTATCAGGGGGTGACAATGGGAATATTCAGAACACGACATGGCAGTTGGCTCTGTTGTACAGCAGGGCAGGTTGAAGTGCAGGCCAGCAGTGGTAGTTAGGTACTCAATAGTTAGAGGCACAGACAGGCGTTTCTCTTGCCACAAAGGAGACTCCAGGATAGTGTGCTGCCTCCCTGGTGCCAGGCTCAAGGATATCTCTGAACATGCTGACGACACACTGAAGGAGGAGGGTGATCAGCCAGAGGTTCTGTTTCACTTTGGTAACAATGACTTCAGCAGGAAGAGTAACAAGTTCCTGCAAGGAGAGTTCAGGGAGCTAGGCCGTAAATTGAAAGGCAGGACCTCCAGGGTTGTAATTTCAGGATTACTCACTATGCCACGTGGTAGTGAGGCAAGGAATAGGAAGATAGTACAGCTTAACACGTAGCTAAAGAGCTGGTGTAGGGGGAAGGGTTTCAGATTTTTGGATCGTTGGGATAAGATCACAACAGGATCTTGAACAAGTGAGTCAATGGACTGAGGAGTGGCAAATAGAGTTTAAATTGGATAAATGTGAAGTATTGCATTCTGGTAAAACAAGTAAGGGCAGGACTTATATAATTAATGACAAGGCCCTGAGGGTAGTGTTGTAGAACAGAGAGACCTAAGGTTTCAGGTACAGAATTCTTTGAAATTTGCATCACAGGTAGACAGGGTGGTTAAGGAGGAGTTTAGCACGCTTGCCTTCATTGCTCGGATCTGTGAGTATGGGAGTTAGAACGACATGTTGATGTTGTACAGGACGTTGGTGAGGCCTCTTCTGGAATACTGTGTGCAACTCTGGTCACCCTGCTGTAGGAAGGACATTATTAAATTGGAGAGGGTTTAGGAAAGATTAACCAGGATGTTGCTGGGAAAGGAGGGTTTGAGTTATAAGGAGAGATTGAATAGGCTGGGACTTCTTTTCACTAGGGCTTAGGAGGCTGAGGGGTGACCTTATCGAGACTTAGAAAATCATGAGGGACATAGATAAGATGAATGGCAAAAGTCTTTTCTCCAGAGTGGGGAAGTTCAAAACTAAGGGGCATATTTTTAAGGCAAGAGGAAAAAGTTTTAAAAAGGACATAAGGGGCAACTATTTTACACAGGATGTGGTTCTTTTGTGGAATGAACTACCAGAGGATGCGTTGGATGGAGGTACAGTTATAACTTTTAAAAGACATTTGGATAAGTACATGAATAAGAAAGGGCATGGGCCAAACGCAAGCAAGTGGGACTAGTTTAGTTTGGGAACATGGTCGGCGTGAACTTGTTGGATGGAAGGGTCTGTTTCCATGCTGTATGACTCTGATTCTATCTCTCCCAAGGCAGGTGGGACCTGTACGATAGGATGGGTTGCATCTTAACTGGAGGGGCACCAGTATCCTGGAGGGGAGGTTTTCTCGTGCCACTGAGGTGAATTTAAATTAATAAAGCAGGGGAATGGGAACCAAAGCAGCAGGTCAGAATGTGAGCAGAAGTTATAGGTTAGTAGGATAGACAAGCAGGGCCAGTCTAATGACCACAGTGAGGGAAGGAATCATTAAAGATCAAAATGTGAGTTGAAAGTTGGAGTAAATGATAGAGATGAGGCTCGATGTTATCAAGGTTAAATAAATAAGGATGGAGATGGTGGAAAGCACGGTGCACAAAAAATGTTAAAAGTAAAAGACAAATGAGTAGTACTTACTTAAAAACTTTGTATGTAAATGTGCACAATATTTGAAATAAAGTTGATGAACTGACATCACAAATAGAGACAAATGGGGACTACCTGGTGGGGATTACTGAAACATGGGTACAGGAGGTTCGTGACTGGGAGTTAAATGTCCGAGGCTACTCACTATTTTGAAAGGATAGACGAGAAGGAGCAGGAGGTGCAGTTGTTTTATTAGTTAAGGATGATATCAAGGCTATATTAAGAAATGACATTGACACTAGAGACCAAAATGTTCAATCCGTCTGGGTGGAAATAAAAAGCAAGTGGAGAAACCAGTTGGTAGGAGTAATTTACAGGCACCGAACAACACTTCTGAAGTAGGGCATATATAAACTAGGAAATGATGAGGGCTGTGAAAAGGGTACAACAGTAATTATGGATGCTTTTAACATACATATTGACTGGATTTGTCAACTTCACAAGGGTAGCCTTGAGGACAGGTTTGTAGAGTTATGAAGGATTGTTTCATCAAGCAACATGCCATGGAGCTAACTGGCTGTCTTAGATTTGATATTATGTAATAAGGAAGGATTGATAAATTGTCTTGTCATTAAGGATCCTCTTGGAAGAAGTGACCACAACATGCTAGAGTTTCAAATTCAGATTGAAAGAGTGAAGACAGATTTGCATATGAGGATTTTAATGTTGGGCAAAGGTAATTAAACGGGCTTGAGGAAGGAGTTGACCCTTGTGGACTGGGCAAAAACATTAAAGGGCAGGACAGTTGAAGATCAGTTGCAAATACTTAGGGAGATACTAAATACCTCTTAGTTAAAGTATATTCTTCAGAGGAAGAGGAATTGTAAAAAGGTGAAAAATCATCATGGCTTAACAAGGAAGTCAAAATAATGTAAAGGCAAAACCTAGGGCATATCATACTGCAAAAGTTGTGACACTCTGGAAAATTGGGAGAACTTTAAATGTCGTCAATGAGTTACTAAAAACAAAATCAGAAGATGAACTACGAAAGGAAACTAGCAGGAAACATAAACAGTAATATCAAACGCTTCTATAAGTATATAAAAAGGAAAAGAATAATGAAAGTATATGTCAGCCCTTTGGAGGATGAAAATGGCGAAGTAATAATGGGAAACTTGAAAATGGCAAAGGCACTAACCCAGTATTTCTTCTCTGTTCTCACAGTAGAAGATAATAATTTCTTCCCAAAAACTGCAATTACTACAAAGGAACTTGCTGAATTACTCTAACTAGGGAGAAGGTATTAAGTAAACAGATGGGATTAAAGGCAGCTAAGTCTCTGGGACCTGATGGCCTGCACCCTAGGTATTGAGCGAAGTGGCAGCTGAGACATCGGATGTATTAGTCATGATATCCCAAAACTCCCTGGATTCTGAAAAGGTGCGAGTGGATTAGAAACACATTAATGTGACACCCTTATTCAAAAAAGGGGAGGGAAAACAAGTGGGAAACTGTAGACCAGCTAGTTTGACCTCTGTAATGGGGAGTCAATCATAAAGAAAGGGATAACTGAACTCTTGGAAAAACCAAACTCATTCACTGCTGTCAGCATGGTTTCACGAACGTCAAGTCGTGTATGACAAACTTGCTGGAGTTCTTTGAGGACGTAATTGGCAAGGTAGATAATGGGGAACTGGTGAATGTGGTATATTTAGACTTCCAGAACGCATTTTATGAGGTGCTGCATAAAAGACTGATCCAGAAGGTTAGATCCCAGGGGGTTGGGGGAATATTGGCTTAGATGGAGGATTGATTAAATGACAAAGCAGAGGGTTGGATAAATGTGTCCTTTTTCTGGATGGTGAATTGTAACAGGTGGGGTGCTGCAGGATTCAGTTCTTGGATCTCTTTTATGATCTACATAAATAATCTACAAATGGATAGAATGTAACGTAGCAAAATTCAAGGATGATACTAAAATAGATGGGAAAGAGGCTGCGATAAGGAGATAGAGTTTACAGACGGATATTGATAGGCTAGGAGAATAGCCCAGAATCTAGCAGATGGAGTTTAATGTGGACAAGTGCAAGGTTATGCATTTTGGCTAAAAAATGAAAGGGCAAATTATTATATAAATTGAATAGAGATTTAAAGTGCGTCAGTGCAGCGGGATCTGGGTGTCTTTGTGCATGAATCACAGAAAATAGGTTTGCAGTTGCAAAATTTTAATAAGAAAGGCAAATGGAGTCTTGGCATTTATTGCAAAAGGACTGGATTATAAAAATAAAGAAATGTTGTTACAATTATATAAGGTGTAGGTGAGGCCAGATCTGGAACATTGTGTCGAGTTTCAGTCTCCTTACTTGAGGAATGATGTAGTGGCGCTGGAGGAGGCTCACCACATTGATTCCAGGGATGAAAGGGCTGTCATATGAGGAGGATTTGAATAGCATGGGCTTGTACCCGCTGGAGTTCAGAAGAATGAGGGGGGATCTGATTGAGGCATATAAAATGCTAAAGGGGATTGATATAGTGGATGTTTCATAGATGTGCCCCTTTCTTGGACAGTCGAGGACAAGAGGTCACAGATCTGGAATGAGAGGAGGTAAGTTCAAACCTGAGATAAGGAGAAACTACTTCTCTGAGAGGATTGAGAAGCTGTGGAAATCTCTGTCCCAGAGAGCAGTAGAGACAAAATCAATCAACAGATTCAAGAAAGAAATAAATATGTTTCTTACGAAAAGGTGAATAAAGGGCTATGGGAGCAGGCAGGAAAGTGGAGATGAAACCAGGATTAGATCAGCCATGATCATGTTAAATGGCAAAGTAGGTTTGAAGGGCTGAATTGCCCACTTCCACTCCTAATTCCAATGTTCCTGTGAGATGTTCTTGTTACAATAAATAAGGAGAAACTGTTTCCACTGGAAGGATTGTCATTAACCACAGGACTTGGATTTAAGGCAATTAGCAAGGATTAGACGGAAGATGAAGAGCATTATTTCTGTGCATTGAAATGTTAAGATCTGTAAAACAATGCCATATACATATGTATCAGAGATAAAAGGTACTGCAGATGCTGGAGAATCCGAGATAACAAGCATGGGGCTGGATGAACACAGCAGGTCAAGCAGCATCATAGGAGCAGGAAAACTTGACGTTTCGGGCCTAAACCCT
>JAHRHZ010000012.1:61162320-61249122 GCA_024137785.1 Ginglymostoma cirratum
TGATGCTGCTTGACCTGCTGTGTTCATCCAGCCCCATGCTTGTTATCCTATATACATATGTGTTAGCATTTGTACATACATCTGTCACTATACACTTGATAGTTGCAGCTACCTATCTACATATACAATAATTAAAATGTTCACAAGCTCAGTTATCTAATATATTTTTAACCACACTAGTTACTGCATTCTGATGACACGTAGGGGTAGAAAATAATTATTATTGCCCCAACACTTAAACCTCTGATTCACTGTGTCCAATATTACTTCCCAGGTGCATGAGGAGATGTTGGATGTTTTCTTCTTCGCTAATACTGACTGTCACTCAAGCATGAATGTTAGTGGAATGATTAATGAATGCATGCGTGTCCTTCATATTGCATCTATTAGGTATGGAGAATAGAAACAGCAGTGGCAATATAATTTGCCTCACTTTCTTCATTCTTCACTACCATTTTTATGTCATTGCATCAGAGAAATGACAAGAATGTGCTTCTGTTGCTTTAAGTTGTAATGCTGTTGACTGCTAAGCTATAGGAATACATTATTTCCTGCATCAGTGTGATCTGCCTTTGTCGATTTTAAATAAATCCCAGCATATCTCATTGCTTACCATGATGAAATACTAAATTTACACTTGATTATTCACAAATTTAAATGCCAGTTATTGTAAGTGTTAATGGTCCAATATCTGTTCCTTTTGTAGAGGCTGGTTAATCCACTTGAATTAAACACTTTACCTTCTGAAAGATAATTAGGAACAGTTAACACCAATGGTCCTATGCCAAATAACTGTCAACAAAAGAGTCTAATTTGATATAATTTGTTCAATTCTGCAAAAGAAATGATAGCGGTTTTGTGTCACAAAGTGACATTTTCTCTAAAGGAAGCTAGAAGCGCTTTAGGAATTGTATATCAGGAAAAGGGGTTCAAAGGAGTTTTACAGTAAGAGAACTAATTTTATGATGTAGTTCTTGTCCTCCAAGAAACTCGGCTCACATTCAAGATCCTATAAACATAAGCAAATGACAAGACTATTATTGTTTAAGGGGTTGTTTGAGTAACACATATTTGCCAGGATTGTCCTTCATAACAATTACATTGCCTTTGGTACAAACACAAATGATTTCTTGTTTCATGCTCTGTCCAATGGTATAGCTACCATCACGGGCCTATAAACAACTTACACCAGTGATTTCTCAACCTTTCTCTTCGAAATCTCCATCCATACTAATTCGACTGATTTTCTGAGTCAGTGTAGTTTCTTACTGCTGTGTTTGTGTCGTCCTTTATTATCAGGGGTACCTTGCATTTTCTAGAGTGTCTCTTTTTGAACTATTGTGTGCACTTGTGCGTTTACTTCCTAACCTTGGTCACCTTGTAACCATGTCTCTGAAATAGTGATAAGATGAGATTTTGGAAGTAAAGTTGAATACATGCACTGTGTTAAGCTTGTAAACAGATTGTTGTTAATAAGTGACCTTTTGTGTAAATCACATTGATCTCCTTGCTGTCTTTTACTTTCTCTTCTTGCAGAAGTTTAAACACTTTGTTAGGTTGAAGTTTATTGAAGATAATTTGATACTTAGTTACTTTTAGCTTAATGTACAGAAAAATAAATCTATACAGCATTTTCACAGCTACCAAACATTTCAACGGACAGTATTGGAAGCTGTGAATTTTTACGGCAACATGCTCCCATAATGGCTTAGCTTTTTTAATACAGAGTCTCTTTTATACATATACATAATTGCTTACTGAATTCTGAATACATCTTTAATTTTATGAAAGTAATTGAGAGTAATTGACTGACCTATTAATGAATTAGCAGGGAACAGTACTTTGTCTTTCCTCCTTTATTTTACCAGACATGTAAGGGAAAGTAATGTAAATAAATTGTATGTCGGAGAGCACAGTGCAAAGTACAAGATTACATGTATAAACAAGACCTTTGTGTTAGCTTGACAGAGAATGGAATTTCACTTAGGCTAACTAATAAAACGATTGATACATTGCAATTTTTCTTACTTCAAGTAACCATTCATGCTTAAAATAGTGTTAAGAATTTGGGCAAATTTACACTATCTTTGACACTATTTGAAGTAACTATTTTTAAAACTACTGTGATTTTACTTGTAGCAGCTGAGCCTTTCCTTAGAATTACTTTATTTTGAGTTGGGGAGCTATTATAAAAGGAGCTATTAGATGTAAAACACTTCTTTTTATTCAGATGTTTTTACTTATTTAATATGACTTTCTATAAATGCAAATTTAACAGCATAAATTGTGGATTCTGACAACCAAGATGGCATTTATTGAAATTCAGTACTGGAAAGATAAAATCCTATTGGTTGACGTTCCTGTTTTCTTGGGTTTTTTAGTTATTCAGCTCTTGCAGTGTTGATGTGCAGTGCTCACAAGTTTAAAATCCCTTCCAGTTGCAATTTTGGACTAATAAAAGACTTGGCTAAGAAATGATTTTAACTGCTCGATTTCCATTCAATCAAAAAAGAAAGATTCTGACTTTGTCATAACAGGATCGGTCTCTGATGATGTAACAAATGGAAAGTGATTGGGTTAAGCATGTTCGTCAACACCGTCAAGAGAAGCACACAATTATGTAGATGTTTGAGTAATTATCTTGCATTTTATACCAAAAGGTAAAAGTCCTCATTGTTTAAAATTAGCTGTGCTACTAAATCTTAAGTAAGCTCCATTTTCTTGTTCCTGTTAATAGTGGAGCAGATGAATTAAGAAAGTGACAGCAAATTAAAAATCAGTCATTGCAATTTATTTTTAAGTTATTGTGTTTTAAGAGATGTATTACTTATCAGATATTAACTACAAGAAAAGGCACCATATTCCTACTGAATCAAAAGACTTCTCTCTGAGACGACTGATGGTGAGTTTAACCTGAGGGTCACCACGCCTCTGGCGAGGGGAAATGTTGAGAAGGAGAGTCCTTCATAGTAACCTCAGTCAGTGCAGGATTTGAACCCATGCTGTTGGCTTCACTCTGCATCACAAACCAACCATCGAACTAACTGACCATCTAGATATTGACTATTATTGGATATTAACTGTTAGCACTTGGAAGGGTCACTTAAATTCAGCTTGTTTTAGAAAAGATATTTGATTAAATAACTACAATTTTGATAATTTCAGCTGCCTTTACTTACTTTTCAGGTGGTTAGTTCAACGAATGGAGAACTGAATACAGATGATCCCACAGCAGGACACTCCAATGCACCAATCACAGCCCCAGCAGAAGTGGAAGTTATGGATGAAACAAAGTATGTGCATCTTTATGTTGTGTATTTTGCTACATATTCTTGAACTACAATTGTTTAAGGATTGTTTCTGTAAATTGAAACATTCCATGAAAAGAATCCAATAGTCTTTAAATAACTTTGTCATCTCTTTTCTGATACTTCTGTAATATCTTCCAGTCCTTGAAGATGTAGATTGTCAATAGATAACAAATCATTTCTTTGGAACTTAAAAACAAGGGTATTTTTCAATTGTCTTCTAGGCCAATTATACTACAACAAAAGCAAAATACTGCGGATGCTGGAAATCTGAAATAAAAACAGAAAATGCTGGAAATACTCAGCAGGTCAGGCAGGATCTGTGGAGAGAGAAACAAAGTTAACGTTTCAGGTCGATGACTTTTCGTCAGAACTGGAAGAAGTTAGCGATATAACAGCTTTTAAAGCAAGTACAGAGGCGGGGAGGAACAGGGGAGGAAAGAACAAAAGGGAAGGTCTGTGATAGGGTGGAAGGTAGGAGTGATTAAATGACAAAAAGAATAATGGTGTAAGGTAAAAGGAGATGGTAATGGGATATAAAAAGAAGCAAAAGGTTGGATAGAGAAGTTATAATAGCAAAATTAGAATCATTACCAGCGCCTGATATCTTTTTCAAAAGATATTATAACAATTAACTGATTATAATCCAGAGTTATTGAAAACACTGTTGACTGTGGAAGTTCATAAAAGTGCTGAATAAAAAAATGAGGTGCAGTTCCTCAAGACTCCCAATGAGCTTCAATAGGATAATGTAGGAGTGCAAGGACATTTGAGGTCAGAGTGACAATTAGACAGAGTTTTTATATGTCAAGTGACCGGATGCTCAAGATCATGCTTGTGGAATGAACACAGATGTTCAGAAAAGCAGTGCTCAGTCTGTGTTTTTGCCTCTCACAGTGCTTTTCACACTGCGGAAATCAAACAATGTACTGATTGGATAGAGGTGCAAGTTAGTCACTGTTTCAGCTGGACAGAGAATTCGGACAGTGGGAAAGAAGGAAGTGAAAGGGTAAAAGTTACATCAGTGTTTGCTCTGGAAGCTGTCAATGAAAAATGGGCTGGGTTTTGTGGTTAATTGAAGAGTGGACCAGGGTGGCAGAGGGAAATGGTCCCTCCCAAATGCTGAAACAGGAGTGAAAGTAGTTTGGTAGTGGCTCACTGTAACTTTTCATTGAATACACATGACAATAAATGATTCGATTCAATTCAATTACACGGCACAGGGCAGAAATGGCAGAAGGTGATCTGTTGAATGTGACGGTTGATGAGTTAGAAGGTGAAGATGAGAAAAACTCTATTGTGATTGAAGAAGGGGAGAGATGAGAGTGTAGCAGTTTGGGAAATGGAATGAAAGGTCAAGGGTCTGATACGGTGGAGGACAGTTCTCAGTTGAGGAAATAGGAATGCTCAACAAAAGCATTGATTGGACATGGTGTAATTGGAATGGATGTGACGGAGATGAAGAAACTGGGAGAATAAAATACAGTCCTTTTTTAAAAAAGCTGTATGGAAGGAAGTATCATCCAGGTTGGTGGGGTGTTAGCTGACAGTCAGTACTGGTTGATAGCCCTGTCCCAGAAATGGAAATGGAGAAGTTGGGGAAGGGATGGCCCATGCGTAGATGGTGAAAGGGTGGGTTTGGAAGCAAAGTTCTTGAAATGTTTAGTTTGAGGTGAGAGCAGGAAGCAGCACCAATGGAGCCATCAATGTATTTGGGGGAGAAAAAAAGATGAGGGAAGGAATTGGAATAGTATGTTAACGCTTAATCCACGAAAAGCAAGCATAGCTAGCATCCACACAGGTTCCGATTAGTCTTTATTTACGGGAAATGAGCAGCTGATAGACGAATTTTATTATGGATTGCATCATATGGGCTGCTGTTTTGGTAATAGTTTGTAACACTGCCTGCATGGATCGTTTCACCAAACCATGAGACAAACTGTAAAATTGATAAAAGTCCCGAAAATGTGTTTTTGACTGATAGGATATAAACATTTACAATTATATTTTAATTGTACAGAGTGATGTGAAATGAGCTGTGTAACTCCAGTCCACATTACCTTTAGAAAGGTGTTTGTCGCACAAATTGCATTAGAAAGGGGGAGTGTCATTCGGATTTTTTTCTGGGCCCTTTGTTTTTATATATTTCCCATCTTATGAACCAAAGTACAGAAGTGTTAGCGTGGATCTAATTTCAGTGCATTTGGCTCATGAACATCAAATTCAAATGATTTGAAACTAAGGTCTGACCAGTGAGTGGAATTGAATTCCTCATTTACAAATGAGAAGCACCTGAAGACAAATGTCAAATGATGCTCCTTATTAAAAATGGGCTCTAAGAATCGTTCTTGCTTAACTGTAATTTTGCTTTACAAATAAAGAATTTCTTTGCTGTCTGTTGTGTGTTGCTTGTGTAGATCTAAAGCTTGAACAAGAAAGCTGTTAGGTTTACATTTGTGACAGCAGTTTTCTCACTATGGGCTCTGGTTTTGATTCCTTTTTGTTTCTGTTTGTTTCTTCCCTTTTTGTATAGCTGCCAGAAAGTGTTGAACATGTGGTGAGTGGTTTCAGTCTGCAGGCAGACAGGAATAGGTTCAGCAAACGAGAGCTGCCCGGTCTGTTCCCTGAAAACACCAAGTTGTCTGTTGTACATAAATTTAATTGGTTATACATAAATTTACATATTGTTTTCATAAAAGCAATCTTTAGAATTCTGATTATATTGATCATAACTTTTTACACCTTAAATGTTTTTGAACAATAAAATTGGGAGCATAATGACCTGTGACACCTTGTTGTTGAACTATTCTGCTTGCTTTTTCACTCTTCTGCCTTGTATTTTGATTTAGGCTTAAGTGTACTCTCTAAAGTGGTGTAATGTTGAGCTTGCTTATTGTAAACTTGTGCTTATTATGAATTTGTGCTTTACCTGCACCACCTCATTCTGGGGTCTTCAACTCTTTCGTGCCCAGAGAAGATGCCAGTTATATTGGTTTAAATGATGAAAAGATTCAGCCCCTGAGGCTGAGAGAGTTGGGAGCTCTTGAACTTGTGGTCTTGTGCACTATACCAGTTTCTCTGCTTTCCTACTGCCTGCTAGTTTTTGGTACCCTGCACTCCACTGTGTTGACAGTTGTGAGCTTATTTTTAATGAACATAGATCAGTATTCTATTTCCTTTTAGCCTAATGAAGCATTTTGGGCAATGAAACAAGCATGGCATGTTGCATTGAACATTTTTTTTAAATACAAAGGTTTAAGATTTGGTCAGTTAAAACTTTCACTTTAAAATGCAAAAACTTTATTGTGGTTCAGGTGCTAATGAATTCCGTAGATTCACTGTTTGCAATATTTATAATGAAACCTTATGGGTAGTGAAGGATAAATCAATATCTTCTTCTGCTGATTATCTCTTATCAAATACTACTAAATACCAAGTATCGTATGCGCGTCTTTACCACTTTGTGCCTGTGTAACTTCATCCAGTTTTTACACCCCTCACCACTGGTTCACCGTCCCTGAAGAACTCTTCTTTCCTCTGATGCTGTAGTCTTGTGCAAACCATTGGCAATCAGTGTCTTCAGCTGTCTGAGCCCTAGACACTGCAATTCCCTTCATAAATCTCCCTGCCTTTTCAGCCTTTTCTCCTTCTTGATAACCCTGCTCTAAAACCTACCTGTTTGACAAATTTTTTGATCACAACTTTTAATATCTCTTTTTCTTTCCTTTGTCTGCTTTCTGTTTGATTACACCTCTGGAAAAGTTTTGTAAACTTGTTCAAGAATTCTAGTTGAATAACAAAGTACTAAGCACTTGTCTGTATATTTTGAAAAAAATTTAGATTCGTGAATCAGTGGATTATATTGCAATTTCTTGTGAGTTTTAACATGGCATGTTCCCATCCCATCATAGCTGCCATTTTCTCTCTCCTGGTATCATAACTTATTGCCCAAGGAAGGAAGGCACAGATTATATGCTTTCATTCCAAACTTGACAAAACTTCTTGACAGTTCATTTTTGCACTTCGTGTGTCAGCCTTTAGCCTTTCTGAATGTGACTGATTGATTGTCACGTGTACCGAAATACAGTGAAAAGCTTTATCTATGAGCAGTACAGGCAAATCATAGTAAACAAAGGATGTACAGATCAAAAAGACTTAGACAGAGGCATACAGGTTACATTGCACAGGGTGTGTGCTAGGCAAGATTAATGTTAGCAAGATCAGCGTTATTTGAGGCTAGAGAGTTCATTCATCAGTCTAATAACAGCTGGGAAGACGCTGTTCCTGAACATGCTCGTGCGTGTGTTCAGGCTTCTGTATCTACTGCCTGATGGAAGAAGTTAGAACAGATCATTACCAGGGTGCGATGGGTCTTTGATGATGTTGGCCACCTTACCGCGGCAGCAAGGCGTGTAAATGGAGTCCATGGATGGAAGGCTGGCTTCCGTGATGGTCTGGGCTGTGCACACAACCTTCTGTAGTTTCTTATGGTCCTGGGCAGAGCAGTTGCCATACCAGGCCGTTATGCACCCGGACACCCTGCTTTCAGTGGTGCATCTGTAGAAGTTGGTGAGGGACGTTATGGACATGCCAAGTTTCCTGAGCTGCCTGAAGAAAAGGAGGCGTTGTTGTGCCTTCTTGACTGTCACATCTACATGGGTAGTGTAGGACAGGTTGTCAGTTACTGTCACTCCAAAGAACTTGATGTTCTTCACCCTCTCAACCTCAGTTCTGTTGATGTAGGTGGGGGTGTGGTCTCTTCCTTTCTTTCTGAAGTCGATGCTCAGTTCTTTAGTTTTGTCAATGTTGAGAGACAGATTGTTTTTGTTGCACCACATTAGTTAGATTGGCCCCATGTGGCCATATACTTACTACTCAACACTCCTTAAGCCACTGTAGCAAATGTCTAAACATCCATACAGGAAGAACAAATTGTTCTTCACCTCTCTAAATAAGTCTTTCTGTGGAGTTCCCTGCAACTGCTACCTGATCTGCAATGGATTGTATGGTTATTAAACTTTAAATGTTCTGCATATCCTGCTGATTGACTGTTCAATTTGTATTACCAAGTTCTGTACCAGCACTTGATTGTCTGCTAGTTTTGGTCTCTTCAAATTCAAACCGTTGATTCTGATTCCACAGCTAGCAATACATTCCTGCTTTTGTTCCCATCCCATTCTTCGTGGTCATTGTATTGATATGTGTCCAGTGCTGTCTTCTCTGGGCTGACTATAACACATCATGGGTAGTAAGCTTTCAAGAAAAATTGGGGGTTCCTAATAAGGGCTGCTTTCAATTGATAAATCACAGCAAGAAAAGTTGGCCTCTTTATCTGGAGGAGGAAGAGAGAGCTTAGAGTGGTTTCCTGGGAGCCAGAGTTCTCAATTAGCTCGTCTACAGTAATGACATAAGATGAAAACTGAAATGCAGGGGAACTATGATACTTAATGTTTTTGTTTTGAACAGCTTGCTGAGCAAATTATTATTATTTTACCTCCATCTACTCTCAAAGTGTCAGAATGTGTCACCTGCAGTACTACCAAAAGTCACCTAAACAACAATACTTTGCTCATTTTGGGTCCTCATCTCATGACAGCCTTACTCCAGGCATGTGCAAAAGAGCTGAACTTGAGTTTCTTTTTATTCACTCGCAGGATGAGGGTGTCAGCATTTATTGCCCAGAGGGGGGGTGGTTTAGTGTCAACCACATTGCTGTGGGTCTAGAGTCACATGCAGGCCAGACCAGGTAAGGATGACAGTTTCCTTCCCTAAAGGATGTTAGTGAATCAGGTGTTTTTTTTTTCCTGACAATCATCAGTGGTCATCAGTAGATTCTTAATTCCAGATATTTTACTGAATTCACATTCGACCATCTGCCGTGGTGGGACTCAAACCTGCTTCCCCAGCATGTTGTCTGGGTCTCCGGATTAACAGTCCAGCGATAATAACACTAGGCCATTGCCTCCCTGCTGGTTATTTGAGAGTGTAATGTCCCTTGATATTAAGGCATTACTTAACCCAAAACTGCAATCAATGGAAATTGGAGGGAAAACTCTGCAGTAGCTGGAGTCACAGCCAGTACAAAGGAACATGGTTGCTGTTATTGGTAGTTGCAAAAGATTACTGCTGGAGTTCTTCAGGGTAGTGTCCCCAGCCCAACCACATTCAGCACCTTATTAATGACAGTAAAACCTAGTTCTAATTCTAATGATGGCCCCCCATCATAAGGTCAGAAGTGGGATGTTCACTCAGGATTGCACAATATTCAGTACAATTTGTGACAACTCAGGAGATCTCATCATCTACCCATGACATTCAATGGCATTACAATTGCTGAATTACTCCATTATCAACGTCCTGGCATTCACCATCAACCAATAACTCAGCTGGCCACCCATTTTAGTGCTGTAGCTACAAGAGCAGGTTAGAAACTGAGTATTTGAGGTAACTGACTCGCCTCCCAAAGACTGTTTACCATCTGTGTAAGGCACATGTCAAGAGTGTGATGGAATGCTTTCTGTTTTCGTGGATGAGTGCAACTCTAACTCGAGCCCAGCATCGTCCAGGAATCTCTTGGTTTTGCGTTTTATTAAGGATGTGTAAGAGATCATAAACCATTTAGTTCTGTATGTCTACTCATCCCAAACTGATGATGTAGTTGCAAAGTAGCTGCTCACTTGTTTTGAAGCTACACAGAAATGATAATTCTCATCAGTTCATTATAAAGAGCATTTGCAGAGCACTGAAGTATATTTCATTTGCCTTTCTGTCAAAATTACTGAGTAATGTTTTTCTGATTTTTGTCACCATTAGGATCTTATATGTTTTTATTGACGTGTGGAAGTCATCGCTGTATTTCTTCCTGTTTCCTGCTAAAATGTCATGAAAGTGACCTGCTCATGGATCTGCATCTCTGTCTGTTAGGTTCTGTTACCATCACACTTTAGTTCACCTCCAATCTGCTAGAAAATGTCATGCCTTGTACTATGCATTGTTATGGTTCCTGTGGAGATCAACAAACCGGAAGAACCAAATTCACTGAATGGTCCCAATTAGATAACAAATAGACAAGATTTCACGTTTTATAACTTTTACTTTAACAGTCAAACCAAGGTTAGCATGAATTAACAGGCAAATTATGGTCCATGTAACTATAAGGTACACGTTAAGTAGCACATACATCATCGTTGCACTCAGCGCTTCAGGTAAAATTTCCCATTCATTTACTTCAAGGCCTGACCACCAATTTTCATCTGACTATAACTGCTAACTAATTTAGTTTACAACAGGTATGGTCTTCAGCAAAATGGCACACTTCTGCAGAACCTCCTCAGTCCCACTCAGGATATTCTTGGTGGTGTGGTTCCACTGGAATTGCTGTTGTCCAAGCCAACAGTGACAGTTCTTTATGCTGAGTGGCTAGTTCTGATTAATCAATATCAGTTTTAAAAAAGAAATATGAAGCAGTGGCAGTTACTTTATTTCTTCTCTTTCCTTCCATGATCCAGTTGTTCTGTTCACCTCCCAACCTCTCTCTCTTATAAACGATCTTGGTCATAGTCATATGAGGCCCATTTCCATCACAACGTCAGTTATGTGGGCCTGTTCGCTGATTTTTTTTTTTTTAAAAGTGGCTGGGCCTTTCCTATCAATATCTGTTCTTTTAATGCAGCAGCATCCTGGCTCATTACCTTCGAGCTGCCCCACCCCTATTCGGCAGATTATCTCACTGGAACCAACAGTTAAGACAATTCCCTCATTCCACCTCTGAAGATTAGCCTCTACATTGACGAGACACCAGTCAGCCCAGGTCCACAGTGCAGTACTGAGGCTGCACACCATGCTGCATCATGGTCTCGCATCACCACATATACCTTCTGACTGAATGCAGCCCAAATCCAGAACTTTATAGAATGGAGGATTGAGCTAGATACCTCTTGGTTGTGTTTCAACCAAGTTGAAATACTAGCGAGGGAAGTTCAGTGAAGTGGATCCATGGGATTGGGACTGAGCTGTCCTCAGTGTAACTGCCAGAAGTCACCTTAAGTGTCTATCCTGAAGGCCTCTGCTAATATAATATAACATGGTACAGTGAAACTGAAAGATGATTAAATGAAATAGTATCAGCCATTTGCATATACTCAATGGGAAATAAATCTTACACAATTAATTGCTAATATTATTACAAATCCCCACATGCTCATCCTAGTTTTCCAACAGAGTTATTGCATAATAAAGAGTTTTAGGACTACAGGCCACTTCTCAACTTCATGTGCCACAGTAACTGTTGGAGAAACAATCAGCTAAGACTTGAGAATGGCTTGCATTTATATGGTGCCTTTCACAACCATTAAAACACTTTTTGTAACACTATGTAATGTAGGAAACACTAAAACCTGTTTGTATGTAGCAAGCTCCTGCAAACAGGAGTGTGATGATGACTAGACGATCTGCTTTAGCAATGTCATTTGAGGGATAATTATAGAATTCCGAGAGTGAGGGTGCAGGCCATTCAGCCCATCGAGTCCACCCCAACCCTCCAAAAGGCATCCCATCCACCTTCTTCCTGTAAATCTCATGGGCAAACCACCTGACTTGCACATCTTTGGATTGTGGGAGGATAACAAAGAACCCAGTGGGAACCCCCACAGACGTGGGGAGAATGTGCAAGCTCCACACAGACAGTTGCCTGAGGATGGAATTGAACCTGGGTCCCTGGCACTGTAAGCAGCAGTGCTAACCACTGAGCCACTATGTTGCTAGTATGATGCTGGGAATTATTCAGGTATTCCTCTTCAAAATAGTGCCATACCATTTTTGTTTTTCTTCCATCTGTGAGGGCAGATGGATCTTATTTTATTTGAAAAGCAGCATTGCTGACAGTGCAGTCCTCCCCCAATATTGCACTCAAGTTACATTGTGCATTTTGTGGTAAAGTCACTTGGGTAGGACATAAACCCACAAGTTTCTGCTTTGGGTGAGAGCAGTACTAACTGAGGGGAGGTGACGGCTTAGTGGTATTATTGCTGGACTCTAATCCAGAGACCCAGGTAATGTTCTGGGGGCATGGGTTCAAATCCCACCAGGGCAGATGGTTCAATCTGAAGCCAATAAAAATATGGAATTAAGGATTTAATGATGACATGAAACCATTGTCAATTGTCAGGGGGAAGACCCATCTGGGTTCACAAATGGTCCTTTAGTGAAGGAAATCTGGCCTACATGTGATTCTAGACCCACAGCAATGTGGTTGACCCCTAACAATTAGGGCAATTAAATGCTGGCCCAACCAGTGAGACCCTCATCCTGTAAATGCATTAACAAAAACTGAATCATACTTGACACTGAAGAAGGATCCTGTTTGAAATGCTGGCTTGTTCTGAGCTAATATGTTTAAGTTAGGGTACTATACAATTGAGGTAGGTGGAGAGAAATTATTCTGGTATGGGACAGTGAAACCTTGCATCCATGGAAGGAGAAGGCTTGTGTGGAACCTTAATGCCAGCATAGACTATAAACAATATCACCATAGACCATGCCTCTTTCTCTATTGCAAATTCTACAGATGGAGTGGGGGAATGTTGACGGGGGGAGAGGAGGAGCAGCAAAGCTGATTCCAACTCTACATGTATTTGTTTTAACTGCAGCATGATTTGGAAAATTTGAATTATTTCCCCTGGAGAGACAGGTCTGTAATTAAAATATGTAAATGAGACTCCTTTCTTAATTTTTTTTGGCAGTGGTTTAAATTTAAAACAGATCGGCAAAATTCTCTAGTACTGAAGAAGTGCAAGCAGATTTTTTTGCTGCATTTGCTTCCCTTACCTCTTGCTATTTGCCCTCACTTCACCTGCTTAACAAATTTCAATGTTCCCTCATTGCCACAATTGACAATCTGTCAGTACAGGCCCTGAGCCGACTTTTAACATTGATTTTATGCACTGGCCGCCAGACAGCCATTTAACGTGGACATGTATGGAGTAAACTTTGTTGAATGCAGAGAACCCACTAAATTCAGCGAATTTCTGGCATACTCACATTCTTCCTCCCAGTGACTGTCAGGACTGGTCTAACTATATAGAATGTTATTTACTGGTCTTTAGTTGAATGTGCACGTGAACAATTAATATGGATGTGAACAGGCTTGACACTTTTACACTTGTGGTTGATCAACCTGGAGCTATTTTCACTCTGACTTGCATGTAAAACGTAGTGACTTGATTGCAATGACATATGGTACCTCATTCGACCATACTAATGTCTTCAAGAATGAAAGTGATCAACTTGCAAAGAGAAGTATTCATTTTGTTTTTTAAACATTGGGTGTCAAGTTTGCAATGAAAATTGTTTTCTTGCACATTCATTTTTGTGGACTTCCTTTTAGTATTTTAGAAAAACACAGATGAAAAACAAACTTCTTAATACTTATACAAGGATCCGCAACACCAGTGTCGATTGTCATAAACTTCAGAAAATGTCTAAAATAAATGTCTGAGATATTACATACTGTTAGATCTCGGGTGGTGTAGTGTGTACAGTTTTGGGCATCACACTTCAGGAAGGTTGTGAATGTATTGGAGAGAGTGCAGAAAAGGATTACAAGAATAATTCCAGAGATGAGAGACCTAAATTATGACAATAGATTGGAGAAGTTGGGATTGTTTTCCTTGAGGAGAAGAAAGCTAAGACGTGATTTGCTGTAACTTTTCAAAATCATGTGAGGTCTGGACAAGAGTAGGTGGGAAGAAACAAGTCCCATTCATTAAAGTTTCAAGGGCAGAGATTTGAAGGGATTTATAAAGAAATGAATGTGAGGTGACATTTTCACACAGCGAGTAGTTACAGACTAGAGTGTGCTATCTGCAAGTCTGGTGGAGGCAGCTTCAATCAAGGCATTTAATAGGGAAGTAAACGACTGAACAGAAACAATATGCAGGGTTATGTTGAAGACAGGAGAATGGCACTAAGTCATAATGCTCATTTGGAGAGTCAGTGCAAGCGCAATGGGTTCAATGGCCTCCTGCACCATCTCCAGTTTTATTATCGCAAGTGTCCACAGTGATCAAGTTGGTTCAATTTTATTCTTGACTTTTCCACTTATCTTTCAATTAATGGTGCCTCGATAACTACTTGTAGCCTTTGGAAAATGCACATGCCCTCTTGATGTTGAATAAATGTCATGGTTGTTTCAGATTTTGTGCCTTATTCTAATGCTGGCCTGTTATATTGGAATTTCCTCCTTATACTTCTCCACCTCTTTACTTTACTTTCCTTGCTTAAGACACTTCTTGTTCAAAAAGTTTTTAGTCACCTGACCTAACGTCTCCTCACAGAGCACAGTGTCATCCTTTGGTTTGTTAGGTCTCTATAAAATGCCTTGGGATGTTATTATTGTATTGAAGGTGTTATATAAGTTGCCATTTTGCCTTATTGGGCTAACAAGTGTCAGTTATTGAGATGTTGAGTTTGACTTTGCATGCCCATGCACTCTTTTGCACACAGAGAACCCTCAACTTCAGCAGAATTGAGTAAGCTGTTTTGAGCAGATTGGCTGTTAATTGACATCTGCGGTCCTGTGAAAGAAGGGAATGTTGCTCACCATTCCCATTCGTCATTGCTAATAGGTATTACTTCATGGTACTCTATCTTGGTGGATCTCCGATCATCTAAGACCAAGATCAGACATGTCTGTGATGTTGTGTAGTTAAATGGCCTGCAGAGTTCCGCTGATGAGATTAGCACATGACAAATGGGCAAAGTAGGTGAGGAATGAGAAGCTTATATAAGATTATTGAGGAAAATTGGCCAATTAATTCCATTAAATTCTTCATTATGCAGAGAAGTTCAAATATTTGAAGACAGAATACGGAAATAAGAGGGATCTTCTTTTGAACCTTCTTCCATAAAATAGGCATTAACTAAGTTTGCAGGAAAGGTTGGTCGTTATGTAACTTGGTTGGTTCCAACTGCAGTAGCAATCCTATGATAACTACTTGAGTGCACCTATCAATGTTTCCTAAGACTAGAACTGGCCATGGCCACCTTCTGTTATGTGCAAGTAGTTAAAACTCTTACATTGATGGCATTTGTTTGGATGAACTAATCAGGGGCATTACAAACAGCTGTCCGTGCAAGGTTTGAAAGGTTCAAACCTAAGCTATTCAACAAGATCATGGCTGATCTTCTGACTTTCCTTACAGTATGCCTTTTTTCCTTGATGTATTTAATATTCAGAAATCAATTGATTGTTCCCTTGAAATACTCAGTGACTGGGGTAGAGAATTCCAAAGACTGACATCCTCTGAGTCAAGACATTACTTCACAGCCCAAATGGCCCGCTGTTTATTCTGTGACCACACCCCTTGGATCTAGACCGAAGCCAGGGCAGACATTCTTCCTGCATCTTCCCTGTCAAACCCTATTAGATATTTGTCTGATTCATAAAGTGCACCTCTTATTTTACTGAACTCCGGAGAATATAGGCCCAGTCTCTTCAGTCTGTTTTCATAGGACAGTACTGTCATCTCAGGGATTAGTCCGGTAAACCTTCATTGCATTTTCTCTATGACAAATATTCTTAGGTACAGAGACCAAAACTGGAGATGGGGAGACAAATAATGAAGTATAAAAAAGAACATATTTCTGTATTTCGACTTCTTGTCATTGCTAAATGTTTGGGGCAGACATAACCAGAGTTTAGATACATTTATTCCAATCTGAGAAGGGGCTCGAGTGTATTAAGGATAGAAACTTCATTGAGGTTGCCTTTTCGTCTTTTACCTGTAGTACAGTGAAGTTACAATGAGTTCAAATTTAGATAACCTGAAACTCCGTTTGTGGTGAAGTTGTTGACCTTTTTTTCTGGTTGCATAGGTAATCCCGTGACGAACAGAAGTCCTGGACTGGAAACTGTACATTAACAGAATCCAGCATGCATTTCATATGACTGCGCTAATCAAATTAGAGTTGACTTAGAGGCCACTCCAGAACACAAAAGCACAGACAGGCCTGCAGTGATGATGAAAAAAGAATCACACACGCACCTTAAACCAGTATACATCAAAAGACTATTTTTAATGTAGATGACACCACAGACTGTTCTACTGGATTGCACCTTGTTTTTTGTTTCATCTTTAAATGTTAATGGTAGAAAGCAAAGCAAGCAATGTGTCACTGCTGTGGTCTTCACTAAGGTGGATATCACAAACAGGTTGCTGTTTCTTGCATTAGGAAAGTCCAGGAAGTCACGTTGCTTCGTGAATGTCAAGACACTAGCTAGGCACTGCGAAGCAAATAATAACACCAGAATCACCTCTAGTATTTTTTTGAGGCATGGATCAGGAAAGTGGGCAAAATGTATCAACAGAAGAAAAGGAATATTATCACCGATGACCCTGAAGACGCCGATGTTTGCCCACTCATTCACTTGCCTGTTTTCTAGCCAAAGCCGCAAATATCATTGAGATGCATCAGTGCTTTACACTGCATCATGAGAAAGTGATAAACACGTTTGACGATTTGGCTGACTCGTCCAAAGACAGCATGCTAAGCAGAAAAATATTAGCGATTTTGCAGAGCCAACTCCTAATATTTTCCAGTCTCTTTTGCTGCAAAACATTGTGAATATGAACATTTTTTTTAAAAAAAGATACTTTTTGGATACTTACTGCACCACTTTATTCAATTTTCATTTTGATATAGAGCATGTTTGTAGGCAAGTTGGGTTACATTGGTGCTTCTTAATAATCTCAAAGCACGGCTTAATACGAATTTGTAGGTGGGCTCCCTATGATTCAAGTTTGTATGATTTTACTGTATTTATGTGGCTAGTCCAGTAAAGTTTCTGGTCAATGACAAACCTGGATGATAGTAGGTGTTTGAGTGATGATAATGCCTTTGAAAGTCAAGGAGAAATGGTTAGAATTTCAAAGACTTACTCTTGTTCCTGTTTTGATTCATGTTTTGATTCAATTTTCTTGGTAGCAAGAGGACAGTAAGTACTCAATTTTTTTTCCTTTTTGTTTTGTAACAATTCCAAAATTTGAATAAAGCGACAGTCTACTCTACATAATTTATTTCTCCCATTCTAATAAGTTATTTCTCAACTTTGGTTCTATATACCATGTGTCCTGCAGAGACCAACCCGTTGTATGCTGTGCTATATTGACTGTAATACAGTCTTTCAAATAGAGAACTACCTGAGTGCATTGTACTAGATCTAATCCCATGGAAAGTATTCTAGGAATAGAAAGTGAGTTGTAGAAACTCAATTATGATCTTAATATGGATGCCTTTGGATAATTCTCCAAATCCAGTTATCTTGGGTGCATGTTTTAGTTATTTCTCTTTGTTTGTTGCAATTTTCTTTTGATTTAAAAAATGTTTTCTCTACCTCATTGCTCTCTTAAGCCATTATTTTTCCTTTTCTTCACTCTTATCCTCTCCCTCCCTTTCATCAATCCTCTGTCTTCTTCAGCCTTGCTTTAACTCCCCATCAAAACTTTACATATTTCTTTGCCTTCTCTCCCTCTGTCTTATCTTCTTGCCTTTCTTGGCTTTTTTGTTCTCTGCTGTCTTCACCTTTGTTGGAATTAAATTTCATGAGTTATTATCTATCCACTTCCATATTTTGCTCAAATAATTCTATAATTCTGATTTGCTCTCTCTTATTGCCTCTGCCACCACTAATTTGGTGTTGTGTGCAAATTTGACCAACTCATGTTGTACTTTTGAATGCAAACAGTTAATAACTAGAAAACAGTAATGGTCCCAGCATGACCTCTAACTTACTCTACTTAGAACTTCTCCTTCACCCTGTTTAGCTTTTCTGAGAATTACCTCTTCCCTGTTGTCAAACACTTCCTATTCTCTTTGTTCTATTCCAGCTCACTCCTTCCTTCTGCTTTTGCCATCAGTCACTTTTGCTTGCTTTCATTCTTGCCTTTCCTCACTGTTACCTTCTTGTGATTTCTTATGCTCCCCCACCTCATCCATTTGCTGTCATTCCTTTTGCTAGCACCCTCTCCTCTCCCTGTAACACCTTTCTCAGTTCTCTCTCTATCTCTTTGGCTGGCTCAAGACTCTATATTTGAGGAACTATTTCTTATTCTGTTCACCTTTGGTTGCTTTCTCTCAATTTGTGTTGTAACCAAAACGTATACAATCAAATATAAATCAAGTCTTTGATCTAAGAATCTAACTTCACAAAGTATATCTGTATTTCCTAATCTACTTTTTAGTTTTGACTAAATTATAGTCATATTTGGATCAATTAGAATTCTGTTCTGTTCACTTTCCTAATATAAATTTTATTTTCCTTTCAAACAATCACAGGTGCTGCTGTTTTTTCAAGCGGAGAAAAAGGAAAACTATTCAACGTCACAAATGACTCTGGAAATCATCTGATCATGGAGAGTTACTTACTTGTTCATCTGCTGTCTCATCATAACCAAGAAACAAATCATCTCTGCAGTGACAACAGACTTTTATCAAAAGATGTTTTCCTTTTGTTTTTGCCCAGTGATTTGGGTGGTTGTCCTATGTGGGTATTTTGTTCTTATTTCATCTTGAAACTAGGCTTCATCAGAAATTTGGTGTTCATATTTTTGAGGTTAAAAGAGGGACCTCTTGTCAGGGTAAATGTATGAAACGAAAAACAGTTCACTTAACTTCAACCAAATCAAATTGCAATTTTTAAAAAAAGGATTGATTTGGTCCCAACATGTGGAAGGCAGGAATATTCTATGTGCTTGGTGATGATAACTACAGAACAGTTGCAATTCAAGAATGAATTTTGCCTACACAGGAGCTGCTTTGAATATATCTGTAGTAACTGCATAGTCAGGTATTTGGTCTGCTAACTGGGGGACTCAAGACGTGATTGTCACTGTCCTATCAAATGGAGAAACTTGACAAAACAAACCACAAAAAAGTCTGAATTGTACATTAACCCTTCATTTGTCTTAATTGAAGACATCTGCACAGAATTTTCAGTATTAAATTTTATGCTATCTTTATCTGTCTTTTCGGAAGTCACTGTCCAGAAATACCGTGGAAGGAAAGGATTGATTCAGCAGGTGGTATTTCATGGCTGTTGCACTGTTACAATATATACAACATGAGACAGCTGTAGACATTCATGTGTACAAACAATACTTGCTTTATTTACCTCCTAAAGGAGAAGCAGTGTAGTAGAAAGGGCAGCATGTGCTTATTGTCTGATATTATGACATGTTTGTAAAATGTAAACTGTGCTTCCTGGTGTATTGTTTGGACAGATTAATGCTGAATGTTCTGAGAGTTATTATAATGAAGGAGGTAAGAGAGCATTCTGATCATGCCTTGAAGTGTACTATGTGTTAAGACATGGAGTAAAGCTGCGATGGTGAATAATGAAAAATGCATCTTGGAGAAATTAATTAGGCCGAAATGGATTTTAGGCAAGTCCTGGCTAACTTCCTGCATCTTGTTCAACCAGGGAACTTGGATGCCGAATGTCTAATTCATAAAGTAGCTCTTCGATGAACAGTTAAAATAAGAATGTGAAAGAAATTGGTCAGATAATATTGCCTTTTGCATTTAATAGCTGTGGCACCCAAACTGTGCAGTTGTATGTGAAACATTCCTTTCTTATCGTAATCACAGCTGTTCAAAGACGTTATGCTGGAGATGGGTCAGGTACTTTCCCAATAAACCCTTGAAGTGCCTGCATTTTGAACAAACCAGCTGTTCTATAAAACATCTCATTCCGTTTTCCATCCTCTGATCAACAGTTTGTTTCCACAGACGTTTAAATACAATGTTGTGCAGTGTTTATCAACTGTTTTATACACTGTTTTTAGTTTCAATCTTGCGCTGGATATTCTTAACCTTTTTTGTTTGATCAGCAATGTCATGTTCTGGATTAGTCTGATGCAATGTATTAATTTATGATGATATGTTGCATGCAAACTTCTTAGCGTTTGTGTGAGAAAGACTGGAATACAAGGCAGAATATTTTAACATGAAACTGCAATCATAATGGCAGGGAACCACTTCTATGTCTGCAGTATTTGACCAAATTTTTTTTTTCCTTTAATAGCATACTATGTGTAAATAAGTACAGTATTATTTCTGTACCTCCATAAATTTGAACATGACTTTCGATTGACTTTAATTGGTAGTTTTATTTTTGCCTGTACAGTGTGTACAACATGATGTTGTCACAAATAGCAAAGAAAGTGTGTTGTATATTAATGTAATTATGGACTGTAATCTTTACAAATGAATCAGCCACCCTTCGTTGTCTGCAACGAAGACCAGTGCATTTACACAAGCTTATTGGCAAGATTTCTAGTGCTGCATTTTACGCCTGGGAAGAAGTTTCTTTCTGCTGATACAGGCTGGTCATGGTTATAAACCCAGCTGTGTTCAGTTTAGGCCAACAGTTTTACGCAGTCACCGCTTTTCTGTCAATACTAATAAAATGAACTCTGCCTGACTGTACAAGTGATGTAATACATCCCTGTTTCCCAATATGTAAGTGAAAAAAATAAAAGTAGTTTTTTTAAAAATTAGACTGGCAATGTTGTTAATCACGATATTTTATCTATTGTTCCATCTGACCATGCATGTTAGAAGTTTTCAAAGAAGTTCACATCACTGTTCAGAATTTAATTGGTATCATGTGTTAATGAAGTCATTCCTGCTTTACTGTTTGAAATACTAGTAAAATGAAAAATGGCATTCTTTTGAAATTAGTATGTTCTGGGCGTCATTTGTCTTATACACATCAGTACATTTGCTATATGTCTCATTTTTTGGACCACAAGCTAAAAAAAAAACTGAACAGAGCCTGTTTTGCACTAGCAAAAGGTTTTCTTTACTCTTGTAGGGCTGTGTATTTCACTGGCTGAGCCAGTACTTATGGCCCATCTCTAATCTCCCTCAAAAAACTGCCTTCTTGTGTCACTGCATTCCATTTGATGTAGGTATATTCATTATGCAGTTTGGGAGGGAGTGATATTTGATATTTTTTAGTGCATTACACTGTAACAAAAGTACAAAATGTTTTAAAAATCATAAATAACTTTAGAATGAACAGTTCTATGGGCATTAGTAGGGTTTAGGATAAGTTAAATGAGGATGGAAAAAATGAAATGGAGAAGATGTACAAAATCATGAGAAAAACAGCAAATTTGGGACCAACTAACTAAAAATGTGGCAAAGTGCAAAGAGGAATTATTTTAGAAGGTACAATAACAAATCACATGACCACAAGCAGGGTACTAAAATTAAAATATGAGCCAAGAATTAGATAGAAAAACAGTTTGCAAGTAGCGCATTAAAGTCTTTAAACAATGTATTTTACTAGTGTAAGAAAAGTTGAATGTGTTCTTAGATCCATTAAAAGATTTTTTGATATGCAGTGTTAAGAGTACTCTGTTGAGTAGTTGGGAGTAAAACCAGTAAGACTGTATACTTCAGATCGGAAGAATTGAGGCTGAATTTTCATCAAAATTGCTTGGTTAATATTCATGGGTTAATGCTTTGTAAAGCTACTTTGTGTGGCACCTTCCACTGTTGGCTTATTATCTTGCAAAGATTATTTTGGAATCTGTTACACAAGTTGGTTTTTAATAAATTGTTCATTTGCATTAATTACAGTGAGGTACGTTTTAAACGTAATTCTTTAGGTGATATGCAAGTTAATTACATACCAGTGACGCATAGAAAGGATTGACAGCTGTAAGTCCATTCAAACTTCAGGAAGTGAAGCTCTTCCCTTGCGTACTGATGTTAATAAATATTTGCAGAATAAATGAAAAGCAATAAAAAATTGACACTGGTTAACACACAAAAAATTTGGTTGATTTTGGTTTACATTTTTTTGACAACTATGCCCTGGTATTTGTACTAATATAAGATAATAAACGTTTATTTTATGTATAGATTGGACAATCCAGGTGAGTCACTTAAAAATTGCTTTGTATTCAGTGGTTTGTTACAATAATACTATTATTAGTCTGAGCAATAATGTGGTTAAAGTTTCTTGATGAATGTTCAATTTGTTCTTGAAGTAAATCTTTAGTTTTTGATGGATTGAATAAGTTTCTACAGACAAAAAAATTAGTGACAAAACATGCTTGCTGATCAAATGCTTTTCTAATTTCCACTATTAATTCATATCTCTGAGTGACGTTTATTACAAGATAAACTATTTTAAAAATCCGTTTTCCATTGGACTATGCATTTTGTACTGTGTTGACAAGAGTTTATATTATGGAGTAAATCTCAGATATGTGAAAAAGGTGGGGCAACAGTGTGGATCGTAGATAAGTGTTGTTGAATTTGTTAAAACTTAAGCTGAAAGATGTTTCTATGAATTTCTGTGCCGGTTTAAAATGAAATTAGCTGGTTTGTTGAACATCATTTTGGTTGATTAGTTTGGGGTGCGGTGATAAGCGAAGAGGACAGCCAAGATATTGCACATTCACATTGTGATATTCTGTTTTGAAGGGTCTTTTTTATTTACACTGAATGGTGTTCAGAGAGATGTGAAGTCACACAAGTAATTGTGTGAATTAATATGAAATGTATGTCTTCTGAATATGTAAGTATTTAGTGGGGAAAAAAGGTGTTGCGATGTTTGAATTATCTTCCGTTTCCCCAGTGGTTTCAAATTGTTTGGAAGTGTTTTCAAAAATTGTGCATGATAAATCAGGTGATATTCAATTTAAAACAATACTATATTGGCATGCAGTTTACAGCATGCTGTTATGCTACTAAGGTGAGGATGTGCCCTTAAAGTCCTCATTTAAAACGTAATGTTACTTTGATGAGTCAACCAGTAAAAATAGAACAATAATGTCAGTTGCAGATTTCAGAGAAGAGAGCTTTTGTTTAGTATTGCTATGCATTTGCAACATGTGCATTTGATGCAGGACACCTTTCGTTAATTTGCTGGTGATTTCTTAGTGATGGTGATGGTGATTTGGCAGAATTGCTTATGCCAAGTGTCATGCAACATGATATCAGGACAGCTGATTTATGTTGGTGATTAAATGAAATTAATGTTTTGTTATACAACATTAATACAATAATTAGTAATATTTTCAACTAAAAAGATTCTATAACATTTTGAAAATTGATGAACACTGCTTTCTTTTATTTGCTGAGATGGTTAAATTGAGCTCATTTCTTTTTAAAAAGCACAAAATGTAGAGGATGCTTGCAAAGAAGATACCCAACACTGAAAATTGATGGTGCAATGAGTGTCAATATAGTTAACTTAGTATTAGAAGTTGGTCTTGCATTGTGAGAGCACTGAGAACGGACGGTACAATGTGGTAGGAGCAGAGTGATTTTTGTATTCAGAGATTTAGCTGTGAAAGATGTTTGATGCAGAATGGGGTGGAGATAGGACTTAGAGAATGAGAGTTAGATCTTGTTTTTTTATGAGACTACTACAAAATCATAAAAAAAAACTTGAGAGAGGTTAAAAGAGAAGAGTGTGTGTTACAGTTGTGGATCCGGTGATACTGGAATGTCGGGGAGAATCGTTCATGCTGGAGTCACCAGGGTAGGGTGGTTTTTAGGCCTGAGAAAGCTGAAGAAGGTGAAGTGATCATAATGGTTTTGAAATGTCTCAGCACTTGAAGGGCAGTCTCTGATGCACCCCTTTCTCATTTTGACCTGAAAGCAGAATGAAACATTTACCTTTGATTATCACTTTGCTTCTGATCCCTTTCTCATAGGAAGAAAGCCCTGTGCTTTCACTGTGCAGGGCACAGTTAAGATGGTGGTTGGAGGCTGAAGGTTTCAGCATAGCTCCTCAGAAAAATGTTTTAATTAATTCATAAGATGTGTGTGTTGCTGGCTGTGCCAGCATTTATTGCCCATCCTTAGTTGACCTCGAGAAGGTGATACTGAGCTGCCTTCTTGAACCATTACAGTAAATTTGGTGTGCGTTGACCCACAATGCCATCAGGGTGGAAAGTCCAGGATTTTGATCTGGTGATACTGAAGGAATGATTATATATTTCTGAATCAGGGTGATAAGTGGCCTGGAGAAAAACTTGGAAGTGCTGTTCCCATGTACCAGCTGTCCTTGCCCTTCTAGATGGCAGGAGTTGTGGGCTTGGAAGTTGTTGTCTGAGGATCTTTGGTGAATGTCTGCAAGTGCATCTTGTAAATGGAACTGAGCATCAGTGTTGGAGGAAATGAATGTTCGCGGATGTGATGCCAGTCAAATGTGCTGCTTTTTCGCGGGTGGTGTCAAATGTTTTGAGTATTACTGGAGCTGCACTCAACCAGGCAAGTGGGGAGTATTCCATCACACTTCTGACTTGTGCCTTGTAAATGATGGACAGACTTTGGGGCGTTGGCAAGGTGAATTACTCACTGCAAGATTCTTAGCCTCTAATTGCTCTTGTCGCCATGGTATTTATATGGCGAGTCCAGTTCAATGTCTGGTCAGTGGTAACCCCAGGATGTCAGAGGTGGGGGATTCAATGATGGTTGAGAGTACAAGTCCCAATCCAAAGATTTGAAGACAATAACTCTCGTGACACTGCATTGCAGAAATGAGCTGTACCTTGCGTTTAGTGGTGCAGTCTTTCAGGTTTTAAATCCAGTTTCCACCTGCCCTCTGCTTAGATGATCCTGTAATATTATTTTGAAGAGAAGCAGGAGACTTCTTCTTGTACAGACCAACATTTATCCCTTGATCAATATCCTGACAAAAAATGATTATTTAGCTGCTATCACAGTGGAAATGTTAAGATGATACGTACTTGGCAAAACTAAATTGTCATGGTGATGGCCCCTCACCCCCCATCCCACACACACCCACTCATCCTCCACCTTCCCCTATCACCGCCACTGGCTCTCCAGCCAGTGGCAAAACTTGCTGTATTTCCCATTTCCGGGAGTCTGTTTGGGATTACATCCCATCAGGCAACCATTGGCTGCCATTACAGTTTTCAAATCCATTAGGGAAACTTGTAACAGATTTCCTGGTTTTGGGATGAATTTCCTGCGCCCAAGACCTGCTGGCCAATCAGAAGACAGCAGCGCTTTCTAGACCCCCTCTAGGAGTTGGGGATCTCTACAGGGTTTTGGAAGGTCATGAGTTCTCCATCTCAAACTTCCAGCCCGATTATCAGTCTACCCTCACCTCTTAGCCTGCCCGCAGGACATGCGTTAAATTCTGTCCAATGAGTGTGTTCCAAATTCCAACTTTCACTAATCTCGCATTAATAATTACAGAGAGCATCAGAAAAGAATGGGTGTGAGCGTTTAAAAAGGATCAAATGTCATAAAATGAATATGGATATTTGGACTATTTAGTCATGGTAAATGTGGGGTTATGGCAATAGGGTATGAGGCGGGTCTGGGTGGGATGCTTTACGGAGGGTCGAAGCAGAATCTATGGGCCAAATGGCCTCTTCTGCACTGTAAGGATTTCATGAATCTAAGTGTTCTGAAGTCAAATGCAGGTCCATTAAAAACTGTAGAATATAAATTATGAGCTTTAATAACCCTCCAGATTATAAATTAGCCCTATTAATAGGCAATCTGAAAAGCATGATGTATATGTATAAACGACATCAAAAGCAGAATGCCTCAAAATAAAAACACAAGCTGGTGAAAGCAATTTCAATGAAAATGGAATACCCAGTATTTATACTGAGCAACATTGTAATCAAAACTTCTTAAGCATTTATAACAAGTTTTCTTGTAATATTGTAAAACATTTCTGTATTTGTCTTTTTTTTTAAACACACCTGTAGGTTACAGTGGTCATTGAACATAAGGAAAATTTTCCATCAGAGCAAACGAGAATAATGGCCCTTGATGCATTGTTGAAAATCAGTACATATTCAATAAAAGTAGTAGATGAATTATCATTTTGGTTGTAAAACGTTAAAAGTGTGTTAAATTGATGGGGTACATTTTTGAAATTCATTGAGTTCACAGTTAAATATAAATATTATCGTTACTACAAATATGTAATGGGTACTTCTGGTATACATTCCACTGTACTTTCCTTTTGAAGCAGTGGATTAGATGCTTCAGCTTTTCTTGTGAAGAGATATTACCTTTAAATTTGGAGCTTCTCAAGGGAGCTGGTAAAAGGTCACCTTGAATGTCAATCTGAAACAGCCAATGTTATTGAAAATCTCAATTAATAATAGATGAAGTGATCACAACAGTAGATTGAAGCTTCCAGAAATGCTTTTCATGTGCTTATTGCTGATAAGATTAACATATGAAATATTTTTCTATAACTTATCAATGGGATGCTTTATGTTAGCTTGACTTAATAACATTCTTCTTATTCCTAGAAAGTAGTATGAGAAGCAAAGAATTATTTATTATTCTAGCTTTGATTTATAACCTAAAATTCATTAGAAGAAATGAAGGTTTACAAAGCCTTTAAAAAGCATTGTTGAAAGTTTAATTTAGGCTTGGTCATGCACAGACATATCAACCAATGTTGAATGTCTCAACTTTCTGTAGGAGCACAATGGATCTACTTTCTAGAAATCATAAGGCAAGAGATAATCTTTTAAGGAGGATCGTCCTACAAGCTTCGTGTAAAGATTTGCATGAAATACTGACTTATTTGTGGAATTGTTGCTCTATTTTCAATTGTTTAATATTTCACTGCAAAATAATAAAAAACTAGAGGTATGAAAAGTAATAGTAATTTCAGATTTGTGTTACCTTAATGTAAACTGTTTTGCATCATATTTGACACAATGTGCAGTTCCATATTGAGATTCAGCGAATCAAGGTTTAAACACATTGCTCAACATTGAACTGACCAACGGATGCAGATTAGGAAGATCTCTCGTTTAACCCATTGCCTGGGGGTTAGAGGGAGGATTGATGGACCACCAGTCACATTTCATAGAATACGTAAATGGATGCAAATCACATTGAGCTGTTGTCGCCTCCTCGTATTTGATCAACAACCCAACATATTGATTATCTAGATTCTGTCATAATGCATCATCATTTGCATGACGGATACCAGAATCCATTATACTGTGGTTTATCATGAGTTGGTACATTGAGCAAAGGAGAGAAAAGCTGAAAGTGGAACAAAAACATTCTGCTTATGTAAAAGTACCACCTTTTAGAAAGTATGTTGAGACAATGAAAGCTCATCAATTCATGTAGTTAGAGCAAGTTAGAAGTGAACAAAGAATAAATTTTAGCTGTAATATTGGTTTATTTAGGATAGGAAGGTCCAGGTGGATCCACTTTATTGTGTTTATATTGACAGATGGAAACTTTATTTTTTACAGTCATATTTACTTAATGTGACTCCTAGCAAATCATATTATTTTGCATGTATTGTAGCTTAAGATGCATCTTTCCCACTGTTATTTTTAGCATTCTGACCTATATTGGACATTGAGAATGCAGTCAGATGTACTGAACTGTGATGTTTGCAACGGGTTTTAGGTTAATTGTAATCCTAGTTAGTGCAACCTTCCCAAAGGCCATGTCAACCATTGCAGTGACAGAAATAAAAACCACAGAAGGGTTTGTTTGAAAATTGATGTAGCAGAAATAACTGAAGATGAGGTAAATCAGCATACCATTCCTGTCTGTTCTGTTCATTTGAATGCCTTTTTTTAAAAATATTGTATTGCTTTATTCCCTGCTGTTATCTGTCACTTTACATGAGATGAAATAAGCTAAGCTGGCAATAAACATTCCAAAATCACCAGTCTAGTTAATTGCTTCTAGTAAGAGAAAAACACACAAACTGTATTCCAGAGAGGTAAAAATAAATTACTGAGACAATCAGAAAATAATGATAACAAAATTTGAAAGATTAATCAAAGGGAAGACTAAAGAAAACTGAGCTTTTATGAACCTTTCAGCACTTTTATGGAGAATTCATCCTTTTTCATCCCTTCACTGATGAAATAATTTTGAGTATTTTAACATATGAAGACATTGGTTTTAAATTGAGCTAAAATTAGAAGTTTCCTCTTCCTTATTCTATATGTAGAAGAGTTCCCACATCTAGAGATACATGAGGCACACAAAACACATGCTTCCAGCTATTATCTACATTCTATTTTCCCTTGAACAGGTCTCCACCCTGAAGCCAGAGACTATAGCTTATGGATCATCACTGCACAGCAAACTCATCTGACCACTGCCTGCCATAAGTATGTCGGGAGAATTTGCAGGCTGACAATTGATCTGTTTGGCCACATTAAGAATGTAACACTGTGGCCATTAAGTTGTGCATCACCTCATCAAGGCTCTTTTGACAATACCTTCCTAAGGCAAAACCTGTAATAACTTGAGGGAGAGATAGTAGGAACTGCAGATGCTGGAGAATCTGAGATAACAAAGTGTAGAGCTGGATGAACACAGCAGGCCAAGCAGCATCAGAGGAGCAGGAAGGCTGATGTTTCGGGCCTAGACCCTTCTTCAGATCTGATGCTGCTTGGCCTGCTGTGTTTGTCCAGCTCTACACCTTGTTATCTCATAACTCGAGGGACATGGGCTGCATATACATTGCAACATCACTACCTGCTTGCCCCACACCCCCACTCCAGAAGGAAATTTGAAGGCCTGCCAACACACTGCGGGCAACCTGAATTGGTGTGGAATGGGATTTACTCCCCTCAGTTGGAAAAAATCCCAATTTCTGGATAGCTAGCCAGTGAGGTTGGCCAGCAGTGCCAAAAACACATTACTGGATGCTGTTGCAACCAGCCCGAAGAAGAAAGCCACACAGATTCTTGGAGTGAGGTAGGTCCGGGATTTTGGATAGGGAGGGTTTGGCCAGGTTGGATGGGTGTAGGCTTGGAGGGATAGGTTACGGAGACTGAGCAGGTAGGAAGGAAGTAGGACACTATCTTTGACATCCAGTCGAAGATGCTACTTGAAGATACTTCCCTCCTAGCATTTTAAAAATATTTTTGAAACATGTGTCTCATTCCCACCCACCTGCTTTAACCAATCATATTATGACACGGTCAATGTGATAATGGAGTTAATTAACCTGTTAACAAGTACCATTTATCCTAAAATATTTATTCAGATATGGCCAGGCTGGTTGTGCTCACCCACCCACCGCGTTATGGCACTGAGCTTGGAAATAGATGGGAAGCTGGTGGGTTGGAAATTACTATTTTACAGTTGTCCTGCTGCAACCCCACAAATTGGGGGTGAGTGCAATCCACTCACAGGAAATTACTGGTTTAATATTAACTTTGAGCAAGTTTTTGGAGTCTTAAAATAACCGAGTATGGACAGATGTCAGTTTTTGTTTTATTCATTCACAAACAAAATAGTGATATGGGTATTGCTAATGGGGCCATCGTTTGTTGTCACCATAAATGTCCTTGAGAAGGTAGTACCAGGTTATGTTCTTGAACAGCTACAGTCCATATGCTGTAGGTAAACCCACAGTGCTGTTAGGGAAGCAGTTCTAGGATTGTGACCAGTGATTGTGAAAAATGGCGATGTAGTTCCAAGTCAAACTGGGGTAACACTTGGAAGGGAAACTGCAGGTGGTGATATTGCCATACAATGGCTAATCAGCAATGCCATGATGTGATGGGTGGATTCTCTTGTGCAGGTGATCATTGCCTGGCATTTGTGTGGCAGGAATGTTACTTGCCACTTATCAGCCCCGGCCTGGACACTATCTAGGACGTGCTGCATCTGGACACGAATTGCATGACTGAAGAGTCGTGAATGGTGGTAAATGTTATATAATCATCAGAAGTAGAGCTGTTTTCTGACCTAATGTTGCAAAAGTCATTAATGAAGCAGTTGAAGATGCTTAGGCCAAGGAAGCTAACTTGAGTAACTCCTGTAGTGTGCTACCCTGTGGTTGAAATGATTGACCTCCAACAGCCAATTCCCTTGTGCTAGGTGTGACTTCAACCAGCAGAGAGATTTCCCTCTGATTCCAATTGATTGTTATTTTGCCACACTGAGTGTCAGTGAGTAGGCTTTTGTTGAACAAGTCCCACTTGATAGCACCATCACTTTACTGATAATTCAGACTAGACTGGGGTGGTAATTGGCCAGGTTGGATTTGTCCTGTTTGTTGTACACAGGACATGACTAGTTAATTTTCTATTTTGCCAGGTAAATGCCAGTGTTGTAGCTAAACGGAACAGCTTTGCCAAGGGCATAGCTAGTTCTGGAGCACAAATCTTCAGAACTATTGCCATAACCTTGTAGGCATCCATAAAACTGTTCCTTGGTATCACTTGGAGTGAATGAAATTGGCTGAGGACTGGCATCTGTGATAATGATGACTTCTGGAGGAGGCCAAGAGGGATCTTCTACTTGAACTAATGGCAGGAGATTGTTGCGAATGCATGGATGTCGAATGTAAGTGAGGGCGGTTTTCTTTTGGTTGAGACTTCTCATTTGGAACCATTCTCTTCTATTGCTCTGTCTGCTGTTTTCATGTTATGTGTTCTCTTGAAATTGGCATTGTGCACACTGAATATCTGTCTCGAAGGAGTTGAATTTGAGGCCGCAGTTGTCTTAGGCACAATCATATTGAATCGGAGAGCAGATTAATAGGACCAAATGGCCTCCCACTTCTAATGCTTGTTTCTTGTGTTCATGGAATTCCTTCGAGATAATTTTCTGGAGCAGTATATCAAGGGAGAAAGTGGGGAGCCGATTATTTTAAATTTAGTATTGCACTGAGATGGGTCTAATTAACAATCTTGTGAAGGAACCTCTGACTATAACTCAATAAATGATATTAGGCTGGAGAGTCACTTTGTTACATCTGAAACTCAGGTCTTGAGAAGAAAACACTACGCATGTATGAAGGACAATTTAACTGGCGTAGATCAGGAAACAGGATTAACGATTAGGCTGGTAAATAAGGCGTGCAAAACATGTAATGAAAAATCGTAATTCACAACAAATATATATTCATTTAAGGAATTAAAACTCTTGCAGGAAGAGTGGCCAACTGTGGCTAATGAGAGAAGTTAATGATAGTAATATATTAGAGAAAGAGGTTTGTAATGTTATTGAATATAGGAACACGAATGAGGATTTGAGAGAATTTTAGAAATCAGCATAGCAAAATTACGAAGTTGAAAAAGAATACAAAATATGAGTAGACTAGCAAAAGGCAAGTTAATAGATTATAGATTTTACAGATACATAAACATGAAGATAATGAACAAAACTTAGTCTGTCTTAATGGCAGAGACAGGACAAGTTATAAAAAGGAATATGAAAATCGAGCTGTTAATCTAATACTTTGCAATTATTATCACAGTAGAAGTACAAAACATTCTGGATTAATTGAGAATCAAGGTTCTGGTGACAATGCAACATTTGTACAAATTAGAATTTATCAATAAATCGGAAGGAATTATTAAGAAATAATGCCAACAAATTCTCTGGACCTGACGTAGCCTACGTCCTAGTGTTAAAAGAGGTAGCAATAAAGATAATGGATGCATTGAGAAATCCTTCAATTCGGGAATGCTTCCCAAGGATTGGAAGGTAGCAAATGTAATCTTACATTTCAAAAGAAAATGGGAACTTTCCAAAGCTAGGCTTTCTAGGTCATTCTCCATGGACAGCTGCAGTCTTGTTCCATTGGAAGTTAGCAGCCTTCCACCAGCTACACTGAAGCCACTGAGACTGTTCAGAGCACTAAGGCAGTCAAAAGTACTCAGGACAAGATAATGCACAGAGATGGTAGGCACTAAGGGAATGGAAAAGGATGATTTCTAACAATGAATTACATTATATAGCACCTTTTATGACCACCAGATGTATGAAAGTGCTTTAAAGTTATTGTTATAAAATAGGGAACATGGCAACCAATTTTACACGCAGCAATATCCCACAAATAGCAATGTGATAGTGACCAGACAATCTTTTTTTAATGATGAAGAAGGGATAATGATAGCCAGTACAGTGGGGATGACTTCCCTGCTCTTCTTTGAAGTATTGTTACAGGCTTCTTTACATCAACAGGTCATGCAGTTAAAATATGGCACTTGGGGATGAGGTGCTTGTCATATGAGGAGCACTTGAGGATTCTGGGTCTGTATTCGATGGAGGTTCAGAAGGATGAGGCATGGATCTAACTGAAACTGACAGAATAATGAGGGCCCGGTTAGATTGAACATGGAGAAGATGTTTCTATTAGTATAGAGACTAGGATCCAGAGGCACAGCCTCAAAATGAAGGGATGATCCTTTAGAACTACGATGAGGATGAACTTCTTCAGCCAGAGGGTGGTGAATCTGTGGAAGCCATTGCCGCAGAGTGCTGTGGAGGACAAGTCATTCAGTGTATTTAAGGCAGAGGTAGATAGATAGATTCTTGATTGTTAAGGTCAAACGCTACAGGGACAAAGCAGGCAAATGTGGTTGAGAAACATGCCAGCCATGATTGATTGGCCCAGCAGACTCAATGGGCCAAATGAGCTAATTCTGCTCCCGTGTCATATGATTTTATGGATAATGCAGCACACTGTCAGTATGACATTAGAATATCAGCCTTGATTTTTGTGCCCGAGCCTTGGTATGGCACTTAAACACTCCATCTTCTGGCTCAGAGGTGAAATTACCCTAACTGAGCCATGGCTGACACAGAACTTAGTTGATGCTTGAATGCCACATGACAATACCTAATTTATAAATTTGCATTGGAGCATTTATTTTGAGTTAAATTTTTTTGTATTGTGGTCTCTGAGATGTTGTGTTGGCCAGTAACAAGTGGAAAGTAAGGTGTGGAGCTATTAACGACTGTTTTGGTTACCTCTTCTTCCTTTCTCCTCTTAATCTCACTATCATATAACATAATAGCAAAATTGTGCAGTAAACAGCACAGTATCACAAATCTTGTGATGTGCTCTGCTAAGTACTTCAGGCACATTCCAGAGCAGCCCACTCTGCTGAAGCGTTGTTTTAACCCTCCAGTGTTCTGCTCAACCATATGTTTGTGGTAGTGTGACTTTCTTACCTTTTCACAGGATATGAGCATCACTGGCTGGACCAGCATTTGTTAATCCCTAGTTACCCCTGAGCAGGTGGCATTGAGCTGCCTTTGTGAACCACTGCAGTCCATTTGGTATAGGCAGAACGACAACGCTATTAGGCAGGAGGTTCCCAACGACAGTGAAAGAATGGTGATTTGGTTCCAAGGCAAGATGTATGTGACTTAAAAGGGCCTTGCAGGTGGTGGTGTTGCCATATGTCTGCTGTCTTTGTCCTTTCTGGGTGTTGGAGTTGGAAGGTGCTGTCAAAAACCTTAGTGAATTTTAGCTTCCCACAAGAACGAAGAGAAATAATAAAGTCTGATGCAATATTCTGTTCTTCTTGAGTGAAGATTACCTAAATAATTTGGGCGTAAGTGTCTGGTATTCCCCAATTGTTTAGTAGTGGATGTGATAAAGAATAGAATGATGTGAAAATTGATAGGGTGGTAACTGGTGAATATGATTGCCATAAATTTCAGGAGGATATCAGCAAGCTGGTCAGCTGGGCACAGCACTAGTAAATGACATTCAACCCTTAAAAATGAGAGTTATTGTACTTGGGGAGAAGCAAGGGATTACACTGTGAATGGTAGGACCCCGGAAAGCACTGAGGATCAGAGGGACCTTGCTGAGCATATCCACAGATCCCTGAAAGTAGCAAGGCAGGTAGTTAAGTTGGTAAAGAAGTCATACGATATGCTTGCATTTATTAGCAAGGGTATAGAGTAGAAGTGCAAGGATGTTTTGCTGGAACTGTATAAAATGTTGTTTAGGTCACAACGTAGTTCTGGTCACCACAGTATAGAAAGCATGTGTTTAAACTATAGAGAATTCTTCCTGGGTTGAAGGGTCTGAGTTTTGAAGATAGGTCAGGTACCTTGGGGTTGTTGTCGTTGGAAGTAAAGGTTGGGAGTGGGCCTGATTCAGATGTATAAAATCACTGGGGGCCATATTCATGTGGATGGGAAGACACATTTTTTACATTCGGAGATGGGTCAATAGCCAAGCGGCATAGATGAAAGGTAAGAGGAATGTTCAGGAGATTTTTTTTTCACAAAGGGTGATGAGAGTCTGAAACACATTGCTTGAAAGGGTGATTGAGACAGAAACTCCTGTAACATTTAACCAACATATAGATATTCACTTCTGTCACCATAGAATGGGCTAAAAACTAAAAAGTGAGATTAGTGTAGCCAGATCTCTGTTGACTAGCACAGAAACAATGAGCCAAATCTTTTCCTGTGCTGTGACTGTCTGGATCTAGTTATTTTATCGCATATCTTTGAGCATACTTTTTTCCCTTTGGAAAATATTGAGTAAGTTTTAGAAGGAACTGTCTTAACACTTCTTTCATAACCTGGAATGGAACATGATCCTGGATCTCTTTGGGTCGGAAGCAGGAGTGCTACATATTGAGCCAATGGACACAGTCTATCAGTGATAGGTTGACTAAACCTACACTTAGGCAAGTTGCAGCATGTATCAATAAAAGCAAACTGGTTAATCAAGTAAGTTGTGTGTTTGTGAAAGACAAATCAGGAGGAAGGTTATAGCAAGAGTGTGGTACTCACATTGTGAGGAAGCCCAGGCTATATATCAGAGATAAAAGGTACTGCAGATGCTGGAGAATCCGAGATAACAAGCATGGGGCTGGATGAACACAGCAGGTCAAGCAGCATCATAGGAGCAGGAAAACTTGACGTTTCGGGCCTAAACCCTTCATCAGAAATGGGGGAGGGGAAGAGGGTTCTGAAATAAATAGGGAGAGAGGGGGAGGCGGATAGAGGATGGATAGAGGAGAGGATAGGTGGAGAGGAGGCAGACAAGTCGAAGAGGCGGGGATGGAGCCAGGGAGGACGGACAGGTCAAGGGGGCGGGATGATGTTAGTAGATAGGAGATGGGGGTGTGGCTTGGGGTGAGAGGAAAAACCGGTTAGGGAGGTGGAGATGAGCTGGGTTGGTTTTGGGATGCGGTTGGGGGAGGGGAGATTTTGAAGCTTGTGAAATCCACATTGATGCCATTGGGCTGCAGGGTTCCCAGGCTGAATAGGATTTGCTGTTCCTGCAGCCTTCGGGTGGCATCACTGTGGCATTGCAGGAGGCCAAGGATGGACATGTCATCTGAGGAATGGGAGGGGGAGTTGAAATGGTTCGCGACTGGGAGGTGCAGTTGTTTGTTGCGAATAGGCTATATATCACTTTGGGTACCTGAACTCAATATCGAGCGCTTGCTTAAAAAAGAGGTAAGCTTAGAATATCATTCTGTTGGAAGCATTGAGGAGCAGAACCTAAATGGATGTTATTATCAAGAAGAATGATCAATTTTTTTACTTTTCAGGTATTTGGAGATAAACTTACACCAGGAGTGAAAATGGCTCAGCTTTATTTTAAGTTTGTGCATATAAAATATGGATAATGTGCGCATTTAATATACAAGAATGGAATGCTAATACACTCTCTTGTTATTCAAGGAGGAAGAAGCTGCAACAACAGTGAAAATAACTTACTCCACTGATGGATGAATTGGTTACAACAATGCCCGTTATGCTGAGTTGTACAGATTAAAGTATCCCAGGTTTGATCTTCCCTAAGTATTGAACTACCAAACTCAATTTGGCTGCATTGGCCTCAAGGCTACAGCAAGACCAGTGGCACTGCTCCAGATCTTTAACCGCCCTGTAACTTGTGGATTTTGGGTAAGGACAAAAGGAAAAGGTTATTCCATTGTCAAATAGAAGGCCAACACTCTTTCTTGACTGTATATTTTATGTTGTGTTATCTGGGTAGAAAAAGATCACCAGGGTGATACATTCTTATCTCACATATTTTTGATACATATGACCTACATGAAGGAGTCCTCACCAATGTGAACATGATTTATATTGTGGTTGTGTCACTTAGAACTATCTGAGATGCCTTGGACAGATCCACTGTTAGCAAGCCTTGTTATTGATATTCTTCTAAGTTATAGATGCCAAGTGGGAAGGTTGGCCACATAAAGTCTTCAGAAGTGAGGCTCAGTCTTGATAAGCAAAATATGCATACTATAGAGTAATTAATAGCTAACTTAATTATATCCAAGTTAAATTAGAGTCGCTTCTAAGATGTCCGGCAAAGAGTAAGTACATATTACCTTTCACTACATAACACTTCGCACTGCAGAATAGTACTTGCAAAACCTCTTTGAACCCTGGTTAACTTTTCCCAGAAACAACCCTTTATAGCATGAGGACAGAGCTTAATCTTGTGATGTCAATTAACCTTTTGAGTACTAATTGTCTTAAATAATAGGATCATTCCCATTTCACTCATTTCTTCCCACCTATCCTAGGAGCGGCAATGAAGTAGAGATCAAGATCCACACAGAAAAAAGTTGAGAAAATACCCATGCCCTCCTCCTCCCACATCCGTCAAAACCTAAACTTGGCTGTTACTTAAAATCTCAGTTTTCCAATTAAATAATATACATTATGCACATATGTATATTGTAGTCTTTCAATATAATTCCTGAACTGTTCTTTGGGAAAAATGCTTGTGCATATATCGTGCTTGTTGGTGCCCAAAAGAATACCTGTTGCAATGCAGGCTCAATTTGCAATCCTGAGCATGTGAAAGGCACTATATAAATCCAAGTTCTCTTTTCATGAAATGGATGAATGAACCCATACCCTGCACACTGGAATATGTTGCACTGAAGCTGCAACGCACTGTACAATGGTGCATCTTTTTTGTGTCTTCTCACAAATATGTTGTAGGCTATTCTTTTAGTTTATAATCTGCCATTGATTGACAGCTGAGGCAACACAAACACATTTTGAGTAGCTTGGTTTTATGCAGCACTAACTAGATTAGCTTGGGACTTGCAATTAAAAAAAACTACAATATAATAAATCAGAATTATATTAACGTTCCCACTTTCATTTTTGTACTGAAGCTATTTGTTAAAATTTCCAGTATCCTATTTAGATTTATAACTTCTGTCATGGCAGGAGCCAAGCCAATCATGTTATTTAATTGTTGTTGGCTTTTCCTCTTCTGATTGCTTTACCCTAAGAATATACTGCATAATTTTGGACTAAGCATGTTGAATTAATGATGATCACTGTATTGCGCCAGAACTGTGTAGAAGAAACTGTGTAGTCTTGATTTTTTTTCCCTGTCTTTTAATGAATCAAGTACAAGTAGGGTGGAGGCCTAAGAGTTATTATTTAATTTGGATTTCTTGAAAACACTTCCTTCATTTTAAGTTTTTATCATTTATAACATGCTTATCTCACATCTTATTGTCATATGACGTATATGAAAGAATCATCACCACTGTGAACATAGTTTATGTTGTGGTTGTGTCATTTAGATAAGTGGTTAAAACAATCCAGCAAGCATTTGAGAAGAATTGAATCAATTCTGAAGATGGTAATGCTCCAAAAAATGTAGTATCACTATTGCTTTGTTCCACCTTTTTATATCTTAACTTTTAGTAAAGTCATCTACTGATTCAGGTGGCAAAACTTCAATCAGCGTGTAAATTTGTGATCTGGAATGGCCCATTATTCTCAACTAATGTATCACCCTAGTGCTTAAAATGACTCATTGTCAATCCAGCAGGGCTTTCTTTTTTTGGTTTCTTTTTGTAAGTGTATGCTCCAGGCTCCAACCAGTGGAAACTATGGCATGCCTCACGGTGACTTTCAAAGCAGACATTCCTCTGTCATACAGGTAGGTACCAGTCTCCAATCCATCCCTTGCCTTTTATTTCTGCTGGCCAAATGGCTAAGGTTTCACTTTCTGGAAATTCTCATTTCAAAGTTGCATCATCTTTTGTCAAGTATGCAACTTGTTGACACATCAGCGTATTAGTCTTCTTTACTAATGTTTCTGTATTGTACTCATTTTTGCGATATTGACCATGTCCTATTTCATTGAACACAAGATTATGAATTATTTAAAAAATAATATGGATCATATACATATTAAAATACGGCTAAAATTAAAAAAATGAGTCAATGGAGATAAAGTAAGTGATTCAGTACTCCTTAAGCAGCCATTGTTTTGCAGGTTTCTAATTGCAAACACATTTTCTAATTTACCAATAACTGATCAGAGCCTGTGGATAGGAAGCATAGTTTTAACCGGCAGCAAGTTTCAGGTAGGTAGGCAGCAAAATTATTCCAAACTTTACGCATCTGAAATTTCATACCCAGTGCTAACAATGGGCCCTCATTTTGGTGACTTCTTTCCCACCAGATTGAGTTTTCTGCACTCTCTTGTGATATCCAACATGCTTCCAGAAGGATATTTACAACAGGAGTGCAGCTCTTAGACAAGAACTGGATTCAGTTGCTGGCATAATCGCCTAAACCTGCAACAAAGCATGATTTGAGTTAGAAGAATGCCCCCAGGTTCTTCCCTAGAAGACCTGTGGGAAGAGGGACGTGAGCATTAACATGGGATGATCACCAGTTCAGGACCATCATCTTCAATACCTAGTTTTGATAACCTAACACGATCAAAAGTTTACGGCTCTCGACTTATCCACCTTTCAGAATAAGGTCTTGTAACTCTCTGCCTCCTTGCTTTTCCAGCACTTGGAACAATCCACCAACCTTCATCAGTCCATCTTCAATATACATCAGATGGGCAATCTATACCACCTCACATTCTGCATCCAAAAACACTTTGAACTCTAACAGGACTGTAATTTTGCTGTACCTCCCTCCACATCCTTGGGCTTTAACTGTTTGCAATCAAAAAGTCTTACCACCTCCTTGCTTTTAATGCTTCTTTTAGATCACTCCTCAGCTTCAGTCCTCACTCTATTTTCCTTCTTCGCTAATAATCAACCCTACTTCTCGGATTTCCATCAATTCACTTTCAGCCTTGCTGTTTCATCTGAAGACTAGGTTAAATATTGATTCCCTCTGTAGATGTTACAGAAGATTGATTAGTATTTTGCTGTAAATTATACGTTCGCACGCACTTGTATTTTGAGTGAAAAATGCTGACAGCAAACTTAAGAATTTGTGAACTTGTCCTGTAATTGCATCTTTCCCCAAATAGTGGCACTGTGGTACCACACCTCAGGGAAGATTGGATTTTCAGGTCCTGCTGGGAATGGGCATGAAGGTGGGTAATGAGCAAAGAATTTCATGCCACTGGCCAGCATGTTGGTTTCATGCTTTCACCCCCATCAGCAGTGGACAGCTTTTGAAATTTTAAAAAGTTAGAGATTATTGTAATATTCTTGTTGGACCTCCAGCTTCGAGTCAGAGAGTCATAGAAATATACAGCACGGAAACATACCCTTGGTCCAACTCGTCCATGCTGATCGGATATCCCATTATAAACCTAGTCCTATATGCCAGCATTTGGCCCATATTTCCTCTAAATCTTCCTATTCATATACCCATCCAAATGCCTTTTAAATGTTGTAATTGTACCAGCCTCCTCCACTTCCTGTGGCAGCTCATTCCATACATGCACCACCCTCTGCGTGAAAATGTTGCCCCTTAGGTCCCTTTTATGTCTTTCCCCTCTCGCCCTAAACCCTCTAGATCTGGACTGGCCCACTTCAGGGAAAAGACCTTGACTATTTACCCTATCCATGCCCGTCATGATTTTATAAACCTCTATAAGGTTACCCTTCAGCCTCCGATGCTCCAGGGAAAATGGCCCCAGCTTATACTTCCTCTCCGTAGAGCTCAAACCCACCAACACTGGCAACATCCTTGTAAATCTTTTCTGAACCCTTTCTAGTTTCACAACATCCTATAGGAGGGAGACTAGAATTGCATGCACTACCCCAAAAGTAGTCAAACATATGTCCTTTTGAACTGCAACTTGACCTTCCAACTCTTCTACTCAAGGCCCTGACCAATAAGGGTAAGCAAACCAAACACCTTCACTATTCTATCTACCTGCGACTTTGAAGGAACTATGAACCTGCACTCCAAGGTCTCTTTTGGTTTTGATTTTGATTTGGTTTTGATTCTATTGTCATGTGTACCAAAATACAGTGAAAAACTTTGTGTGCAAGCAAAGCATGTACAGATCAAAAACACTTAGAGGCATAAAGTTTACATTATTTGAGGCTAGAGTCCATTTAACAATTTGATAATGGCCGGAAAGAAGCTATTCCTAAACCTGCTCATGCATGTGTTCAGGTTTCGGTATCTACTGCCTGACGGAAGAGGTTGTAGGGGATCATTACCAGGGTGCGATGGGTCTTTGATGATGTCGGCCGCCTTTCCACAGCAGCGAGTCGTATAAGTAGACTCCATGGATGGAAGGTTGGCTTCCGTGATGGTTTCGGCTGTGCACACAACCTTCTGTATTTTCTTATGGTCCTGGGCAGAGCAGTTGCCATACCAGGCTGTTATGCACTCCGACGGTATGCTTTCTGTGGTGCATCTTTGAAAGTTGGTGAGAAGTTCCTGAGGAAGAAGAGGCATTTTTGTACCTTCTTGACTGTCGAATTTACATGGGAAGTCCAGGACAAGTCATTGGTTATTGTCACTCCAAGGAACTTGATGCTGTTCACTCTCCCAACCTCAGTTTCGTTAATGTAGATGGGAGCGTATTCTCCTTTCTTTCTGACGTCGATGATCAGTTCTTTAGTTTTGCCGACGTTGAGAGACAGATTGTTTTCATTGCACCACATCACCAAGCCCTCTATCTCCCTTCTGTGTTTTGACTCGTTGTTGTTGGATATCTATCCCACTACAGTGACGTTGTCAGCGAATTTGTAGATGGTGTTCATTTGGAATTTCCCAAAGCAGTGATAAGTGTACAGGGAGTACAGTAGGGAGCTGAGGACACATCTTGGGGAGCTCCAGTGTTGCATGTTATTGTGGAGGAGTTACAGTTACCTAGCCACACTGATTGCAGTCTGTGGGTCAGAAAGCTGAGGATCCAGTTGTAGAGGGCGGAGCCGAGACCAAGGCCATGCAGTTTTGAGATCAGTCTTGGGGGGAATATTGGTGTTGTAGGCGGAACTGTAGTCAACAAGCAGGAATCTGACGTAGGTATCTTTGTTGACCAGATGTTCCAGGGATGAGTGAAGAGCATCCTCTGGACCTGTTATGTCAGTAGGCAAACTGTAGGGGATCGAGGTGGGTTGGAAGACTGAAGTTGACGTGGGCCATGAACAGCCTCTCGAAGCACTTCATGGTTGTTGAAATCAGAGCTATTGGATGGTATTCATTAAGGCACACTGCATGTGTTTTCTTGGGTACGGGGATGATGGTGGTTTTCTTGAAGCAAGTGGGGACTTTGGCTTGAGGGAGGGAGAGGTTTAAAATATTGGTGAATACCTCCTCTGCACAGGACCTGAGTGCTCGGCCGGGGACACCGTCTGGACCCGTTGCTTTCCTCGGGTTGACTCTCGGGAAGACTGATCTGACTTCTGAAGTGGTGACAGAGGGAACAGGTGTGTCTAGGGCTGTCAGGGCAGGCATCGCCACGCCAGTGGTATTCTGCTCAAACCAAGCTTAGAAAGCACAGAGTGTGTCACGGAGAGATGTGTCATTGTCTGCTATCTTACACTGTTTCGTTTAATGTCCTGTAATGTCATTCAGGCCTTGCCTTGTTCAGCAACGCTTCCCAGGACCTTAACGTTAAGTGTAGAAGTCCTGCCCTGATTTGCCTTTCCAAAATGCAGCACCTCACATTTATCTAAATTAAACTCCATCTGCCACTCCTTGGCCCATTGGCCCATTTGATCAAGATCCCGTTGTAGTCTGAGGTAACTTTTTCGCTGCCGACTACACCTCCAATTTTAATGTAATCTGAAAACTTACTAACCATGCCTCCTATATTCACACCAAAATCCTTTATATAAACGACAAAAAGCAGTGGACCCAGCACTGATCTTTGTGGCACACTGCTGGTCACAGTCTTCCAGTCTGAAAAGCAACCCTCCACCACCGCCATCTGTCTTCTACCTTTGAGCCAGTTCTGTATCCAAATGGCTAGTTCTCCCTATACTCAATGTGATCTAACCTTGCTAACCAGTCAACCATGAGGAACCTTGTCGAACACCTTACTGAAGTCCATATGGATCACATCCACCATTCTGCCCTCATTAATCCTCTTCGTTACTTCTTCAAAAACCCAATCAAGTTAGTGAGACACAATTTCCCATGCACAAAGCCATGTTGACTATCCCTAATCAGTCCTTGCCCTTCCAAATACATGTACATTCTGTCCCTCGGGATTCCCTCCAACAACTTGCCCACCACTGATGTTAGGCTCACCAGTCTATAGTACCCTGGATTTTCCTTACCACCTTTCTTAAATAATGGCACAACATTGGCCGACCTCCAGTCTTCTGGCACCTCACCTGTGGCTATTGATGATACAAATATCTCAACAAGGGGCCCAGCAATCTCTCTTCCCTAGCTTCCCACAAAGTTCTAGGATATACCTGATCAGGTTCCAGGGATTTATCCATCTTTGGGTGTTGTGAGACGTCTGGCAGCTCCTCCTCTGTAATATGGACATTTTTTATGATGTCATTATTTGTTTCCCCACATTCTCTATCTTCCGTATCCTTCTCCATGTAAAGACTGATGCAAAATACTTGTTTAGTATCTCACCCATCTCCTGCAGTTCCACACGTCGGCAGCTTTGCTGATCTTTAAGGGGCGCTATTCTGTCCCCAGTTACCCTTTTGTCCTTGATGTATTTCTAGAATCCCTTTGGATTCTCCTTAACCCTATTTGCCTAAGCTATTTCAGGTCCCCTTTTTGCCCTCCTGATTTCCTTCTTAAGCATAGTCCTACTGCCTTTATAGTCTTCTAGAGATTCACTCGATCCTTGCTGTCTATACTTGACATATGCTTCCTTCTTTTACTTGACCATAACCTCAAATTTTCTTGTGCACACTTCACAAATTCCTCTCTGTCCAAGCCCTTAACACTATTGCAATCCCTTACCATTAACCAAACTATTATTCTCACCGATAACTGAGATCTCCTTACCGATTGTTTCTTGATTTCCCGCTGACTACTGGGGTGGGGGGAGGTTCCTGTAGTACAATCCCAACAGGTGATCATCCCTTATAACAAACATGGGGCTGGATGAACACAGCAGGTCAAGCAGCATCATAGGAGCAGGAAAACTTGACATTTCGGGTCTTATTTCTCAGTTCTACCCAGGAATATCCTCCCTATGTACAGGTGTAATGTGAACCGTAATCAAAAATGCTACTCCCCCTCCTCTCTTGCTCCTCTTTCTATCCTGCCAATAGCATCTATACCTTGGAACATTTAGCTGCCAGTCCTGTACATCCCTGAGCCATGTCTCTGTAATTGCTGTGATATCCCAGTCCCATGTTCCCAACCATGCCCTTCGTTCATCTGCCTACCTGGTTCACTTCTTTGTTCCTGCATTCTCTGACTGTTTGTTTGACTTTTCCTTTTCCCAACAGTAACCAGTAACCTCTCTTTCCTCACTATCTCTCTGGGTCCCATTCCCCCCACCAACATTACAAATTTAAATCCTCCTGAGCAGCTCCAGCAAATCTCTCCACCAGTGTACTAATCCTCTTCCAACTCAAATGCAATCCATCCTTATACATTTTTCTACCCCAAAACAGATTTCAATGATCCAAAAATGTAAGTCCTTCTCCCGTGCACCAGCTTCTCAGCCATGCAGTCATCTGCCCAATCCTCCTATTTCTACCCTCACTAGCTTGTGGCACCAGAAGTAATTCAGATATTACTACCCTTGGGGACCTCCTTTATTTTAAGTTCCTGCCTAACTTTCTATATTGTTTCTTCAGAATCTCATCCTTGTCTCTTCCTATGTCATTAGTTCCAATGTGTACACCAACCTCCTGCTGGTCCCTCTCACCTTTGAGGATATTCTGCACACTGTCTGAGATAGTTTTGTTCCTGGCTCCAGGAAGGCAACACACCATTCTGATGTCTCATTGTTGGCTACAGAAACGTCTGTCTGTGCCTCTGATTAGAGAGACCCTATCACAATCGATCGCATGGTACCTGGCGTATCCCTTGTTACATTAGAGCCAAACGTGGTACCAGAAACCTGGCTGTCAGTGCTACATTCCCCTGAGAGGCCATCACCTCCTATATTTTCCAAAACAGCGTTCTTGTTTGAGATGGGGATAGCCACAGGAGACTCCTGCACTACCAAGCTGCCTCTCCTACCTTTCTTGGAGGTCACTCATCTACCTGACTGTACCTTCCTGTAAGTGCCATCCTTCACACCCCCTTGCTCCCGTAAATTCCTCATTGCTGCTACTCCAACCAGCCCATGCAATCCAGTTGGATTCACAACCAAACACACTTCCTGCAGACATCATCACCAGTAACACGGAAACTCTCCCTAATCGCCCACATCCAACAGGAAGAGCACCTCACTTTACTAAAGGCCATCTTTGCACCTTAAGCATCTACAGACCCAGAAAATAACAGTCTTACTGCTCCAAAAACACTACTCCAGGCTAAATTAGTACCTATGTTTTATATGTTCAAAGTTTAATCAAGACACAGATCTCAATAAAAACATATAATCAAAAAGAAGCCACTCTGCTCACTACTGTAGATTAACAAAAAAAAAACTAGCCACTTAGCTGCTCCCCTGCTGTTATCTAAGGTCAGTTGTGAATTTTGCTGTTTGTTTATTTTTTCTTAGACAACCTCCAGTGTCCAGAGGTCCTTGAAATCAAACAGCAGAGGCAGGAGCTTGTGAAAGTTCACTGCTGGGTCAGACAGCATTAAAGATTTCTTTCTCCATTGATTCACTTCCCACCATATGGTCACTGCCTTTGTCTCCTTTTTTTATAATGCCATTGTTTTGACCTTGTTTTCTCAAAGTGCCCATGTGCTCCCTTGAGTTTACTGACAAATCTACCCACCGGCCAGCACTTAGCTAACTTTGGGAAAATCTCAGGTGTGTGACTGTTTTACTCAAACAGTGTGGACTTCCGACCTCTGTTTAAGCCTGATTCTGGACTGTCAGAAAATTATAGAGAGACAATAAATACATGAATATTTATAATAAAAATCAATTACATAGGAATTTAAAATAGAAGAAAATAAATGAAAATGTAGCACCTTAAACTTGGCAATGAATTCATTCTTTGTCCAATTATCTCACAACTGCTACTTTGCTTTACGTGAATAATACCACTCCTCAACATCCTCCATGTCTTATTTCACTATGAAATGTTTGGTGGGTGTTGTACTGTGATGTGCATGCACTTTTGAAGGGGTGTATCTTAAACTGATAACCATCACCACTATAAGAGAGGGTATGATATATGGTCCCATGACCCTGTAGACAGGACACAGCAGCAGTCTGTATGAAATCTTATCTTCAAAGAAAGAGCCCATTTTTCTTTTACTATTTCTTGTTATATGATTGGAAAATTTATGATAAATTGAAGAACACACAGTAGGAACCTGACTGAATCAGGTTAAGTGGCTGATGCTATATAATCAGCTTCCTGTCAGCCAATTAGATTAAATTGAGCCACTTAGTCCTAACTTAATGTTTGTAGTCGTAGGGGATTGATGAAAGTCTACTTCCATCCTTTATCCATCGTAGTTTTAACGTTGTTCTAATTCTAATTACTTTTCAAAACAATGACATTTTACACATTCTATCCCTGAGCCACAGTGAAGTAGTTTAGGGAAACAAGTGCATGGAGGCATTGTCACTGGACTGGTATTCAAGCTAATGGTCTGGGGACCCATATCAAGTCCAACTATGGCAAATGGTAAAATGGGATTTTCAAAAAAATCTATTGACCATGAAATCATTATCAATTGTTTTAAAATTCCATCTGGTTCACTCATAACCCGCAGGGAAGGAAATATGCTGTCTTTACCTGGTTTGGCCTACATGTGACTCCAGGGCCTCTGCAATGTGATTGCCATTGCTCTCAAATGGCCAGACAGCCAGTCAGTTATACCGCTAAAAGGTCTCAGAAAAAGGAAGGAAACCAGATGGACCACCTGACATCAATCTGGGCATCAGAAACAACAATGATAATCATCCAGCCCCATGCTTGTTATCTCGGATTCTCCAGCATCTGCAGTACCTTTTATCAATGATAATCAAAGCCCTGTCAACCCTGCAAAGTCGTCCTTACTAACATCTGGGAGCTAGTGCCAAAACTGGAATGGCTGTCTTTCAGATTAATCAACCAATAGGCTGACACAGTCATACTCATGGAATCATAATTTGTGCAGTGTCCCAGACAGCACCGTCATCTTCCCTGGATATGTCTTGTCCCACAGCAGGACACACAGCAAAGGTGATGATCCGGTGGTGTCAAGAGGCAGTTGCCTTGGGAATCCTCAACATTAACTCCATGCCGAATGAGGTTTCATGCTGTAAGGTCAAAAATGGGCAAGGATACCTTCTGATTACCATGTACTGCCCCACAACCCCCAGCCCCTCAGCTGCTGAATTAATACTCCTGCATATTGAACCACATTTGGAGAAAGTGCTGAGAGTGGTAAGGATGCAGAATGTTCTCTGGTTTGGGGATAACACTGTCCATTACCAAGAAAGGCTCAGCACTACCATTACTGACTGAGCCGGTTGAATTCCGAAGGACAAGCTACAAGACTGTGTGACAGCAGGTGATAAAGAACCAACAAGATGGAAAAGCATACTTTGTCCTTGAGAATATTGGTACGATTGACCACCACATCACCACATAGTCCTTGTGGAGACAATATCCTGTCTTCATATTTGAGGAGACTCACCATTGTAATGTGTGTCACCACTATATGCTAAGTTGTATAGACCGAACAGATTTGGCAACTCAAGACTGGACATGCATAAGGCCAGCAGCAGCAGAGTTGTATTCCAGCACAATTTGCATCCTCATGACCCAACAGATCCCCACTCTACCCTTAACACAAGGCTACTATCTGGGCTTGAATGTATCAATGCAAGAGCAGCATCAGGCAGACTTCATAATGAAGTTGCCAACCTGGCGAGACTACAACACAGGACTGCTTCCATGCCAAACAGCACAAGCGACAAGTGGTATACACAGCTAAGTGATTCAACAATGAAAGGCTTGGATCCACGCTCTGCAGCCCTGCCACATCCAGTTGTGAACGGTGGTCGGCAATTAAACAACCCACTAGAGGAGGAGGCTCCACAAATAGGCCCTTTTTCAATGATGGGGTGAGCCCAGCCCTTCATCTTCAGCCATGGGGTGAGTGGGTGATCCATCTTGGCCTCCTCCCAGAGTCCTCAGCATCACAGATGTCAGTCTTCAGTGAATATAGCTGAAGGCACTGGATGCTGAAAAGGCTATGGGTGTTGACAACATTCCAGTAATAATGCTGAAGATTTGTGCTCCAAATTTGCTGCACATGCTAGCCAAAGAGTTCCAGTGCATCTACAGCCCTGGCATCTACCCAACAATGGAGAAATTTACACTGGTATGTCTCGTACATTTAAAAAAAAAGGACAAATCCAATCCAGCCAGTTACCCTACACTCCCCACCTCAAATCGGTCTATTCTCATTCATTACCGAAATGACGGAAGGGGTCAATACACTACTAAGAAGCAGCACGTACCTGCTTAATTTGGGTTCCACCAGGGTCACTCAGCTCCTGACCTCATTACAGCCTTTGTTCAGGTATAGACAAAAGAGCTGAATTCCCGGGGTGAAAGCGACTGCCCTGACATTAAGGCTGCATTTGACCAAGAGTGGCATCTGGGAACCATAGTGAAACTGGAGACAGTGGAATCTGGATCAAAACTCTTTGTTGATTGGAGTTGAACCTTGCAGAGAAAATTGTTGTGGTTGTTGGAGGTCTCATTTTATTATTTTATAGGAGTCTCTTACTCACTCTGACCCCCATCACTTCTCAGGCCTGTAGGTGGTGCTATTATTGCAGTTACAGCAGAGGAACCCAATTGTTGCAAAATCTGGTGTTTCTGAATGCAATTAATGAAGACAACCAAGCTTTCAGAAGCAACTCATTAAAAAAGAAATGACGCTGCAAGGTCGGTATCATTCCACTTTAATCTGTGACACATCAGATTAGAAAAGGAGCAAAATACTTACAAAACATATAACCAGACACAATGTCACAGTTAAACATTTTTCCCTGTTCCTTCTGTAATTTGCTGCTTTAATTACAATGGCTTTAAGTGCAGTGAAACAGAAATCTACTTGGTTTGGATCAGTGCAGTGGCTTGTTTGGTAAGGCTCACCCAGCCTATCTGGTAGATTTTATGTTTTTAAAAAGAGACTTCACGTTAATCAGTGGAGACCCATTAGTAGGCCTGCAGAATGTCGTTTTTGAGGTAAGATGAGATGCAAGGATATTGGTTTATGTCCCTCTGTGTGTTCTTGAAAATAAAGTTCAATGTAATAATTTTGATCTGTATTTCATCTTGTACCTTATGCTCTTAAATAATTTGCAATGTTACAATTGTAAGGCGATTCCATGAGTTAGAAGATGTCTCCGCTGATGAATGCAAAGTTCCCCCATGCTTCTTGGGTTCCAAATGGTTTTGTCCTTTCGTCAATTGTGGCTTAAGACCAGGTCCTTATCCGCGAGGTAATTTGACACAAGAGCATTGTTCAAAGAGTTCTAACTCAAAATCTGCGTATAGCAAATCTGTCATCCGTGTTTGGCATGCTGTCAAGCTAAAAGACATTTAGTTTAATGATTTGTAATTAGTTAATTTGAGGGCTCCTGACCCTTTTTCATTTTCCTGTGCCCTGCATTGACTGTTATTGCTCAGTATTATAAAATGTAGCTTACAAGATCATGTGAGGAACTTCTGTTGTTCTGGCAGAGAGAGAATTTGCTCACCTGCAAGTTTGCAAATGATTTTACTCAAAGAGTATTGTGCTGTTTTTGAATGTGAAAATAGATCAGCAGGTAGTAATTTTGTAATATGTCCGTAATTGGGTAGAAGCTCCTAAGGAATATCAATTTCAGGAATTCAGAAATGGATGAAATGTACAGCAACCTGCACCAGTGTGATGAGCTGCATAGGGATGGTTTAGGTATATATAATTATGCCATGTACATTCTAGAAACTAGAAATTGCAGAATATATGGCTGGATAGATATCAATTCACAGCCAGCAAACAACACAAAAGAACTTTGGAGTGAAAGAAGTAACTTTGAAGTTTTGTAACATAAGAAATGCTGCAGTCAATCTGCTCGTAGCAAACTCCCACAAATAGTAAGATGACAATGACCAGATAATCTGTTTTTGTGATGATTGAGTGATAAATATTAACCAAGACACATAGGATAACTCTCCTGTTCTCTGCAATACTGTCTGCCAAACAGGCAGATGGGGGTTTAGTTTAAAGTATCATTATGATATGGCACATCTAACAATGCAGCGCTCCTTCACGACTGTACCAGAGATTGGGCATTGATTTTGGTGCTCAACACTTGTGGTCGATTTTAATGCATGACTTTGTGACCAACAGGTAAGAGTGCTACTGATTATGTCAAAAAGTCTTGTTTTTTCCTTACAGCACAAAAAGAGGCCCTTCAGCCTGTTGTGTATGCACCAGTCATCAAACATCCATCTGTTCTAAAATAAAAACAGAAATTGCGGTTGTTGACTTGCTTTCCGAGCTGGTAAGTTTGTATGCATACGTTTCGTCACCGTGCTAGGTAACTTCATCACGTCTCCGGTAAAGTGCTGGTGTTCTGTCCCACTTGCAATTTGTGTATTTTGGTTTGTCAGGGTGGGCGGCATCACATAACAATCACTAAGAAAAAACATCCAGAAGTGATGCCACCCACCCCAACATACCGAGATGCATAAATAATAAGTGGGACAGAACACCAACACTTCACTGGAGGCACAGTGATGTTACCTAGCATGGTGATGAAACATTAGTGAACAAGCTTACCAGCTCGGCGTGGGCAGGGAAATATATCTTTGGTTGTGGGGTCAGATTATAGGTGGCGGAAGTGGCGGAAAATGATACATTGGATATGGAGGTTGGTGGGGTGATACGTCAGGAAAAGGGGGATTCTGTCTTTATTTTTGTTGGGGGGAAGGGGATGTGAGGGCAGAATTGGGGGAAACACAACAGATGTGGTCGAGAGCCTTTTTGATCATCAGCAGGGGGGCAAGTTGCAGTCCTTGAAATAGGGGGACATCTGGGATGTTCGGGAGTGGAACGCCCCACCTTGGGAGCAGATGTGGCGGAGGTGGAGGAAATGGGAATAGGGGATCGCATTCTTGCAGGAAGGTGGATGGGAGGACGTGTAGTCTAGGTAGTTGTGGGAGTCGGTGGGCTTGAAATAGATGTCGGATTCGAGGCAGTCACCATAAATGGAGACACGGGTCCAGGAAGGAGAGCGAGGTATCAGAGATGATTCAGGTGAACTTGAAGTTGGAGTGAAAGGTTTTAGTAAAGTTGCTGAACTGTTCGAGCTCCTCGTGGAAGCAAGAGGCGGCGCCGATACAGTCATCGATATAACGGAGGAAGAGGTAGGGGATGGAGCCAGTGTAGCTGCGGAAGAGGGACTGTTCCACGTATCCTAGAAGAGGCAGGCATAGCTTGGGTCCATGCGGGTTCCCATGGCCACCCCCTTAGTCTGTAGGAAGTGGGAGGAGTTGAAGGAGAAGTTGTTAAGGGTAAGGACGAGTTTGGTTAAGCGGTTGAGCGTGACAGTGGAGGGTGACTGGTTGGGCCTGCGAGAGAGGAAGTAGCGGAGGGCTTTTAGGGATTGGATGTCCATAGTGAAGATGAGGTGTTGGGGGTCAGGAAATTGGAAGTCTTGGAGGAGGTGGAGGGCGTGGGTTGTGTCCTGGACGTAGGTGGGGAGTTCCTGGACCAGGGGGAGAAAACAGAGTCAAGGTAAGCAGAGATAAGTTCAGTTGGGCAGGAGCAGGCAGAGACAATGTGTCAGCCGGGGCAGTCGGGTTTATGGATTTTGGGAAGGAGATAGAAACAGGCAGTGCGGGGTTGGGGAACAATGAAGTTGGAGGCTGTGGGTGGGAGGTCGCCTGAGGTGATGAGGTTGTGAATGGTTCAAGAGATGATGTTTTGGTGATCAAGGGTGGGGTCGTGATCAAGGGGGCAGTACGAGGAGGTGTCAGAGAGCTGGTGCCTGGCCTCGGCGAAAAGATCAGTGTAGCATACCACTATTGCGCTGCCCCCTTATCCATGGGTTTGATAATGAGGTTGAGATTGGAGCGGAGGGCTGCACATTCTGTGGGGGAGAGGTTGGAATGAATGAGGAGGGGTGGAGAGATTGAGGCGATCGATGTCTCAATGGCCATTGAAGATGTAAGAGGTCAAGGGAAGGTAGGAGGCCTTGGGGTGGTGTCCAGGAGGATGGGGTGTGTTAGAGGTGGGAGAAGGGCTCTATAGAGGGTGGGTTAGACTCACAGTTGAAGAAACAAGCACGGAGACGGCAAAAGAAGTGTTCTATTTCCAAGCATGTACGGAATTCATTATTGCGTGGGCGCAGGGGAATGAAGGTGAGTCCTTTGCTGAGGACTGACCATTTGTCCTCAGTGAGGGGGAGGTCTGGGTGGGGATGGTGAACACCTGCAGGGCTTGGGACTGGCGTTGGGCATAGAGCTGGTGGCTGGGTTGGAGCTGACTGTGGGGGTGTACTTAGTGACATCATCAGCAATGTCGGCGTCAGCAGCGTCGCTGTTGGCATCGTCGGAGGAAGTGATGTCGTTGTCCTTGATGTTGGCAGCAGGAGCAGCGTCGGCACTGGAGTCCTTAATGTGGGCAGTTACTCCCTCAGCTAACCCAGATTATCTCATTTCCCTTCACAGGGGAATTGCTTCAGTCTTGGGGACATGCTGGTGAATCTCCTCTGCACCGTCTCCACTCCAATCACATTCTTCCTATAGTGCGGTGACAAAAAGCCAACACACTATTCCACCTCCGGCTGAACTGTTGTGTATACAGCTCTATCATAACCTCCTTGCTCTTCTATTCATTGCATTGACTATTAAGGCAAGTATCTCATATACCTTGAACACCTTACTCACCTGTCCAGCTGCCTTCACCGTTCTATGGTTGACTCTCGTTTCAGAGGGAGTTAACACAACTGGTTGGCAAGGCTGTTTTCCCTTATGCTTTTCCGGCAGTAGATCTTTTTTCCCACATTTATTGCTATATATTATCCTGCCTCAAACACCATTGCATATTTACAAAATCACAAAATTTGAATGTAATAATCAGTTGTTTAATAGTACGGAATATAATCATTGCAGAAAATAGATGCGTGTTGAATTAGGAGAGGTAGGTGATTGTTAACCGGCACAGAACAGATAGACTGAAGGAACTTTTTCTATGTTGTAGATCTCTGTGACACCATCTTACTTGACTGATTCCCTTAAATTAGTTGTTAGTGTAACTATTAACATACGCTGGACTATTCGGCAAGTGAGCGCAACTATAAAGAAAACTATTATCCTGCTCCCTTTCTTTCTATATAGCCAGTCAGACTGGTTTTGCCAACTAATCAAAGCATTTTTTTCCTGCAGTATAAATTATTGTGATCATGTAAAAGTTGACATTCTTGCTTTTCCCTGGTGAGTTCAGACGATGAACTTCAGTAACATTATTCTCTTTTTAGTAATGATTAAGTAATTATTTCAAATAACATTTCAAACAGTGAAATATCAGTAAATTTATACCAATGAATGGGAGTTCCCTTATCTAATTACCCTATTCCAAACCGTTCTAGGTACTAATTCAACGTTGGTAGGTTAGCTAGTAGTTTGTATTTATAATGATCCAAAATTTGCTGAAGGAGAAATTCAAGTTTAACGTGCACAATATTTTTGAAGTATCAAGCAGGTCAGGCCCTAAAAGCTGCTGGACTAGGTTTGCAGCAGGTGGTGAAGGAACCAACAAGAGGGAAAAACATACTTGACCTCATCCTTACTAATGTGCCGATTTCAGATACGTCTGCCCATGACAGTCTCGTTATGAGTGACCACCGCACAGTCCTTGTGGAGACAAAGTGCTGACTTCACATTGAAAATAACTTCCGTCAAGTTGTGTGGCACTATCACCGTGCTAAATAGGACAGACTCCAAACAGATCTAGCAACTCGAGACTGGGCATTCATGAGGCGCAGTGGGTCATTGGTGGCAGCAGAATTGTACTTCAGCACAATCTGTAACCTCATGGTCCGGCATATTCCCCCACTCGACCATTACCATCAAGCCAGGGGATCAACCCTGGTTCAATGGAGAGTGCAGGAGGGCATGCCAGGAGCAACACCAGGCTAAAAATGAGATGTCAACCTGGTGAAGTTACCAAACAGGACTACTTGCATGTCCAGCACCATATGCAGCAATTGATAGACAGAGCTAAGCGATCCCACAACCAATGGATCAGATCTAAGCTCTGCAATTCTGCCACATCCAACTGTGAATGTTGGTTGACAATTAAACAACTCACTGGAGGAGGAGTCTCCACAGATATCCCCATCCTCAATGATAGAAGAGCCTAGTACATAGGTGCAAAATATAAGGCTGAAGCATTTTCAGCAACCTTCAAGCATAAGTGCTGAGTGGACCATCATCTTGGCCTCCTCCAGTAGTCCCCAGCACCGCAGCTGCCTGTCTTCAGCCAATTCAATTCATTCCACGTGGTATCAAGAAATAGTTGGAGCCACTGTATACTGCAAAGCCTACGGGCCCTGACAACATTCTGGCAATAGTACTGAGACTTTTGCTCCAGGGCTTGCTGCTTCCCTTAGCCAAGCTGCTCCAATACAGTTACAGCACTGGCATCTACACAACAATGTGGAAAATTGCCCTGATATGCTCTGCACATATCGAGCAGGACAAATCCAACCTGGCCAATTACCACCCTATCTGTCTATTCTCAATCGTCTGGAAAATGTGGAAGGTGTCATCAACAGTGCTATCAAGCAGCATCTGCTCCACATTAGCCTGCTCAGTGACATGCAGTTTGGGTGGGCCACTCAGCTCTTGATCTCATTTACAACCTTGGTTCAAACATGGACAAAAGAGCTGATTTCCAGAGGTGAGGTGAGAGTGACACCTCTTGACATTGAGGCTGCATTTGACCAAGTGTGGCATCAAGGAGCCCAAGCAAAACTGGAATCAATGGGTATCAGGAGACAAAATCTCCACTGGAGGGAGTCATACTTGGTACATAGAAAGATAGTCATGGTTGTTGAAGGTCAGTCATCTCAGATCCAGGACATCTCTGCAGGAGCTCCTCAGGGTACTGTCCTAGACCCAACTATCTTCAGCTGTTTCATCAATAACCTTCCCTCCATCATAAAGTCAGAAGTGGGGATGTTCACTGACAATTGCAGGATGTTCAGCACCATTTGCTATTCCTCAGTTATTGAAGCAGTCCATGTTCAAATGCAAAATCTGGACAATATACAGGCTTGGGCTGACCAGTGGCAAATAACATCAATGCCACGGCTACAACCATTATCAATAGGAAACAACTTAACTACCGCCCTTTGACATTCAATTGTATCACCATCACGGAATCCCCCACCATCATCATTCTTGGGGTTACCATTGACTAGAAACTCAGCTGGACTTGCCACATAAACACAATGGCTACAAGAGCAGGTCAGAGGCTTGGAACACCACAGTGAGTAACTCTTGACTCCCCAAAGCCTGACCATCATCTACAAGGCACAAGTCAGGAATGTGATGAAATAGTCTCCACTTTCCTGAATGGATGCAGCTCCAACAACATTCAAGAAGCTTGGCATCATCCCCCCCCCCCACCACTGATGCTCTGTGTGTACTATCTACAAGACTCAGTGCAGAAATTCACCAAAGATCCTTCTATAGCACCTTCCAAATCATGACCACTTCCATATAGAAGGACCAGGGCAGTAGAATCATGGGAACACGATCACCTTTAAGCTTCCCTCCAAGCCACCATCCTGTTTTGGAAATATATTGCCGTTCCTTCACTTTTGTTAGGTCAACATCCTGAATTCCCTTCCTAAGGGCATTGTGGGTCAACCTACAGCACATGGACTGTAGCATTTCAAGAAGCCAGCTCACCACCATCTTCTCAAGGACATCTAGGGACAGGCAAGAAATGCTGCCCAGCACTGAATCACCCACATTCCCACGAATTAATAAAAAGAAAAGTGGTAATGGTCCCAACAATTTGTGGTAACAGAGAAATATGGCATAAGTTATGAATGATAAAGAAAAAAACTACTCAATTTCCATTAGCCTCATGAATTGGAAACTTTCTGAATGTCATTGTGAGTTGAAAGATATTGTAATTGTTATATTGTTATTGAACTTGTTGCAGAGTGAGTGTGATAGTTAATGATTAGGTTTATTTTTATACAAAGTCATGTATCGTTTCTGGCCCAAAGAGGAACCATAGAAACCGTGGCACATTATTCCTGCAGGTAGAAGTTTTCATAAAATGAATAATTTAAAAAGTAATTTCTGTCTTTTTCTCTTGAAACAATTGTTTTAACCCTGACTTTGGATAGAATCCTCTCTGTCGTATGGGATAGGTTTGGAAAAGATACTGGTAATAAAATCGGGCATCTGGACTTGGGCTGATTCCTATGTGTTCCTGCCTCTAAGACCTCACTCTAAGTGTTTTGCCAGTCCCGATTGGCTGCAGCAAGTTGTTAATTATTGTCAATCAAGTGCCCACTTACTAGTAAATTGGTGACATTAATCTTATCAATGTATGTCAATCCTGTGCTCACCCAAATCCAAAACTTGGAAGGTGCCTAGTGGCTGACTTCCCTGTAGAGCAGTGTTCTGGAAGCTATGGCTCCACTTGAGTTTAGCCATTGACATCTTCTAAAGGAAATGCCCTCTCAGCTTCCACCTTCTTTAGCCCACCTCTCTTGGTGGAGCTTCTGGCTTCCTGTAGCCTTGTCTGCTCTGATCACCCCTCCCTGGCTTGAATATGTAGTGATGTGGAAGTGCTGGTGTCGGATTGGGGTGGACAAAGTTAGAAGTCCCACGACACCAGGTTATAGCCCAACTGGTTTATTTGAAAACACAAGCTTTCGGAGCACTGTTCCTTCATCAGGTGAAATATGTAGTTATTTTAATTAACGTGTTCAAGTATGTTATGATACATCTGGCCTTCAACCAGGCGAGATGGCCCAGAGGTAGGGACACTACACTATACCACAAGCATGTACACTGTACCCAGTTGGACAAGACTACTGAGGATGGCCTGTTAATTGGCTTCCTCTAGGAAGATTGTGTAGATGGATAGCACTCGAGCAGCAATGGGTTGGGATCCTACTATAATCCTGACACTGAAGTATCTTCTAACAGGGGAAGAATCTATTTTAGGTTTCTATATATGATTTGTTTCTAATTCACCCTGCTCCCTTATCCACTGGTCATCTTTTCCTTTATCCTCAAGTCTCATAATTTAAGGCATTAGACTGTTAGCCCTGTTATCCACCAAGGTCCCAAGGTGTCCTTGTCATGCCTTTTATAAACTCAGTTTGCAACCCTGAAAAGATGAGGGGAACCAACTTCTTTGTGCTAATGTACTAATTCTCTGATGTAGACCCTGTGGAATTGCATGTGAAAGTACATATTTACATTTAGTCAAAAAAAGTTCTGGACCATTATAATTCTTGGACTGAAGTAGTTTGATGTGTAATCTGTAATTTTCTATCATTCTTAAAAAAAAAAACACATAAAGACCAGATTCATTTGTAGCACCCTCCTTGAATAACTACTGTGCAAATGACTTACATGTTTTACTGTGAAGTCCTTGTTGCCAGTTTGGGTTTGCTGTTAGAATATTGTCATTTGTATCTATGTCAATATTCTCGTACACATAATGATACTTCAAAATTAAGTATTTACTGATCCTTCAGACGTTGAAAGGGATGGGTACTGACTGACAACCAAAGTTATTATTTCCTCCAAATCAACATTGTGATATGACACGTTAAGTTTTGTTAAGGATAATAAATGTCATTTGAAGCAAGTTTAGTTGTTTTAAAAAAGTTACCTCTGGAGGGCAGTGTTCACTGTCTTTTAGTTAACTTCATTGCTATTACGCATCTTGAATGTTAAGAGTGGGTGAAGCCATTTCCAACTGCATTTCTTGACTTTATTGTGGCTGTGTTAATATAAAAGATTGATAACGTGCAAAATCTGCTTATAAGTGCTGAATATGGCCACCTATCACCCCAATTAGCCTTGGTATTGATCAGAGGATGAGCAATCTCTCGTTGAAAACGAGTTCGGTTGAACAGACAGCAGCTACTGTAATGCAGGAGGAGAGAGATGCATCTTGACCTTCTTGGGAACTGTGGCATTTTTCTGTACCATATTACAAAGCATTATGACCATACATTTCCTTAAGAATGTTTCTGGTAATCAGCAGTATTATTATTTCTCACTGTTTTCAAACTTGAATTTGGAACAAAATAATATTTGTATGCATAAACAATTTGTGCAAATTTAAAGAGATGCACTTGTAAAAACATTAGAAAATTGTAAGATTCTGCTGAAGAGAATATTTTCAAAGTATAACTAAATTATATCCCTCCATCTAAGTAAGCTTAAAAGAAAACCACAATGAAAAGTGAAATGTGTTCTTTAATGAGATTTTATTTAGCCATCGCTGTGGTATACCAACCTAATGCTACCACTCTCTTTCTGATTTGTTTAAACAGCCAAATATTGCTGCAACAATTGTTCTAATTTGGTAACTAAATTTACATTCAGAATGGATTTGTTGACAGTGTAGTATGGGATCGTGACCTTTAATATGATAACATGTTGGCTTGGTGCTCGAGTCTGTGGGATTGTATTAAATTTCTGCTCTACTTAAGCAATTCTTGGAAAATGCAGGCACTGGTCCTTTAAGATGTGGTTATGAAACCACAGTATTGTTTGATATTGCATAATAACTCATAACTTGTACAAATAATTTGATCCATGCAATGGTGCTGCTGTAATATTGATTGCTAGCTCTCCATCATGTCACTGCCTCTCTGCATTTATCACATTATTTAGGCAGCAGAGTATGGCTCAAGCCTTCACAGTCCTGCTGATTGCTATTGTTCTATCCCCAGGTGGTGTCATGACCTCTTTGAATTTTGTTGGCAAATGTAACTTCTTTGTTATCACTTATTGCTAATCTATTTAATTTATACATATTCATATCAATGCAAAGAATAATCAGCTGCAAAAATGTAGCAAATCTTTAAATATATATGCTTTTATTGATGGTCCGATTTTTGAGGTGAAGTACTGTGAGAACAATGATAAATATTTTGGTAACATTATATTGATTAAAATGATAGAATTAATTGTGGTGTTTTCTTTTCCAAAAACTTGACTTTTAGCCCAACATATTTAGTAAAACAAAGGAAAGAAAACCGATAGGAGATAATTCTGCATTTTATTTTCGACCTGTTTCCGTGGTGCTTTTAACGTAATTAGGCACATCAAGGAATTGAAAAGATAATGAAAAAGCAATGCTGCAGAAGCTGGAAGTCTTTGAAAGCAAAGACAGAAAAATGCTCAACAGGTCAGCAGCACCTGTGGAAAAACAGAAGTTAGCCAGTTGACATTTCAGGTTCGTGATCCTCTCTTAGCAATTGAGGGACTCTACGGAAGGCTCTTAAATAATCAACTGAATGTTTCATAGAACATAGAACATTACAGCGCAGTGCAGGCCCTTCGACCCTCGCTGTTGCACCGACCTGTGAAACCAATCTAAAGCCCATCTAACCTACACTATTCCCTTATCATCCATATTTTTATTCAACGACCGTTTAAATGCCCCTAAAGTTAGCGAGCCGGCAACTGCTGCAGGCAAGGCATTCCATGCCTTTACTACCCTCTGAGTAAAAAATCTACCTCTGTCATCTGTCCTATATCTATCACCCCTCAATTTAAAGCTATGTCCCCTCGCGCTAGCTGTCACCGTCCGAGGAAAAAGGCTCTCACAGTCCACCCTATCTAATCCTCTGATCATCTTGTATGTCTCTATTAAGTCACCTCTTAACCTTCTTCTCTCTAACAAAAACAGCCTCAAGTCCCTCAGCCTTTCCTCATAAGACCTTCTCTCCATACCAGGCAACATCCTGGTAGATCTCCTCTGCACCCTTTCTAATACTTCCACATCCTTCCTATAATGCGGTGACCAGAACTGTACGCAATACTCCAAGTGCGGCCACACCAGAGTTTTGTACAGTTGCAACATGACCTCACGGCTCCGAAACTCAATCCCTCTACCAATAAAACCTAACAAACTGTACGCCTTCTTAACAACCCTATCAAGCTGGGTGGCAACTTTCAGGGATCTATGCACTTGGACACCGAGATCTCTCTGCTCGTCCACACTACCAAGAATCTTACCATTAGCCCTGTACTCTGTATTCCTGTTACTCCTTCCAAAGTGAATCACCTCACACTTTTCCACATTAAACTCCATTTGCCATCTCTCAGCCCAGCTCTGCAGCTTATCTATGTCCCTCTGTAACCTGCAACATCCTTCCACACTATCCACAACTCCACCGACTTTAGTGTCATCCGCAAATTTACTAACCCATCCTTCTATGCCCTCATCCAGGTCATTTATAAAAATGACAAACAGCAGTGGCCCCAAAACAGATCCTTGCGGTACACACTAGTAACTGAACTCCAGGATGAACATTTCCCATCAACTACCACCCTCTGTCTTCTTCCAGCTAGCCAATTTCTGATCCAAACCGTTAAATCATCCTCAATCCCATGCCTCCGAATTTTCTGCAATAGCCTACCATGGGGAACCTTATCAAACGCTTTACTGAAATCCATATACACCACATCAACCGCTTTACCCTCATCCACCTGTTTAGTCACCTTCTCAAAGAACTCAATAAGGTTTGTGAGGCATGACCTACCCTTCACAAAACCATGTTGACTATCCCTAATCGAATTATTCCTTTCTCGATAAAAATCCTCTCTCTTATAATCCTTTCCAACACTTTACCCACAACCAAAGTAAGGCTCACTGGTCTATAATTACCAGGGTTGTCTCTACTCCCCTTCTTGAACAAGGGGATAACATTTGCTATCCTCCAGTGTTCTGGCACTATTCCTGTAGACAATGACGACATAAAGATCAAAGCCAAAAGCTCTGCAATCTCCTCCCTAGCTTCCCAGAGAATCCTAGGATAGATCCCATCCGGCCCAGGGGACTTATCTATTCTCAGACTTTCCAGGGTTGCGAACACCTCCTCCTTATGAACCTCAATCCCGTCTAGCCTAATAGTCTGTATCTCAGTATTCTCCTCGACAACATTGTCTTTTTCATGTGTGAATACTGATGAAAAATACTCATTTAGCGCCTCTCCAATCTCTTCTGGCTCCATGCACAACTTCCCACTACTGTCCTTGACTGGCCCTAATCTTACTCAAGTCATTCTTTTATTCCTGACATACCTATAGAAAGCTTTAGGGTTTTCCTTGATCCTACCTGCCAAAGACTTTTCATGTCCCCTCCTGGCTCTTCTTTGCTCTCTCTTTAGGTCCTTCCTGGCTAACTTGTAACTCTCAAGTGCCCTAACTGAGCCTTCATGCCTCATCTTTACATAAACCTCCTTCTTCCTCTTGACAAGAGATTCAACTTCTTTAGTAAACCACGGTTCCCTCGCTCGACCGCTTCCTCCCTGCCTGACAGGTACATACTTATCAAGGACACGCAGTAGCCGTTCCTTGAACAAGCTCTACATTCCAATTGTGCCCAGCCCCTGCAGTTTCCTTCCCCATCCTATGCATCCTAAGTCTTGCCTAATCACCTCATAATTGCCTTTCCCCCAGCTATAACTCTTGCCCTGCGGTATATGCCTATCCCTTTCCATCGCTAAAGTAAACGTAACCAAATTGTGGTCACTATCACCAAAGTGCTCACCTACTTCCAAATCTAATACCTGGCCTGGTTCATTGCCCAGTACCAAATCCAATGTGGCATTGCCTCTTGTTGGCCTATCTATATACTGTGTCAGGAAACCCTCCTGCACACATTGGACAAAAACCGACCCATCTAAAGTACTTGAATTATAGCGTTTCCAGTCAATATTTGGAAAGTTAAAGTCCCCCATAACAACCACCCTGTTCCTTTCGCTCCTATCCAGAATCATCTTTGCTATCCTTTCCTCTACATCTCTGGAACTATTCGGAGGCCTATAGAAAACTCCCAACAGGGTGACCTCTCCTTTCCTGTTTCTCCACAGCACAAGTATTTTTGAACACTGGAGAAAGTATATTGCCTTGGAGAATCTTGCAAAGTCCCAAGTAGCAAAAATGTGATCCAAAAGCTCTATCCTCTCCCAAGAACAAAGATGCTCATAATGCAAAATAAGCAGCTCTCTGCAGGTTGTGTATGCCTGAAACAAGCCCCCTGTTCATTTGTTGTCCTTGGAATTCATTTGTGACAGGAATCTCCCAGGAGGACAATGAGAATGCTCTAAGGGTATCCTCAAAGCCTCTGTGAAGAGATCAAACATACCCACCAATCTATGAGAGTCCTTGCATGGTTTCTGACCAACCAAAATAGAGAAGATTAATTTGAGTAGGTAGCAAACACTTTGGACAAGCCTATCAGAGACCTGCAGAGGCAAAGTCAAGGCATCAGAGTGAATGTGCATATGGCAGATACTGCAGATTGTGCATTAGACCTATCAGCCATCTCAGAACCGGTGAACCAGAGTGTAAGTAAGTCATTCTTGAACCCAAGAAACTGCTATAAAAATGAAATGTTTAAAAGGAAGTATTGGTTCTCATAAAATTGCAGGAATATAAATATGCTGCATTGTGAATATTTTACATATAATACGTACTATGGCACAAAATGTTTCAACTGCAAAATACTAATAGTCATATATTTCCACAGCAGCTTTTCAAGCTCTGTTTGTATGTTGTTCAACTTTTACAAATGTTGACATCCATTCACATAATCACATTTATTTCTGTGATGTTACTTTGTGGAATTTTCTCAAGTGATTTCGAAATCCCAAACAGCTTGACTGCCAAAGAAAAGTTGGATGGACTGTGCTTGTTTCCACTGAAGAGTGAGGGGTGACTTGATTGAAGTAGATAAAATCCTAAGTGCCTTGAACAAAAGGTGACTGTGGAAAGGATGTTTTCTGGATGAGTCCAGAACAAAGGGCCCTGCTTAAAAATTTGGGGTAATGCTTTTAGGACCGAGAGGGGGAGATATTATTTTACAGAGTATTGTGTGACTTTGGAATTCTGTCTCAAGCAAGATCATTCGAATATTTTTGAGGCAGAGGTGGATAGATTCTTGTTAGGCATGAAGATCGAAGGTTATTAAAAGTAGAGGAGGATGACTCCACGAGTTTACAGAAGGAATTAGACCGGTTAAGTGAATGGGTGAAACTTGACAGTTGGAATATGTGAGGTTATGCATTTTGTCAGGAATAGTAGAAGTGCTGAATATTATTTAAATGGGGAAAGGCTGCAGAAAGTTTGGCAGATACTAGGGAAAGCAAAATGACTATTGACCTTTTATTTCAAAGGGAGGGAAGTTTAAAAACAGAAAAGTCTTGTTAAAACTATACAAGCATCAGCCAGACCATACCTGGAATACTATGGACAGTTTTGGTCTCTGTTTCTAAGGAAAAATATCTTGGCATTGGAGGCAGTCCGGAGAAGATTGACTCTGGATATGGAGGGATTTTCTTATAAGGTGAGGTTGAGTAGGTTGGGTTTTATACCATTAGAGTTGAGAAGAATGTTAGGTGATCTCTGTTGAAGCACGTAAGATTATTAGAGGCTTGACAAGGTAGATGTGGAAAGGTTGTTTCCTCTTGGAGACGAATCTAGGACTAGAGAACATAATCACAGATTAAGGGGTGGTCCATTTAAAAGTATGATGAAGAGGAATTCTTTTCTTTGAGGGTAGTCAATCTGTGGAATTCTTTACTGCAGAGGGCTGCAGAGGTTTGGGGCTGCTAAGTATCTTCAAGGCTATGGTAGACAAAATGTTAATCAGTAAGGACATCACAGATTATATGGATAAAACAAGAAAATGGATTTGAGGATTATCAATCAGCTATGACCTCATTAAATGGTGGAGCAGATTTGTTGGGCTGAATGGCCTACTTCTGCACCTACATCTTATGATATCCAGTTTACCTCCTATCTCTCCTCATGCCCTGTCTGAATGTAACCAATCTATGAGAACCCTGCCCTGCTTCTTTGACATTAAGATGTTGACCACCTTAATTTCTGTCCTGTTACCCAACAATTAATATTTTTTTCTTTAAATAATATCACTCTGTCTTTTTGAGTCTGCCACGTCACTGTTTTTCTCGGAAAAGTAATCTTTGGCTCCTCAGTCCTTCCATACTATCACCCTGATTCCTCCCCATTCTCAGCACACCCGCAGTTGAAACCCACCCGCCACCGCCCCCCCCCCTTTGCCTTTTGTCAGCTCTCATTTTGATTGTTCCAATAAACAACTGGCTGCTCTGCTATACGCTTAGTTAACTTAAAATCAGCTAAAACATTGCTTCCATGTACTTGAAAGCACCCAACCCCATTCACATCATGCCTGTGTTCACTGACCTACCTTGGCTCCCAGTTAAATGATGCATCAACTTGTGAAGTTTTCATCTTTGTTGTCAATTGCCTCCATGACCTCACCATTCCTCTCTCTTGTTGCCTCTTCCAGTCCTGAAACCCACCAAGATATCTGCAGTTGCAGTTCTAACCCCTTAAATGTTGCCAGCTGTCATGCCTTCAACTGGCAAGTTTCTAAAATTCTGAAATTCATACCTTTCATCTTTCTACCTCTCTTGTTTAAGACACTCTTTAAAATCTATCCCTTTGACACCTTTTGGTATTCTGCTCTAATATCTCCAATGTGACAGTGTGGGTCAAGTGTGGTTTGTTAAGACTCCTGCAACGCATGTGGGGGTGTTTTATTACATAAATGACTTTGTACAAGTTTATCATTGACAAGAAATAAGTCAAGTCATTGCTATTGATGCAGTATACATAGCAGATTAATTCTGTTCCAAAACTGTAAATGAAGATTAAGTCGTTCGGTTTTGAGTTGGTATAATGTTATACTTATTGCCAAAAATTCATCCTAATTATGTAGGCCAAGTACAATTCCTCTGGATTGTCAGGCATCAATGATGTGTTTTTTTCAATATTATAGCACACAATATTGGATAAAATTAAGAACAATCTCATTTCTAAAATAAACTAGTGCTATTACTACCTACCATAACCAGTCAATTTGCAGCAAATACAATAACTGCAGGTGTGCACATGCAGGACATTTGACTGTGTTAAGCTGAATTTAAGTGTTCTTCAGTAAACACGTGATCCATATCAAATTCGTCCAAGTTGTCAGCTCTGATTCAAACTCACCTGGGAAGTTACAATATAAATTTAAAATAATGAAATATTTAAGGTTTTTGTTTATCTTGAATATTATCATATTCTACGTGGTGATTATTCTTTCTCAGGTAAAGATAATATGCATTTTTGTCAAAGTTTTTCTGAATCCAAAAAATTACTTTCTGTACATATCCACAAACTGTTAATGATTTGTATATATGGATACCTAAATCAGTTTACTGCTCCATGATTCCTAATGTCTTGCCATATAAACAATATTCCAATAAGTGTTTATCCAATCCCAAATGGTTGGTCTTGCGCTTCCCCACTATATCTCTGTGCAACACCATACTCACATTTACAGAAACCTTTCCGCACCTACACTGATGTCATCCACAAACTGGGATGCGAAACTGAGCTTACCAGTACAGACATCAGTTGATTTAATGTGGAACACCTAATTTCTTCATTTTGCTCTTTGGGTGCAGGTGAGCCCGGAAGGTCACAATTGTTTTGTTCTTAGCTGTAGAAATTGCATTTTCAAGGGACAAGAAGTGCCTTTGAAATAATCTTTGATGTGTTCCTGCAATGCATCTTATAGATTGTACATTCAGACTGCACAGCACTCTGATGTAAGTTGGTTTTGCAGATTGCAGGCCACCAATCAAACATTGCTAGTAATTGACTAACATTGCAACTACATGCACACAGTCAAGAAGTATATATCACACTCCTAAATGGAGTTCTGTAAATGATGGGAAGACTTTGAGAACTTAGGAATGAATCATTCATCACAAGGGACCCACTCTTTGCTATGCTATTGGGGCTATATTTTTGAGCTAACTAGTCTAGTTAAACATTTCACTATTGTTATAGACCAGACCAAACCCCCTCAAAATATTCAGAAGAAAGCCTAGGCTCTAACTTTTCTTATTTTAAAGGTAAATGTAAGATATTACATTTCACATGCAATTTGATTGTCAAACTACTTGATTTAAAGAAAAGCACACTTCCACTGTAGTTAAAATAAAACAAAAGAAATAAGGAATTGGAATAACTTAATTCTATTAGAGAACATAACAAAATAATAGATCCGGTAACTATTGCCCGTTAACTGTTCCACAAACGCATCTTTGGCAAAAGAGAAATTCAGAAAACAGATTGCCTCACACGTAACTCCAAGGGCAGGAAGAGAAACCCCTAGCTTTTGGGTCTACCTGAAAGAGAGAGAAAATAGATTCCACTTCTTCAAGATCCAAAAAGCAACTGGTAAAAGCTGAAACTAAAAATCCTGATTCTGTGGGGGCTTGACCACACCCATTCAGGCTGCTTCTATTGTTCCAACTTTTAATAAAAGCCAAGGTCTCACAAGCTGTTTACTGTAGTGGTTCTGGTAGACTGCTCTACACCTCTGCCTTAAAACCACTCTTCAAAAATAAAGGACAAAATAACCTCTTAAAAACATAGTTATCATCACACTGCTCGGGGAGAAAGATCTTGGTGATCTGGCTAAAGCATCTAACAATGGTGGTGCTGCAAAAGGTTTGTGATAATTGTAGGATTTTTTCTAGTTTGAGGCAGTCATGACCTGATGCTGACATGGACCAATATTTACTCCAAGCCTGAAAGTTTTCCAGATCTGATTTATTATCAGTGGAGGTATATGTGGAGCTGAACTTTGGAATAATCAGCAAACCACCCAAATCCTGGATTTATGAAGGAGCAAGACTGCTGATTATGGTTTCATAAATGCTTACCTGAGGATCTTCTGAAATAATGTTCCGGTTCTGCACAGATGAGCATTTTATCTTCACAATGATCTTGTGCTGTGTCAGGTGGGAAACTTCAATTGTAGTTCATATAACAGAAGGTTCCCTCTGCATTCAGTGGGGTTGAAACCCTTTCGGAAGTTCTACCCATTTTGTAGAAAAATAATGTGTTGCTATCTTTCTAAAAAATGGGGTTTCAGCTATTAAAGCACCTTTCTCTCCTTTACCCAAAAGTTATGGAGTTAAGGTGATGAGGGGGCAGGGCAAACATACAGGGTTCACAGGAAGACCATCAGATAATTTGTTTTGTTTTACAAAGACTAACAACAGGTAGCATTGATAAATAATGTCACTGGCTTTGATGAATAAAATGGAGGATTCTATGGGAATTATCAAAAATGCATATTAAAGTATGAAGGGCAGGTCTCACAGAAATAACATAAAATAAAATGTGTTCGAAAGTGCATGATATAATGTTCAATTTAGTTGCAATTTCAATACTAATGCATCTGATTGAGATTCAGTGTGTGCAGAGAAGCTTAAAGTGAATGGAATGCTGAGTCAGGTTTGATGCAACATGGATCTGGCATTGAACTTAGAAATAGATCTCTCCCTAAATAAGTGTTCTGTGCCACTGAATATTCTTATTAATGTATGTGCTCATTAAAAGTCCATTATTTTCAAAGATATTCTTAGCGAGCCCTGAAAGGACTGGTGCAATGGCCCATCCATCATTGTTTTTGAAACTAATTGCAGTCATAGTGTATTAACCGCATGAATAAAATGCGTCAGATTTTCTCAGCGCTTCAAAAATTAAGTAAATATTCAATGAGATGTTTCTGCAATGTGAGAAATGTACACCAAACATTTCTGAGTTTTGGGCGAAAGCTGTATTTGTAGACTGCAATGTGTTTCATGTGCACTTGAAGGAGAATCCACAGCCTGCCTGTCAACAGTTTTACACTTAAATTTATGCCATATATGTGTGAGGGGAATGTGAATTATTATCTGTAAATTTCAAGGATAATTTTTGGATGATATTTCCAATGGGAGCCTTGTTTTATCAATTACACAAAAAAAGAAATTGTTTCTGGTACACGCCAGACTGGCGCTATTAAACTGTTTGGCCCACTTTGTGCTGCTGGCAAGAAAGACCATCTTGTAAAATAATTTTGTAAATAACACATTTGGTCTCTGTTTGGAGCAGGACAGATATTACAGATATGGCTTCTTACTATGGTTTTGACATTTTTAAAAGCCTTTCTGTTCCTATTTATTTCATTATTTGAAATTGTTAAAACTTTTGTTTTTTTTTAACATCTAAATGTAAGTACAGTTGAGGGATTCTATCATAAAGCCCAACTGAAAGCAGAAGACATCCAACCCATGAAGAGTACTCCAGGCAACGCCAAGGCTTAGGTTCACCATTTTGGATCATCTTAACTCATTCCCAATGAATTGTGATTCTAAGCCTATTCTTCTTCAGGCAGGTAGAAGTTGTACATGTTTGGTCTTTAATTAAGTATGATGTCATTGATCATTGCTACTGCAAATGCCAATGATATATAGAATTAGCAAGAAAAACACCTGCGCTTTATAACAATATGAGTATCAGCAAAACGAAAGATTAATAATGCATAAGTTGGAAGGAGGCAGGTGAAAAATACCTGTTGTACAGTTGGATTGTAACAATGGAGTGCAACTCTCTTTCCAAGTTGACTGATTCTGATAGTATGCTGTTTTTTGGTAAATCATTTAATCACAGCATGTTTTTTCTTACTAAACCTCTACATATTTCCCATTCCACCAGATCTTTTTAATCTCTCAACACCATTGTTGTGGCGTTATGTGGAATAGAGTTTTATAGCCTGGAAAGAGGCTGTTTGACCCTTTGTGTCCATGCTGGTGAGGAAGGACCTGTCTACTTTAAATCCTTTTTCCACCATTTGTCCCATGACCTTGTAAGGCATGCATTGCAAAGTGTTCATCTGAATACTACTTAAAAAGTGTAATGGTGCCTGCCTCCAGAGAAATCCAGTTATGCATCACCCTCTGTGAGATAAAAAAGTTGAAAACATTCTAAACCTCCTGCCCCTAACCTTATATCTACACTCACTGGTTATTGACCCCTCTACTAAGGGAAGAAGCTTATTCCTATCAATGCCCCTCATAATTATGTCAACCTCAGTCAGGTTCCCCCTTGGTCTTATTTGCTTTCAGGAGAACAACCTTGGACTGTGTCGCCTGTCTTCAAATCTGAAATGATTTGGCTTGGTGACATCCTACTGAATCACCTCTGCACATTTGACAGACCTTAAAGACCACATCTTTTCAGTTTGCTTTATTTTTGGTTGTGGACTGAAATAGGAATGGGGCCATTTTAAAATCAAGGACTGTGGAAGGTCTCTCTGCAGTCTTAGAAGAAAGTTACTGGAATTCATTGTGATTTGTGTTTACATGAGTGCTTTGTTCAAGAGGTGGGGAAGGAGAGATTAGACAACATGACATGAGTTATGTGTGCAGAGTGAGACTTTGCTGGCAGCAGGTAGCTGATTGGTTTGCACAGTTAGAAGGGGTTGTAAGTGCTGGAAATTATCAGTCTGAGGACAGCTCTCTGATACTCCCCTGTCCAGAGGCCAATTTTAAGAGATTATAATAGAGGGTGAGAAGCCTCCGAACTGCTGAAAGAGCAGGTTTTGTATTTCTATCTCTCTGCCGCAATAATGCTTGATGAATACCAGTTATTTTCTTCTACTATTTGCTACAAGCTGTTTCCCTTAAGCTGTAACCTAAGACACTGTGTAACTAAAGTACCAATTGTTCTGTGCATCCTTTGAAGAAATGAAAGAACCCAGAGAAAGGAGATCAAAGAACAGAACATTTTGGGAAGCAAAAGGAACATCTAACAAATCCTACGGACTGGTGCTATTGAACTGTTTGGCCCAGTTTATTTCCCCATTCACCTCTAACATCAGTGTATTTTTGTTTGTATCTGTGTGTACGTATAAAAAGGACTTAAAAGTGGTTAAAGTTTCAATAGGTGAAGTTATATTTTGATAGTTCATAGTTTTATATACCTATGACTAGAACTTATTTACTTGCAATAAACAGAGGTTCTCGTTAAGTACAGGAACCTGGTCTGTGTTTTCTGTTAACCTGATTCCGTCAGACCAGTGAATTGGAGACTTTGCATACTTTGATTAAATCATTAACTTTTGTGATGACCCCCAGAGTCATGGGAATCACAAATTAGTGCACTTTTCCAAGTAGGTCATAATAAGATCTAATGTAGCCTGTTAGATTAAGAAGGCTTGTCAAGTGAATTATGATACATTTAAGCAGAGCACGGTAAGCATCACTTTATGACTTTATGTAAAATAATAAAAACTGCTTTATGCATTAATTCTAATTATGTTTTATATGGGGTATTAGCATATTAACAGAATTTAATGTCAACCATTTGACATCTTTATAAGCAAAGTATCACCCCATCATACTGTTGGGCTATTGCATTGGTTCCAGACCAGCAGTGGACCTATTAAAAGAGTTTGATGTCATCAGAGCATGCAATGTATGAGCATGGACTTGGGCTATGGTCTATGGCAGTGGTGGTGCCTAGAGCGGGGACTCCTGGCTATGATCTGTCTAAAGTGTGGCTGTTATTGCTGTACCTGGAGCTGTGTTTGAAGACCCCTTGTGCAGAAGATGAACTCTATTTATGTAATTTTTTTTGTTCTTTTGTAACTCAAAATGGTGCTGGATTGTGGCAACAAACCCTTTTCACCATATCTTTCTAGATACGTGATAATAAATATCTCATAATAGGTACCTGCCCCACCTTCAGTCATACTCTCAATGGAATGGAGTCAGTGTAGAGTGTTCAGTTAGGTATGCATAATACATAGTAACTTCAGTAGGACAGAACACAGATGGTCTGTAATCTTCTCTTAGACAATCCTTCAGGATCTCCCCCTTATGTGTACAGTTGCAGTCCATCACAATTGCCATCCCTGCTTCCTCCCAGCCTGCACATGCCCACTGTCCTCCTCACAGCATCATTTTCTACCCCATCCCCACCAACTTTTCTCCTTGCCTATTTTGGATAGACTCTATGGACTGACCATGGCACATCCTTGAGGGACGTAACCAGATGGCCCCAGAGGGTAAGTGCCCAGACCCCTGACGACTGACAGATCCCTGACTCTGTTAGTACTAATCCCAGGCCTGGCCAGTGTGGAGCCATGGGGCTGACCGTGCCCTACTATCCAGACAGCAGAGTCACAGACCCCTGACCGAGATCCATTCCTGATCATGGCCAAGCCCCTGCATTGGTATCAGAATCTCTTCTTTTTTGCTGTGCTGGGATTTCCTGACAGAGGAGTACCTCTAGCCTTCAGTGAGGACATTACCTTTTGGGCTTTGAGACATATTCATTGGCTTTCAGCACAAGCAGTGTCTTTACTATGTACATGGTTGGCATGTGGTGTAGGCACTAGATTGATGCAGTAATGAGCTGCACAAAAAGGTAAATACACCATGACTGAGGAACTGCTGACCAGCAAGACAAGCTGCCTAGCTCTGTGATTGCATCAAAAAGGAATGCTGGGTAGGGGGTGCAGTGACCACGCAGGTAGGCACTAAGTGATTGAGACCTAAGATGGCAGCCCCATGATACACCTTGGTCCAGTGTGAAGCTGGGTGCATGCTCCTGTACACAAATGGTCCTTGCTGCAATATTGCAATGTTGGTTGCCAATGTGTCCTGAGGTGCAGTTTTGAAGTGCAGGGCTGTGCTGTAAGTGGATTGGAGAGGTGCCATGAAGGTCCTGAGAAGCTGGGATCTGTGCATGGGCATGAAAGGAAGGAAAGTCCAGCTGGTTCCCCAGACTGTACCTTGAGGTATTGTGGCAAAGATGATGGACCAGAGGAGCAATGAGCTGAAGTTACCTGCTCTGACTTCAATGTCGGGAATTGACGACTTCCGGTTTCCACATAGTGGGTGATGGGATAGTAGGCTGCATATTAATGAGGTGATGAAAAGCAATAATCCCTGTTAGTAGACGTTTTGCTGCTACCTAGCAAACATCTCATCTCAATGCCGAGAACTCTCTTTGAAAATGCAACAATTTGTTTTCAATCTCAAAAAGGGCCTCACCCAATTGCTCATGTCATTATCCCAGCTATCTCGCTATAGTCACTCATCCAGGACCCTATAAGGTTCAGTACATGGTATGCATCGTTGTACACATATCAGAAATGGATTTCCATTCTTTAAAATTAAACGGGGGGAGGATGGATTTTGCATTATTCTATGGATTCCAGACAAGACAGGCAGTGTAACTTTAAGACAGTTAGTTGACATTCTGACATGTGATATTCTAGTGTTAACATACCCACATCACCTTCAGGCATTCTTTCTTTGTAATATAGCTAGTGTAGACTGTTTGATCAGTTAGTTATATGTTTGTAGTGTACAGTAACATCAGTAACTCAAAACCTAGATAGTGCCTCAAGTCTGCAATATTATAGCAATATGAATAATCAGTGTTCTTAATAAACTTCAGGAAGTGGTCTTAACAAGATACCTATTTTAGGTGATCTAATGTTTAGGGCAGTACTTAGACCATATCATACCGGCAACTGTGTTTGACTCAATTAACTACATCACATGTTGTATTTAAATTGGAAGTGAAACACAATTACAAATGTAACACACTCCAGCTGAAATAATAATTTGTGTATTTCACCTTTGCTCACATTGCTGATGAGGATAGTAATCACGAAGCCATTCACAAAATCCAGTTCTATTCTTTCAAAATAGAAATGTTTCTCCCATTCTGGTTGATTCGGAAATATCTACTATCTGCTCAGAGATAATGTTACACACCTCTGATGCAGGGGGGATCTTGAACATGGGCTTCCTGCTCCTGAATCCTCTTCCTCCTGTCTGCTGCTGCACCTCAAAAGCCCCCATTCTGTTTGTACAGTTCTCGGGTAAATTGTTTTCTTTCCTACAGCAATTGTCAGTTGTTCCTGGAAGGACTGGCAGAATGTATTGTCACAGACCATGGCATGGAAATTTCATTTTATTTAACAAGTTTTCTGACTGGAAAAAAATGTTGTGATGGCAGTGATTTCGTTTGTTTTCAGATTTCATTGTCTAGTGGTGGGAATTTTATGAACTGAAAGCGACTCCACTGTGTGAAATATCGGACACGGGGAATCAAAACTTGACACACAGCTAGGAAATGTTTTTTATTCACAAATCCACTTTGTTAGTTGCAGTTGACATGAAAATTAGGTAATGGGATGCTACAGCATTGGCAGCATCTGTTTGATGCTGTAGGTAAGTTGATGTGCTATTATCATAAATTTAAATATTAATTAAAATACTGTCCTCCAGGGACAATCCACCTTTAGCAGGTCTGAATCACATCTTTACAAAATATTGAGCAACATGAGTAAATTACCATTCAAGCTTCAAGATTGTCTATGAAGATAATATGCCTAATTATTGACATTCATGTCAAATCATGTACAATTTGGTACTTTTACACTTCGGACTGATTGTAGTCAGTCCCTGGGGTACTGAGTATGCTACAACTTGCAATCAATCACAAACTACTGGCTCTATTTACACACCGTGTGTCCACTGAGATTGAAAATTTTAGATATATTGAAGACTGAAACCTCGGTTCAGTGAGAGGGGCAAAGTTAGGATTATGTTGACCCAGAATGCAGATGCTCCTGCACAATAGCTGAGGGGGCAAGCTATATAAAATTTTGCAATGCTCATCTAACTACCTCTCTCATTTTGTATAGAAAGAAGCTAGAGACCTTGAGAATTTGGCTTCTGGTACAGTTGACCAACTATTGAAGTCCTGCAGCTTACCATATATCATAAATCATAGAATCCCTAGAGTGTGGAAACAGGCCATTCAGCCCAACAAGTTCACACCGCCTCTTCGAAGACCATCCCACCCAGAGCCATTCCCCTACACCTACATTTCCCCATGTCTAACCCACCTAACCTAAACATCCCTGGACACTATGCAGCAATTTAGCACGGCCAATCCACCTAACCTGAACATCTTTAGACTGTGGGAAGAAACTGGATTACCCGGATGAAACCCACACAAACACGGGGAAAATGTGCAAACTCCACACACATAGTCACCCGAAGGTGGAATCGAACCTGGGTCCCTGGTGCTGTGAGGCAGCAGTGCTAACCACTGACAGTTAACTGTTCGCCTTCTTCCTTCAGTTTTCGGGCAGTTCCTTGGGGCCAAGGTGAATTTCTTCCAAACTGGAGTATTTCAGGAGGTGGAAATTTTTTATGTATGGTTTCTTTTAATATGAGTTGACCGTTGCACATTGGCTACCAACCAGTCCTGGCAGGGCGTGATTGCAGACCAGGCTCTGCTGCATTGATAAGCATGTGCACATTAGTCCATGCATACACACACCATATGCACACCACACACTCGTGCACACATGCATATGCATGCACTTGCATACACACTAACATGCACACACACACGCGTGTTATTGTCCCAACACCCTACCAGCCTTCCCGCTCCACTCTCCACCCCAACACCATCCTAGGAGTTTGCAGCCCTATTTCCTTGTGTTGATTTGGGGCAGGGATGAGTGGGGAACTTTGTGAACACCGTTACATAATGAAGGCAGTCAACAACTTGTAGCAATTTTCTGAAAGATTATTTTCTGAAAGGTTAGGAAGCAGCAGTTTACATGTGATACATTAGTTAATTAGGTGAAGAAATTGGATAACTGTGGCAGATGAGAATGCCTTGCCTCTGGTCAGAGCTCCTCTGCTCACCAGTCCCTTTAACTTTTATCCCTCTTTTCTTTTTTTCCCCTTGTGGTTTTCTTCCCCTCCCCACCACTCCCCTGGAGTGCGGAGTTGCGAAGTGAGCGGGCCGAGTCCTGCGGCGGACCAGAGCGGGCACAGGTCGACTCCCATGGTGGAACCAGCGTGGAAAGCATGGTCTGGGACCTGCAGGTATGGCCCGTGAGCCCCAGACCAATGTGAGCAGTGAGCCCTGGAGCAGCACATTGGGCTGTGAGCCCAGAGCAGCGAGGGGAAAAAGCTCTGCAGCAGTGTGCAGGCAGTGAGTCCTGGATGGAGACCAATGTGAGGGCACAATCCTTACCTTAGAACTTACTTACCTTAGAATGCTGTAATGTTAACCTCTTAATATTTTCCTATTTTTAACTTATTTTCAACTCTGTAATTAAACAATTACTTTTATTCCTCTGCTGTATCCAAGAATTGTACTTGTACCTCAGACGTCACCATTAGAAAGTAGACATTGTAAAAGTTTTTCGCTGTACTCCTATGATGGAGTACACGTGACAATAAAATGATGTTATGTTGTATTATATTGATCCCAAAGCTGTTCTGTAGCAATGTTTTGAAATGGTGGAGTGTTTGCTTCTGGCATTGTTCAGTCTTTGTGGTAACAGTTTTTATTTTCCCTCAGACTGATTTTGGAGAACTCCTGGTCTTCTCCTAAGAAAATAGTGACTTGTTCCTCTGAATCCTCTTACTCCTCCTCTATTCCCACCTATCCCTGCTGCTGTACCTTAATTTGGGGACTGGCAGTCTATGTTGTATCAGTCATCTGTCTGAACCCTGTCAGCCAGTGACAATGGGTAGCTATTCATGATGCCAGGATGGCCCCATTTGAAGATTAGTTTTCATTCTGTTTAAGGTCAAAAGCATTCTTGTTTTTGAAAACACTGCATTTGTAATAGGATAGTGTGGAACCCAATCAATCTTTTGTTTACGTTTACAGTGGGCCGGTCACTACTGCAATGCAGTTAAATGAGATCTCAGTTGACACAGGAAATACTAAATATGGAATTCTAAGAGAATGGCAAGTTGGTTAGCAAATTACAAATGTTTAGGATTGATGGGTCCTTAGCAGCATGGATTAGGAGTTGCTACAGGTTAGAAAATGGGGTAGGAAGAGACATTTCTCAGATTGGAGACCTTTGCTTTTACTGATTTACATAAATGATTCGGAGATGGGTGTTTAAATCTTTAAATATGCACATGATATTAAGCTAGGGAAAATAATGAATTGTGAGGGCTATGTTGAGTGACTTTAAAGGATCATTGACAAGTTGTCCAAATGGGCAGACACCTGGCAGATGAATTTTAATGCAGAGAAATGTGAGGAAATGCTTTTTGGTAGAAGAAGCATAGACAATACAGGCTGAATGGTACAACTTTGAGGGGAACACAGGAGCAGAGGGACCTCAGGTTTCATGTGCATGAGTCTCTGAACCTGGCCAGGCAATTTGAAACAGTTATTAAGAAGGTTTATAGGATCATTGGGTTTATAAATAGAGGTACAGAGTATAAAAGTAAGGGAGTGATGTTACACCTCTAGAAATCATTGGTCAGACCAAATTGGGAGTATTGTGTTCAGTTCTGGGCCTTATTTAAGAAAGGATGTTAAAATCTTGGAGAGAGTTCAAATGAGATTAACCAGAACAATTTCAGGAATGAGGATTTTAGATACAAGGAAAGATTAGAGAAATTGGGCTTATTCTCCCTGAGCAGAGAAAATTAAGAGATGACATTATTGAGATATTCACTATTATGAACAATTTTGACAGGGTAAAGAAGGATATACTGTTTGCACGAGTTAGTATGCCAATAATGGAGGTCACAATTTCAAGATTGCCAGCAAGAGAGCTAGGAGTGAGTTGAAGAGAAACTTCTTTACTCAGATTTGTTAGGTTTGGAATGCACGGCCTGGGAGAATGGTGGAGGCAGATTCCATAGGAGGTTTCAAAAGAGAGCTGCATATGTACTTGAAGGTGATGAATTCAGAGGGCTATGGAGCTAGGGCAGGAGAATGGGACTAGCTGGATAACTATTTCACGAACACAGCACAGTGGAGTAATGTGAACAGCACTGCCCACTTAGCTGAAGATTCAAAGGTTCAATTGAAAATACAACAAATGATAACGACTCTACTTGAGGATAGAGGTCAACCTCCAGTAAAGTCAATGGGCTTCTATTGAAAGTATTGACTTGTTCAGCAGTATTAATCCAGTCATCCAGAACTATCATAGCTGGTTGCATGCAATGAAAGAAATTGTTTGTTGGGATCCGGAGAAAGGTAAATGTAGATCAGTTCCTCAGCTTTGTATCTCACTACACAAAAATCAAGCATGTCACAAGCCCAAGCTGGAACTCTTGCACGCCCTAGGATGTACAATCTGAACATTCTTCAAACTAATACTCCTTTACAAATGAATGCTCATTGTGTCAAATTTGTACAAGACACTTCTCTTAAAGGTATTATTAGCAGCTCAGCAAAAGCAAACAGGTTATTATGCTTCGCCGCTATCTCACTAATAGTGTATCATTGGTAGTGGAAGCATGGGGTGGCCATGTCTTAGCTCTTCTAATAGACATCCACCAAGAGTTTGTTTTGTTTCACACACCGATGCTTTGAGTGCTGGTACCTGGGTATGTAGCGTGTTGCTTCTGTGGCAAGTACCACCTGAACAGTAAATCTGAGCAATTGTTGTTCGCGAAGACTATGTGGTCAATTCAAGAGCCCTGTAGATGCCCACAAAGATGCAGTATAGAACTCTACACTTGAGCAAAACCTGCCCCATCAGTGAAATCTTTGTTTCCTGTCCAGTTCATAATTCCTTTCCACAGGAATATAACACAGCTGTTGCAAAATTTAAAACTAATTAGTTAATAAAGGTGGGCACTACTGGCTGTCTGATGTGGAAAGTGTTTCTTGGGATGGCTTGAAGGAATAAAACCTTTAGTTCTACAGGGAGAACCATTCTGAATCCAGATGTGGTTAGCAAGTCCCTCAGTAGTAGATCATGCAATTCTATGGCAAGTTGTCTTGTGAAGTGGAGGTGACGAAGGTAGAACTCATCCTACATTTGGAGTAGTCTGTAAAGGGTGGATCCTACAGTAATGGCAGATTTGAGTATAATACTTTAGTGGTATTTATATTTGTTGGCCCTTAATAAGCTTCTCTTCATCTGAATTAGGCAGCATGTTTATAATCAGTAAAAATCGAAAGAACTGTGGATGCTGAAAATCAGGAACAAAAACAAAGTTGCTGGAAAAGCTCAGCAGGTCTGGCAGCATCTGTGAAGGAAAAAACAGTTAACGTTTCGGGTCCAGTGACTGTAGCACAGTTCTGAGGAAGGGCCACTGGACCTCAAGCGTTAACTCTGTTTTTCCCTTCACAGATGCTGCCAGACCTGCTGAGCTTTTCCAGCAACTTTGTTTGTGTTCCATGTTTATAATCAGCATCTTTGTAATATATATAGTTCAATATTCAACATAAAAATGCCACATAGCACCTCATAGGCATCTAGCTTCTTTCTGTACAAAAATGCTGCCTAGCTATTTTTTCATTCTGTCCAAAATATTATTATGAATATGAAAACTTAAGTAACACCAATAGGATTCGGTTTTTAGGTATTTAGAATTGCCTGTAAAAATATGTGTTGTGGCACAGTGCAAATTCAAAAATGTCATTAGGAGTTGTGGATACTTCAAGTAGATCCCTTATGACTTGCTGGGTAAACCAACCTCTTGCTATAATGTTGAGCTGTATAGACTAGGAAGAGATCAGATTTGATACCTGACCTGTTTTAACTGACTTATGCCTGCCAGTATAATGGCAAGACTATTTCAGTTGTTCTCAGTAATCTAAGAGGAGAAATAAATCCATTGCTGTTCACTTTACAGCAATTATATGCATGCACACGTACAGATGTAGACATGTATCGGAATAAAATCTAATTGTGCTACTTATAGTGTACAAATAGCCTTCCCACACTTACCATCATACATTGATACTAGCTCCCATGTTAACTTGAGATTTTAGTTTGAGTCATTCTCCTTTTGTTTTCCTGAGCATATGATGTTAATGGTTGTAAAAGATTCTGATCATCTTATACCATTGACATGGTGAGTGAGGATGACAATATAGAAAAATTGGTCCAATTCTGACTTTTGCCTTTTGCTTGGATGGCTCTGGATGGTTCTGAACCACTTTGTGTTTTGCATTAGTACACCTTCTTAACACTTTCCTTGCTGCCTGTGTTGTACTGTCTTGCTGGTCACCTGTGTTTTGTTCTGGCCTTTGGAACCAGTTTTCTTACACAACCATGCCCAGTGTAATTTGGTTTAACATATATTCCAGATATCAATAAAAGTGGAATAGATTTTGGAAAGCAATTACAGATTTAGTTGGTTTAGTGCTGACTGTAGCAACAGTGTTGGGTTAAACATAAAACATATAATTGTTGTTAGCCTATACATGCATCCATCAATTGAGTCATCTGTCAGTGGTATAGCCCTTTATCTTGCCCAACAGATCCTTCCTTAAGGCTTTAATTCATTTGGAGGTGATCACTAATTCAATGAACCTCTCTGATAGATCCTCTCAGAAGAGTCACACTCCTGTCCATTGCTGTAGTATCTTCCAATAAACTGGTTGATAGATTCTTGGGGTTGCTGTCTGTATGTCATGAGTTAAAGTGTTAGTCCTGAAGCTAATTCTTACTTTGAGCTGGCCTTCAAGACCCTGACAGATCTTTTCAGAATCTCCTGAATGCCTGCAAAAAGTAGAATGTGTTAATTCTGTGAAGCCCCTCTTTTCTAGTGGCAAGCAAGGTTTTTAAAGCTATCCATTGCTTGCTCTGTAACATGGTATTAGACCTGTTGGTAAATCGATGCAGTTCAGTAAGTGGGTCACTAGATGCCCATTCCATAATGTGGTTTCTAATTTCCACAGTTCCACCTTTTTGTTCCAGTGGTACTGATAAGTGTTCTTTAAGAAAAGATTCTGAAGCTGATATTGCTCTGAGAAAGATTTATACTTTTGTTTCACTTTTATGAACAAAGCATTCTATGCTTTCAGCTATCTGTAATATTAGGTTTCAGAACAAGAGTTGACTACAGCTGTTTAATTTATCTTTTAATTGAGGCAATTTTGGATTTCCATTTATTGTCAAAAGATATTTATTTATTGTTGTCACGTGTACCTAAATACAATGAAAAGTTTTGTTCTGCAAGCAGCACAGGCAGATCATAACATACAAAGACATACAGACCATTGGGTATTTAGACAGAGCAAGGCATAAGGGTTAAGGCTACACAGGAGGTGCACAAAAGTAAGATCAATATTAGATTTGAAATTAGAGACTTCCATTCAGTAATCTAATAATTGCACGGAAGAAGCTGTCCTTGAACCTGTGGTACATTTCTTCAAGCTTCTGTATCTTCAGCTTGACAGAAGAGGTTGGAAGAGAGTATTGTGAGGTTGGGAGGAGTCTTTGATGACCTTGGCAGCCTTAATGTAGCAATGAGCAGTGTAGATGGAGTCCATGTATGGGAGGTTAGCTTTCGTGATGGCTTGAACTGTGTGCACGACTTACCTGTAGTTTCTTCCCATCATGGGCAGAGCGGTACCAAGCCATGACGCATCTAGATAGAATGCTTTCTACGGTGCATCTGTAAAAGTTGGTGACAGTCCATATGGACATGTTGAATTTCCTAAGCCTCCTGAGGAAAAAGAGGTGTTGTTGTGTCTTCTTGATCATTGCGTCTACATGGGAGGTCGAGGACTAATTATTGGTTATTGTCACTCCTAGCAACTTGATGCTGTCAACCCTCTCCACCTGATGTAGATGGGGCCATGTTCTCCTCCTCTTCCTGAAGTCAATGATCAGTTCTTTTGCTTTTCTGACATTGAGAGAGAGATTGTTATCATTGCAGAATGATATCAAGCACTCTATCTCCTTCTAAGCTAGAGAAATTAACTTTGTTTTCATTATTAGTCAATGCTTTATCTAGATCTGTATAACTATCTCTACTCACAGGATCTGATACTGATGATTGTCCAGATTCTTTGATGTCCAGAGCTGTTGTCCAGTTGATCTTCATAAAGTTTTCCAAATGTCTATTACTAAGATCTTCAAGTCATTTCTTTATAGATGGTCACCACTGCTAACAATGGTGTGGGCTTTTCCTCATGCTGCTGCAATGCTATATTATCCCTCATAACATTAGAAACTAGAAGTGGTTAATATGATATTGAAAGATCCAACGGACATTAATTCATGCTTATATAAATGTTACAATCACAGGCCATCTAATGGGCTACAATTAGGCTGTTCAGTTAAAACAGAAAAGCATGCTTCTCATAGCATGCCATGCTTCAAGTGATCAAAGATAAATTGGATTCTAGACCTTTATACCGTCAAGTAACATCCACTGATAGAGTGGTGATATCATGAGCAGATGTTCATGGTATATTAACATACTGTATCTCTTAAAGTTGTACAGATTGTGGGACATATCACATTAATTTTCCAAATTTCTTGCATACTAAAAATATCTTCTGCATAGGAGCAGCATGTATTTGAAAATCAACATTGCCATTTTGTTCTGATACATTTCAAATAACTTTTTCTACATTGCTCCTCACCAAACCAGACTGAAAAGAGTGAGGTAGAGAAGAGAAGGTTGAGACAGCAACTTCATAAAGAATGGAAGAGACAGCAATGTCAGCACCTTTTCAAATAGCATGAAAAAGCATGGGAAAGCATGGGAGAGCAGCTTCAGAAAACAGATTTTGTCTCACATACATTCCAGCAGCCTAGAAAGAGAACCCCCAGCTTTTGGCTGTAATTGAGAAATGGAAAAATAGCTTCTACTTCTTCAAGATCCCAACAGCAATTGCTGCTGAAAACTAAAAACTTAAAACTAAAACTTAAAAGGTACTGGTTCTGTAGGTGGGAGCTTGACCACACCCATTCAGGCTGCTTCTATTGTTCCAGCTTTAAAAGAAACCGCAATGCTTCACAAGCTGTTTATATTACCACAGACTGCTCATCACCTCTCATTCAATCTCTCTCTTAGAAGAAAGCAGAACAAAATATGCCTCTTAAAGCCACAGCATCGTCACAATACTTTCTGTAACTCTTTTGAATAGCCATGGCTGGTTATTCTTTTTTTAGAATCTTGCTTTCCTTACTGGGATGTATTTTAGCTGAGAGTCATAAATTATCTTCTTAACTATCTACCACTGTTTGCTGACTGTCAATCCTGTTCATCTTTCCTCCCAGCTCACTTTAACTAACTCTATTCTCAGTCCATTGTAATTCCCTTTATTGAAGTTAAACTCAGTTGTTTCAAACCCAGGTTTTTCACTCTCGAACTGAATACTGAATTCTAACATGTTATGATCACTACCTCTGAGGGGATCTTTCACTTGGAGGTCGTTTATTAAACCTGCCTCATTATCTATTACCAGATCCAAGATAGCCTGTTCCCTGGTTGACTCCATGACATATTGCTTTAGGAAGATATCTCTAGTGCACCCTAAAATAAATCCATAAAGGCCCGTATCCCATCACGGAGTCACCCTTTGTTTTCACATGAAAAGTCCTTGACACTGATCCAGCTTCCTCAGTTCCAGCTCTGAGTGCACAGAACTTCTGACACTCCAGTTTTTATCTGTCAGCCAGGGCTTGCTGATTAACAGACCCAATCGGGGAACTCCTATTCTATGAATTCACTGTCATCACTACCCTTTCCAATTTGATTAACCCAATCAACATGAAGATTAAGCTCACCTATAATTATTACCCTATTCTTTTTGCATGGTCCTATTATTTGTTGGCTTATAGCCTTTCCTACGGAGTAGCTACTGTTTGAGGGTCTTTACACTACTTCTACCAATGTCTTCTTTCTCTTGCTGTTATTTTTTAACCTCCTCCAAAATAGACTGAGCCTTAGATTATTTCTCACGACTGTCCTCCTCTCTTATTAAGAGTGCTATCCCACCACCATGTTCATTCCTCCTGTCTCTCCTAAAGGTCAAATATCCCTGAATGTTAAGTTCCCAGCTCTGACCTCCCTGCAACTTTATTTCCATAATGGCTATGAGATCATATTCATTTACCTCAATTTGTGCCATCAGTTTGTCTACCTTATTCCAAATGTTCATACATTAAGATTCAAAGCTTTTAAGTTTGCTCAATTATAAACGTTCCTGACCCTTTTATGGTTCTTTAGTATATTATGACATTCACACATTCTGTCCCTTTTTATTTTTAGTAACAATCAATCCCAACAATGATCCTACCTTCGATTTTCTAATTTTCCATGCAACTGAAAGAATCTGCCATCCTCACCTGGTCTGACCTATATGTCACTCCACAGCAATGTGGTTGACTCTCAATGGTCTAGCAAGCCGTTCAGTTCAAGGACAGCTAAGGACGGGCAATAACTGCTGGCCAGCCAACGATGCCAACATCCCATGCGTGTATAAGAACAACTCTGGTCCTAGCATCACTCAGATGGAGCTTGTCCCATCAAAACAGCTCCCTCTTTCCCCAGTGCTGGTGCCAATGTTCCACGCGTTTGAACCCATTTCTCCCACGCCAATCTTTGAGCTACATGTTTACTTCTTTAATTTTGTTGGCCCTGTTCCAATTAATGTGTGGATCAGTTAGTAATCAAATTATTACCTTGTTACATTCTGCATTCTAATTTAGCTCCTCACTGCTCATATTCCCTCAGCAGAACACATTTCCTTTTCCATCTTGTATCATAGGTATCTACATAGACCCCGACATCCGGATTTGCCTATCCTATTCTATGTTCCTGTACAAGCCAGATAAGATGTCATGAACCTGGGCACCAAGCAGGCAACGCTGCCTTCAGGATACTTAATGGTAAGGTCCTGAGGAGCGTTACCAAAAAAAGAGACCTTGGAGTGTAGGTTAATTGTTCGTTGAAAGTGGAGTTGCAGGTAAACAGGTTAGTGAAGGTGGCATTTGGTTTGCTTGCCTTTTTTGGTCAGTGCATTGAGTTTAGGAGTTGGGAGGTCACGTTGCGGCTGTACAGGACATTGGTTAAGCCACTTTTGGAATACTGTGTGCAATTCAGGTTACCCTGATGTAGGAAGGATGGTGTGAAAATTGAAAGGGTTCAGAAAAGATTTGCAAGGATGTTGCCAGGGTTGGAGGGTTTGAGCTACAGGGAAAGGCTGAACAGGCTAGGGCAATTTTCCCTGGAGCTTTGGAGGCTGAGGGGTGACCTTATAGAAGTTTATGAAATCAAGAGGGGCATGGATCGGGTGAATAGCCAAGGTCTTTTCCCCGGGGTGGAGGAGACTAAAACTAGAGAACATAGATTTAAGATGAGAGGGGAAAGATTTAAAAGGAACCTAACGGGCAACTTTTTCACATAGAGGGTGATGCGTGTATGGAATGAGCTGCCAGAGGAAGTGGTGGAGGCTGGTACAGTTACAACATTTAAGAGTCATCTGGATGGTTACATGAATAGGAAGGGTTAGAGAGATATGGGCTAAATGCTGGAAAATGGGACTAGATTAATTTAGGATATCTGGTTGACATGGACGAGTTGGACTGAAGGGTCTGTTTCCGCGCTGTACAACTTTGTTACTCTATGACTTCTTGAGAACAAAAATGACCGGGCAGGTGATGTGTTGAAGCTGTAGTATGTGGGACCTGTTGGGTGCCAGTGTTGTCCACAGTGACCATGTTTGTAGAAAGTGTTCGTTGCTTGGGGAACACAGCTCAGAGTTGATGAGCTGGAATCCAACCCATGGATACTGCAACATATCAGGAAGGGGAAGAGGTACTTGAACACAGACTTTCAGGAAATATCACATCTTTCAGATCAATACGTCAAATTTGGTCTGTGGTCAGAGACAGGAGGATACGATGCTGAGTGAGGCAGGTGTGGGAATCCAGAATTTGACTGCTGAGGAGACCCAGCCAGTACCTTTGTCCAATAAGTATGAGGTTCTTACTCCCAGTGTAGCAGAGGCAACAGACTGCAGGGTGGGTAAATGAACTGACAACAGCACAATGATCCACAGCTTCATTCATTTGGAGGGGCAAAAGAGGAAAGTTGCCATAATAATGGGTGGTATAGTTAAGGGAATTGTTTTTGTTCACTGCAGCAAAGTCCCAAGGGCTGTGTTACCAACCTGGTGGCAAGGTTCAGACATATGTACTGGTCTATAGAATTAGTAACTCAGTGAATCACATAACTAGGGTTGTACATCGTGCTTTAAACTAATTAGTGGGAAAGGGAAGGTTCGATTTAAGTTTAAACAAACAAAAGAGCAGAGATGTAGTGTCATGAAGAGGTTAAGGATGATCAAATTTTGATCAGAAGGGGTAGAAAATCTCAGGAGAAGAGTGTAGCAGAAATTAGTATCAGAATAAGTAGCAAAGGTTAAAAAAAATCTAAGCTTAAGGCTTTTTACCCTGAAGCACGCAACATTTGTGACAAGATAGATCAATTGATAGCACAAATGGAAATAAATGAATGTGACTTGATTGTTAGTTATTATGGAGACATGATTGCATGTGAAGATTAGTTAATACTCAAAGAAAGAGTTAGGATTAATGGGTCTTTTTCAGGTTGGAAAGGTGTAACTAGTGGGGTGCCACAAGACTCAGTCCTAGAACCTCAAGTATTTACTGTCTATATTGAGGACTTGCAGGAGGGGGCAAAATATAATGTACCTTAACTTGCTGACGATACAAAAATAGGCAGGAGGGAATATTGTGATGAGGGCATTACGAATCTGCACAGGCACATAGTTGTGTTGAGTAAGTGGGTAAAAACTTAACAGATGGAATGGAATGTAGGCAAGTCTGAGGTTATACACTTTGGTAGAAAATGGTGCAATGCAGAGGGATCAAGGTGTTTTTGTGAATGAAACACAAACATTAGCAAGCAAGTGTAGCAAGTAATTAAGAAGGTAAATGGAACTTTGGCCTTTATTGTTAGGGCCTAAGGTTTAAAAATAGGCAAGTTTTGTTACAATTGTGTAGGATGTCAGTGAGGCCATTCTTGGAGTACTATGTACAGTTTTGGTCCCTGTATTCAAAATAGGATATACTGGCATTGGAGGCAATTCAAAAGAGATTCACTAGACTGATTCCTTGGGTGACTTTATCAAGAATGGCTAAACAATTAGGCTTTTATTCTTTTGAGTTTATAAGAATGAGGGATAAACTTGTTGAAGCGTCAGATTCTGAGGTTGCTTGACCTCGTAGATGTTGACAGGATGTTTCCACAAGTGGGGGGGTTTTGACAAGGAGGCATAGATACAGAAAAAAGGGGACATTCATTTAATAGAGAAGGAATTTCTATCTTATAAAATAATTAATGTCTGGAATTCTCTACCGCAGTATACTGTGGAGGCTAGATCACTAAGGAAGGGGACTAAAATATCAAGGAGTTGAGGGCTATGCCGAGCAGTCACAGAAGAAGAGCTGAAGCCTGGATCAAATCTTTTTGAATGACAGGGCAGACATAGGGGCCGAACAGTTAACTCTTGCTCCTATGTTATGTTCTTGTGTAGACGAAAAATAAGGATTTGTCATCATTTGTAAAGATAGGAATTTGTCTTCTAAATGGACTTGTAAAAATAAGTTAAAACGTTCGTTGATGTGCATTTCTATGATTTCATTTTCTCTTCCTGGTTCTGGAAACCACTAACAATTAGCTTACAGAAATATTGACTAAGTATCATGGGTGTCTTTTGACATGAGTTTTGAAGAATTGAGAAAAACAAGCTCGAATCACAGTGTAATTACCAGAGCCCTAAATGTTTGCAGAATGTAACAACACATGTAGCATCGAGTTGGATGAGATTATCATCAATTATCGCTTCCATTTAGGCGAGTACAATATTCCCTGAAAACAGAGTTAGCATTGAAATGTGCAATTACCTGTGCAATTACCTGGTTCCTATTGGATTTAAGACACAGCGAGCTATCTCCATGCTGCCTATTTATCTGCATGGTATATAAGGCAGTCAGTACTAAATGTACTATTTGACCGCATGAATCAGCAGGGGATCCAAAATTGATACTTGCTCAAAACACTTAAAGTTAAACTGCATCTCATAAAGGGAAGGTGCCATGTGACCGGAGCACTTTGGGAGCCCAATGAGGAACAGAAACTGGGAGAGATGGAAGAACGGACGAAGCTGAGTGAGAATGTGCATTCAGGTTTACCAATAGAGATAGTAAAAACCGCCGATGCTGGAGACAGAGATACTGGGGAAGGGTCCCGACCCGAAATGTCAACATTCCTGCTCCTCTGATGCTACCTGGCCTGCTACCTTCCCCCAGCTCCAGACAGGTTTACCAATGTTGTGTTGAAGGCATTGGTACAAGTACTGGGAAAAAAAAAGTGTTTTCCTTTATCTGAGATAATAAGGTGTAGAGCTGGATGAACACAGCAGGCCAAGCAGCATCAGAGGAGCAGGAAGGCTGACGTTTTGGGCCTAGACCCTTCTCC
>JAHRHZ010000012.1:61249522-61274047 GCA_024137785.1 Ginglymostoma cirratum
CCATTTCTGGAGAAGGGTCTAGGCCCGAAACATCAGCCTTCCTGCTCCTCTGATGCTGCTTGGCCTGCTGTGCTCATCCAGCTCTACACCTTGTTATCTCAGATTCTCCAGCATCTGCAGTTCCTATTATCTCTGTTTTCCTTTATCTGCAGGTTATCAGGAGGCATTGAGTGAAAAGGCAGTGGGAGGAGATCGCCACGGAAGTTGATTACAACGGAATTCCTGAGGACCTGGATACAACGTTGTAAGGTTAATGGCTTTAAATAGATGAACAAGGCCCATGAGTATATTTTAATGTCATATCATAACTGCCCAACTAGCTTCAACCATTCAAATCACCAAACCACAATAAATTACTCATCCACCAATAAACCCCTCTTAATTAGAACTTCGAACTAAATTGCACATATTTCACCTCCACCTCACACTTTGGACTGCTGCAAGTTTCACATCAACTCTTTATAGATCTACATGGTGTCTGCTATTTAACAATGGCAATCACATTGTATTCACTGACACTCTTCCAGCCATCTTGCAACACAGTCAAGTCAGAGAATTTGGGAAGTTCCAAAGAAACTAAGCAAATATTTACTCAGAAAAAGTTAGTTTATTAAACACATATTCCATTTCCTGGGTAATTATTCAACTGACCCGAGACTTGCCTCGCAGACCCCCAACTACATCTCTCTGAGGCAATAGCACTCTGAGACTCTGACCTTTCACCCCTGTGACTTGATCAAATCGTTTTCCTCCCTTCCACTCCTCCCACCCTCCCACAACCACTCCTTTCCCCACTCTCGACCTGTTTCCCCTGTTCTCTGCTCTGGACACCCCCTTTAGAGCAGTGCTAGGACCTAACCTTCATCCATACCCTAAACCCTCTCCTTTTTGCTCACCTTTCCCTTCCGCCAACCTCATCTTCCACATAAATGCTAGTTTTCCCTTGCTGCTGTCTATGTTCTGATGAAGATTCACTGGACTTGAAACTTAAATTCTGCTTTCTTCCCACAGATGCTGCCAGACCTGTTGAGTTTCACCAGTTTCTGTTTTTGTTCTAGGCCTTGGTACATTCTCTGAACATTGCCTTAACCTTGTCCTCCACATTAATGTGCATCACCTTTGCTACAGTTCTCAAAGTTAATGTTCAAGCATTCCTGACAGAAGGGGCTATCTGCGGTCAAAGAAATAGCTGCTTGTGAGTGAAGTGGAATGCTTGGTGACTGCAATATCTTACAACACTGAGTTGAATGAAGAAGCGCCTCATCTCTCACATTGCTGTAATTTAATCAAATCCTAGAGCAGAAATAATACTACAATTTTAACGGTGCAAGTGAAAATATATCAGTAAAAGTGAAAACTTCTGAAGAAGGGTCTAGGCCTGAAACATCAGCCTTCCTGCTCCTCTGATGCTGCTTAGCCTGCTGTGTTCATCCAACTCCACACCTTGTTATCGCAGATTCTCCAGCATCTGCAGTTCCTACTATCTCAGTAAAAGTGATTGCTTGTTTACAGTGATGTTGACTCAGTGTCAATGATGTGATCTCATGATAAGACTTTTCCTTGGGTGCAGTTCTCCAATCTGCTTCCATTCCACGTTGGATGCCTCAAATTGTTAAGCTCCTAGGTGAGAAAGGGTGCTCTTCATTCATCTACCCCTTGATTTGTCAGGGCAATATCAGTTTAATAAGAATTTCCTCCCTTGTGGATATCATTTTTTTTCCCAGATGAAATGAATGTAGGTTTTAAAAGAACCTGGTTTTGCTTTCTAGGAGTGAGTTTATTACATTACTATTTCTTCTAATGATCAGTAATCAACAAGCAGACATACAGATTAGGAATAAGAGTGAGTTCAAATAAAGGTAAAAGCTTAAAAACTGCACCACTTACCTGCCCCCATGCTACCTTACTACCTGGAGCTTACAGCTGTCTGAGCTATTCGTGAAGATTAGATAGGATGTTATGGCTATTTAAGTTGTGTTGACATTAATAGTTGAACAGCCAATTTCAAGATTCTTGGCTGGTAGGTTGCTTGAAATTCCATGTCTCGGTTCCTTTTGCCAGTTGTCTGGCAGCACACAGAAAGGGAGAAAGACACTGACTTTGTCTTTTTACCTGAAATGCAGGGCTGTTTAATGATTGCTCGCCTTCACAGCACACTAGCCCGCAGACCCTGGTTGAGGCTTGCTTTTAAACCCCATTTTTTTGAATATCTTTGAAACAGTAAAGAGTGTCTCTTGCTGTCAGAGGACTAAATGAGTCATGACAGTGTATTTTCTTCTTCTTCTCCCATTACTATGTACTTCTGCAGGAGGACAAGGGAAGAGATCCTGCACTATGGTTGGCTGTGTTCACATGGAAGCCTTAGGCACTCACCTCCTCAGCTTAGAGGGCGAGGCCTACTGGGAGTGTCCTGCCGAAATAAAGGCTCTCCCTCCTTACCTTATACTGCTGGAGATTTGGGTTCCCAGCTGGGAGGAGGTGGACGGGCAGAATGTGTCCTGAGATGAGGCTTCTGGGATACCTGCTATTGCCACCTTGTCTTACAGAGTAAGAGGCATCAGGAATGAGGCAGGGGGCCCTCGCTGCCATGTCACTGTGTATTGATGATGGATACTCGCAGCTAAAGTGATGGCACACATGTTTATAGACATTTCTGGCAACCACTGACCATCCAGCTGTACCTGGGTCAACAAGGCCACCACCAACCTTTCTGTGGACACAGCCAGGTGCTGGCATGCTGGAGACACCAGAATACTGACAATCTGAGTCAGCCTGTTCAGAAATGTTATTGCACACCCCTGGAGCAATGGGACTTGAATAGGGGACACCACCAATGCACCACAAGAGGGTCCTTAGGATGGTTTCAATCCATCAACCTCTGGGTTATGGGCTGAACATGCTCCCAGAGAATGTTAAAGGACATCTCTATCTTTCATCCTGAAAGATACCTCTAGCACACCTCCCTAATGTTCCTGTCCTCTTTGTGCAAGTTGAACATGTTGATCATGGTATAGAACAGGGGCATACCCTTCTACCTGGAACTGAGCAAGTGCCTCATCTCCAGAAGTCCTTTGACAACCTAAAACCTTTGATATTTTTCCCTTCACCAGCTGCAGAGACGTATCAGTGATGCGCTTACGAGACTATTCCCCTCCAAGTCTAACCTAGATCAAGCACCCCTGAGGGTGAAAGCCCCTGAGCTGATGGAGGGTGCAAGTGACTGCCTCGTTGGTACATCCTCTGAGGGCTCAGAGGCTTCCACCTTGGACCTGGAGCTAATGCTGAAGGGTTCAGGCTGTGGCCTCTTCCCTTTTGGAAGATCTCCAAGGTGTCACTAGAGCCTGCATAACAGACAAGAAGGAATTAAATGGAGAAGATAGTTGAAATCTTGTACAGAGAGAAATGCGTTAGTGCTGGTGGTAGCTAGAGTGGAACATAGCACAGTATATCCTATGGGTTTGATTGCCCATTGCTGTGTCCCTCACTTATGAGAGCAATCTTTGTCTTATCGAGCCACTGTCTTTTCCTGCATAGAGCACGAGGATCCTGATTTCTGCAGCACCCCAACCTCCTCTCCCTGTCAACCTGAAAGTATTGGCATGGTTATGGGCCAGTCTTTGCTACAATAGGAGAAAAAGAAAGGATGGAGCATGAAGATGTGGAAATGAGAGCACTTAAAGATCATATATGAACAGGAGAATTGGTGAGGTGTCCCCAGTGAGTGCGCAGGAAGCACAGAAAGCCAGAAAGATCAGTAGTTCTATGCAATAAGACCTGGAAGTCCTCGTATTCCAGTTGATGAAGATATACATGCAGTTGCAGCTGGTGGTGAAGCAAGCAAATAGTATATTTGTCTTTGTAGAGGGACGATTTGAGTACAGAAGCAAAAATGTCATGCTGCAATTGCACAGGACTTCGTAGCACCACACCTTGAGTATTATGTGCAGTTTTGGTCTCTGTTTCTGAGGAAAGGTACTCTGGCTATGGAAGGAGCACAATGAACATTTACCATACTGATTCCTGGATGCAGAACTAATTATGAAGAAAGACCGGATCAGTTACGACAGTACTCACTGGAATTTAGAAGAATGAGGGATTTTCGAGAAGGCAGTAAATATAGTTCTTTAGGCCTAAAGAGATCAAGGGGAGAATGTGAGAACAGTGTACTGAGATGGATGATCAACTATGGTTATATTGAAGAGCCTGCTGTGTTCATCCAGCTCCACAACGTTTTATCTCAGATTCTCCAGCATCGGCAGTTCCTACTATCTCTGTAAATCTGTAACTTAGTTCATACTTCAGTTTCCACCTTTCTCTTCTGACCCTTTCTGTGCCCAGAAGCCAATCTCTACTGGGGAAGAAATCTGCTTCTTTTTAAATATTTTAGAAATCTAACACCAATTAAACAAAACACCCATTTAAGACATTATCGCAAGCACTGGCCATTAAGAGCAGTAAGACTTTGGTTGTTTAAAAAATGATATAAAGCCACCATCTAATTACTCAATCACCTAATTAAACAAATAACTAACACTTCTGATCTGATGATGTGTAACAATAACAAGAATCAAGAAAGGGTATGTAAAAAGAGGCTAAGTCAAAACGGTGTTAATGGGGCAAGTAATGTATCCAGCATTACATAAAATAAAACATCATGCAATTAAATAAATAACTAACACTGCCCACCTGGGGTGGTAGAACTCATCGTCTGTTTCTTAATCAATCTGTTCAGATATGTTATGACACACTTCTGGAGCATTTGAAACGTGAACCTCGGCCTCCTGGGTCAGAGATAGGAGCACCACCATTTCACCACAAAGCCTATAATTCTGTTCTTATAAACAACTTTCTACCAGTGAAAACGTGAAGGTGGCAAATATTAAATTCTTTGGTGTTCCACTCTCACAGGAGGACAGATAACCCTGTTCTACTGAATTATAATGACATCTCTAGAGAGACAGTTAAGGGCCATCGCCATAGCCAATGATTGTTCAGTACAGCTTCAGTTTTCATTTTGACAGATGATTTGACTCTGACAGATCGAAGATTCTGTGGGCCGGTGACATTTGTTCAGATCTTTCTAGGTAATGATCTCTTTATGATAATTCTAGTACCTGAGACTTGACATTTATTGTAACAAACTAGGAAACATGTTTTGTAAACATTCACAAACTCTACATTCAACTTCTGGTGCAATATTAAAATTTACTAGAAGAGATTTTCTAGTTCTGTAGCAGTAAGCTTAGTGTTCTGATTGGTTATTGACACAAAAAGACCTGAATATAAAAATCGATAGTAAACACATAAGATTTGCATGCTGTACCAGTATAGTAACAGCATTATGAAGGGAGAAAGCAGCTCATGATTGCAAAGGATCTAAACTAGTTACACAAATGGACTGATAAATAGCGCATGAGCCTTGGAGGAACAATTTAAGGATAGAGACAGTGACAGTGTCCCTACTACTGGACCAGGAGGTCCAAGTTCAAGTCCCACCTGCTGCAGAGATGTGTAATAACATCTCTGAACAGGTTGATTTTAAAAATAGGTTAAATTTTTTAAAAATTGAAATTAAAATAGAGACAGCTATTCCGAACAATGCAATATAAATATAGGCAGATTATGCTGAGAGTTTCTAATGCACTAGTCAGAGCACTCTTTAAATATGCTATTTTCATCATAATCTGCAAAAAGAAATACATGCACTGGGGAGGGTGCAGTGGAGAATGAAACAAATCTGAAGGGGTGAAACAAGAAAGAATCAGAGAAATGCATTGACTTCAGTCTGATCAGATTATCAACAAATATAATGTATCAAGAACATAAAATTAAATGGTATTTGAGAGAAGATGAAAACTTCGATTCATATTAAATAAATGTTGAATAGACATGAGAATATTTTATTCTTAAAACAGAGATAGACCTTTTGAATAACTTATCCTGGTAAGTAAGGTACCCAAGTTACAAAGAACGGGAAGATTCCAGATACAGTGAATGCTTTGAATTAGTTTAGTAAAACAAGTAAATTTCCAAAAGTCAGATAGAGACCTTAACAGTTATATGACAATAAACCTATAGTACCTTTATTTTGTGTTCTACGAGCTGTAAAAGGTATTTTGAAATGTATTGTGATACAAATGTATTGTGCACAACAATTGTGCATCTGCCCCTTCAATCAGCTGACCTTTATTTTCCCCCATTGAAAGGAGTCTGATGTGGGACCTTTCCAATTAAGTGGGCCAGGCTACCAAGTTGGCCATAATGATGGGCTGCATTAAATCCAGACTAGAGTAAGTCAGAACAAAGAAATAGGATATGAGAAACTGAGAGCACAGAAGATGCAATGGGATTGAGGGATGGGGAACATAAAAATGATTGGAAGAAAGGTTGTGCAGGGATGTATGCCTGGCCACAATTTTCCTTCAATCCCCACAGTCTGTGTGTTTTAGTTTCTCCTTCCATCATCATATCAAACCTTACTACCATCACCTCACAACTGAAGGGAAAGAAGAAAATAACAGACATGAACAGACTGAGGTTTGAAATAGGAATAAAGAGAAGAGTTAAGAGAAAGACGGAGCAAGAAGGAAATGCTTTGTGATCACAGTGACTTTTTCCTCTGGCTTACTATGCTACGTTATTACATTAAATGTGATTTTAAAACGGACAATTGACAGTTGAATTTTACATCGTGCTTGATTCATGCTCCTGCTGAACTTTAAATTTTAAGAATTTCTGAAACATGTAGGAGAGCTTCAATTATAAAACAGTGTCAGATTTCTTTTTGAGTTTGAGCCACGGCAAGAGCTAAAGAGTAAATGACTGCAATATGAAGAAATGGTGATGTGAATTATCAGGATGAGGGGCAGCCAATTAGAACAAGAAACAAGATATGGTACTTTAAACTGTCCATGTCACTGGAACTGAGAGTGTTCCACCCTCCTTACTCATCATCCTCAAACCAATTGAAGAATGAGACAAACTATGACAAACAATCTCCAAGCAATTCAATCATTATTTATTTATGATTGCTTGGTATTACATATTTTGTCTGTAATGCTGAAAAGACTTTTCATTTTGCACTCATCATGACAATTCAGAAGAAATGCCAATGTAAAAGGAAGATAGAACAATACTGGAGGTTAGAACATAATGCAGTTTGTAGTTCCAGAAAGTTGTTCGGAGAATAATGGAGTCACGATCAAAAACGTCACATTTTGAATGGTGCATTACATTTCCATTCATAGTGATGTGTGAAGACAAATGAAAAGAAAGAATAATAAAAAGAACATTTGTTTTATTGGATGTGGATATCACTAGCTAGGCCAGCATGCATTAACCATCCCTAATTGCCCTTGAGATGGTGGCGATACTTGAGCTGTTGCAGTCCATGTGGAATAGGTACAACCACAGTGCAGTTGGCAAGGGAGTTCCCAGATCTTGACCCAGCAACAGTGAAGTGATGGCAACATAATTCCCAGTGAAAATGGTGTATGGTTGGAGGGGAGCTTTGAGATGGTGGTGTTCCCAAGAATTTTCTGCTACCATTTAGTGGTATTCTGTTGAAGCCAAGAATCTAGTGAATTGCTCCAAGCAAATACTTTGAGCACACCAGGATTCCACATTAAAAGATTAACTTACTGGTGTATGTCAGACGACTGGTTATTCCAGCTTCCTTTCAGGAAGATGTCCTGGGAACACAGGGACATGTAGGGATCTCCAGGTGTATAGCCAGGCCTGAGTTAGCTATATGGTAGTGAGTGATCTCAAGAGAGACTGAAGTTTTCTATAGACATTGTGAAATCTGTGAAATGAGGAATATTTCAATTGTTCATCCAATTAAGAATTATCAGCAGTAATGACAGAGCTAACATTGCTTGAGAAGCATGACTGAAGATGTTAACAATGTTGCTTCAGCAGGAGGGCGATCAGAGGGTGACTGAAGACTGTAGATGGGCTCCATGCCAGTCAGCACTGAGGTGGAACAATGATTATCCAGAGATTCTGGACAGGAAGAAATCGGCAGCTCCAGTAGTCTGGGATAATGTTTCAAAATATATGACATCTTCTGTACAAAATATGCAAGAGGTTAAAAGACTCCAGAAGGCTTTATAGTACAACTATCTGATTCATCAGGGAAAAGCTTCTCCACAAAGAAAATTCAGGACATTAAAGTTCTCCAGTGTAGAGAGATTTTACAAACTACACAGAATCAAGATCAACAATCCTCAAACCAAATACTTACCAATTGTCCAAGTCCAGAGAGAATTCATTCTGGGAGAATAGTGAAATGTTCAGATTGCCTGAATTTGTGAAGTCAGAGATTTGGGAGAAGATGAAGTAGTGGTAATTGTAGATATGAATAAATAAGTGGTGACTGCAAAAACAGAAGTCTTGAGGAAAGATGTTGTGTAAGGTAATGGTTCTGAAATGTTAATGTTGGGGGCTACATTAAGCTCCACACAGTTCGATGATTTTGTGGATTCTTGTGTGAGGAAAGGCAGAGCATCTTAGGATCTTGTAAGGTGAAGACTTACATCATCCACAGGTCTCCCCGTTATCTTGACAATGTCTAACCTGCTACTATAATTTATAGCTGATTACTTTGCTGCAATCAACCATATCTTGTCGAAGAGTATCTTTTCATTAAGACTGATAAGTATATTTCCTCTATCAATTTAGCCCTTAGATTCAGTGAAAAGAAGGTGGTGACATAATATCAATGAAATCCAGAGACTCAAGCTAGTGTTCTGAGGACGTGGATTCAATTCGGACCAAGGCAGATGATAAAGTTTGATGTCAATAAAATCTGGAATTACAGTGACAACCATGCAACTCAAGTTGATCACCAATACAAAGAAGCACTGGTTTACCAAAATCTTTTAGGGAAAGAAATCCGCTATCCTTACCTGGTCTGTCCAACATGTGACTCCAGACCAACAGCAAAGTGGTTGATTCTTAACTGCCCTCTTAAATAGCCTGTGGGACATGGCCCATACTCCTTACCCTGTGGACATGGCCCGTACTCGTTCCCCTGTGGGACACGGCCTTTACTCGTTCCCTGTGGGAGACAGCCTGTGTTCGATCCCCTGTGGGACACGGCCTTTACTCGTTCCCCTGTGGGAGACAGCCCACTCGCGCCACTCTTCGGCTCCGCTCTTCACAAGTGGGACAAGTTGGGGGCTGGAGGTGAAAACCACAGAATGAAGCTGTCTGTAAAGTTATCCTTATCAATATATGGAGACTTGTGATACAATTGAGAAAACTGTCCCACAGACTAGCTTGTCACAGTCATACTCCCAGAATCATCCCATAATATGATAAAATGCCAGAAACCACCACCATCACTTCATGACTATTCCTTGTCCACCAGCAGGACAGACCCAAGAGAGGTGGCAACACAGTGATATACTGTAGGGAGGGAGACAGCAGGCCCTGTGAAATCTTATTGCATCAGGTCAAACATTGATAAGGAAACCTACTGCTTATTCATACCTGTCTTTCTGAGTCCGCTGATGAATCTGTTTTCCTCTGTTGAATGCCATTTGTAGGAAGCACAAAGGGTGGCAAGGGCACAGAGAATATACTCTGGGTAGAGGACATCAATGTCTACCTCCAAAGTGGCTAATTAATACTACTACTGTGTGAGCGGGTTGAGTCTTAAAGAATATATAAGACTGTGTCTGTGGCTGGTTGTGAGGGAATGAGCAAGAGTGAAAAACGTGTTTGACCTCATCAACCTATATTCGCAGGACATCTGCACACAAGTCATCGAATCCCTACAGTGCAAATGACTCAACTTATTGAGTCTGAACTAACCTGCCAGAGAGCATCCTACCCACACTTGCCTCCCCTGCCCTATCCCCATTTACAACGGCTAATCCACCTGCACATCTTTAGGCTGTGGGGGGAAACCAGAGCACCCAGAGGAAACCCACACAGACACAGAGAATGTGAAAACTCCACACAGACAGTCGCCCGAGGCTGGAATTGAACCCGGGTCCCTAGTGCTGTGAGGCAGCAGTGCTAACCACTGTGCTGATCCAGTCCCATCTTCATATTGAGCATACCATCCATTCTGTTGTGTGGCAGGTCATGCTAAATGGGTCATACCATCATATTAAATGGGACGCACTTCAACCAGATACGGCAAATCAAAACTGGGCATCCATGATGTGTGTGGGCCATCAGCTGCTGCAGATTTTTATTCAACTACAATTTATAACCTCATAGCCAGGCATATACCAAATTCTATCATTACCATCAAGCCAGGTGATCAAGTTGGTATCATAAAAACTGTAAGAACATGTCAGGAGCAGTACCATGCATATCTAAAAAGGAGCTATCAACATGCTGAATTAGCTGCATGCCAGACAACAGTAGCAGTATGTGATAGATGTTTCTAAGCAATCACAGGACCAATGGATCAGAAATAAGCTCTGCAATTCTGCTACATCCAGTCACGAATTGCGGTTGACGATTAAACAACTAACAGGGGCTGAAAGCCCCATTGAAAGCCCCATCTTCAATAATAGGTGATCCCAACAATTCATAGAAAAAGACAAGGCAGATGAATTTCCTTCTTTCCTCATACAGAAGTGCCAAATGGATGATCCATCATGACCTCTTCCATCACAGCCAATTCAATTCACTCCACAGGATATCAAGAAACAGCTGAAGGCACATGATACTATAAAGGCTCCAAGAACAATCCAGTAACAGTGTTGAAGAATTGTATACTAGAACTTGCCATGCCCCTAGAAAAACTGTTCCAGTACAGTAACAACATTGGCATCTACCAGTGAATGTGTAAAGTTGCCCAGTTATATCCTGTCAATACAAATCAGGGCAAATCCATCCTTGTCAATTACTATCCCATCAGTCTACTCTTGATCATCAGTAAACTGATGGAACAAGCCGTAGACAGTTCTATCAAACAGCCATTTGCAAAGGTAAAACTTGCTGAATGTCACCGATGGTGTTCAACATGGTCAATCAGCCTCTGACCTCATTACAGCCTTAGGTTCAACATGGACAAAAAAGCTGAATACCAGAGGTTGAAGTGATTGACTGCCCTTGACATCAAGGTCACATTGCCTATATCAAGGAGCCAAAGAAAATCTGGAGTCAATGCCAATCAAGGTGAAAGCTCTCCACTGACTGGAAGCATACACATCACAAATAAAAATGGTTTTGATTGTGGAAGGTCAGTCATCCCAACTGCAGAATATCACTATAGGAGATCTTCAAGGAAGTATCTCAACCATCATCAGCTGCTTCATTGGTGACTTTCATTTCACCATGATGTCACAAGTGGAGATGTTTGCTAATGATTATACATTTGCGCCTCCTCAGATACTGAAGCAGTTCATGTCCAAATGTTAGAAAGATCTGGACAATATCTAGGCTTGAGCTGAAAATTAGCAAGCAACGTTCAGACTTCAAAAGTGTCAGCAATAAATATCTTCAACAAAAGAGAATCTAACCATCACTCCTTGATATTCTGTGATTTTCCATCACTGAATCCTCCTCTATCAGTGCCCTGGTGGTTATCATTGACCGTAAGCTCATCTAGAGTAGCCATGCAAATGCAGTGCTTGTCTTTGCGATGACCCAGGATTGATGCATAATGTTATGGTTCTGAAAATGCTGATGTTGAAGTTGCATTAAGCTGTACCCAATCTGATAATGTCATGCAACCTTTGGACGGAGAATCTAGCAGTCTTGCATCAGAACATTGAGATCAGAAATGACAGACCTGGCTCCTCGTAGTCAGTAACTAATTAGACCTGTCTGCTCAACGTACATGTATTTGTTTGTTTAACTACCTTTTGTTCAGCAAGACAAAGGCCTCTTCTTGTTAAGCCTCACCAGTGGTCTATTCGCTTGATATTGAAAAGTGTATGGACTAATAATTTCAGTGTAGAAAGGAAGTAGCACTATACGTCAACCACCCAGAATGCAAGACATATCCTGTGCCTTCTTAACCCTCTGAAGCCTCTCCTTGTTATTGTTCTGGTCACTGCTCTTTCTAGCTCTAGATCACCCTCTGCAAATTCTTTCATGGCTGTACCAGGGCTAGTAGATGGGTTGGGTTTACTTGACCCTCATGTCTGCCTTAAGTGACTTTTGAAAAACTGCAGGAAATTACCTGGTCAGCATACACTTTGAGGCCCCCTCTGCTGTGCTGAGCAGTTTTTTTTCCAATGGGAAGTCCTATATTTAGCTTTAGACACAGCCTGACCTGCACTCATCACACTGTGACCAATACCATCCTGGAGGAGAGTTGCTGAGATCCTATCTTGTTGAGGCAGCCATGAGCATGGACAATGGAACAGTGACACTGGAAATGGAAGCCATAAGTATGAAGGCTCCCTAAATCATTATTGAACTTCTCACCATCATCCTGGAGCCTTAGTCCATTACCCTTGCCTTTCCCTCAATTAAGTTCCACTCTCCCGTCATGAACCATGGCCATCTATCGAGACCCTTTTAGTCTCCCCCTCCAACACAGTGGCAGACTCTCCTGTCATTGATAATCCTTGGCAGTGCCTCTATCATCCTTGAACTTCTCACAGTTACCCAGGAGTCTCAGGACTTCTGGAATAGGAGTTGTTCGTCAATGCAACTTCTCTCTCTCCTAATCTTGATTGACTGAGATCCACAAATCAGCCATCAATGCTGTTGTATTTAGAGCAGAAATGAGAACCTGCCTGACCATGGTTTCTATCAACTGAGCTCCCGATTATCAGGCTGTCCCTTAAATTGGCCACCCTGTTCACAAACAACTCCAACAATGTCCTTCCTACTATTTCCAGGAATTGCACTTTTAGCACAATTTGCTCACCCACCTTCTACTCTCCCTCCCATTACTTACTAACTCCAAACTACTCCACCACCATTGGCCTACCCACTTTAGTCGTTCACTCCTCCATCCATTACCCTTGATCGTATAACTATAACCTTCTACACTATCACAAGCAATATAATTTGTTGCATAGGGTAAATTTCTTCAGCAGACCTGACTTCTTATTCAATTTTCTTGGAGTTGTTCTTCTGACTATGACTCAATCCACTCCATCAATCCAATGATTGCTAATACGCCGGAACACAGCAAACTCAAGGAGGAGATGGATCTATTTACAGCATTGTTTCTTGTTCATTGTGGCAGGATATTTCCACATGACTGACTGGGCAGTGTTGAGACCAATGTTGAATCTGTGGAGAGAGGGAGAAATAAAGTTAACATTTTGAATCCAATATGACACTCCTTTGGAATATGCATTTGTTAACACCTGAAGGAAAGTGAAAAATGTTTCTTGCCAGCAATTGATTGAGACAAATTATGAATTGGAACTGAGGACCAGGACAGCTTTGAGACAGTGTAAGGTGGTTCTGGTGGAGATGTCCAGAGTGTGCATGTGGCAGCTCTGATTGTGAATCTTAGGATATGACACGACCAGCTGTCCAAGGAGCATTGTATGTTGTGAGTGGATTTGAAACGAGAAGGATGAAACTTATTCTGGAATCTACACAGGATAAGTCAGAGCAAGAACAGTTTCTGAGAGAGATGTGGCTGTGAAAGTGAGTTTTGGTAAACATCTTATCAGACACTAGGAATGATACAGAAAACAGTGAAGGAGAGCAAGCTGAAAGATTCAAATGGAAATCCCTTTGCAAAACTTCTTTCGAGGTGAGTATCCCTGGAAGAGAAGTGACAATGGATTAAATATTCAAATAAAAGCAATGTACTGCAGTAGCTGGAGATCTGGAAGTCTAAAGAAAAGTTGTCAGACTCTAAATGTTGACATTTGTTTCTTTCTACATGGATGCTGAATTTCTCCGACAATTTGTTTTTTTACCTCAGTTCTCCAGCATCTTCCATATTTTGCTCTGATTTCATAAATCCATGGATTAGTAACCCAATTTTCTGTCCAGTCTCCAGACCACAAGCATTACACCAGAGCTTCTTGTAGATCCATGTCTAGAGGTCAATTTCCGTATCAACAACAAAATACTTTCTGGTAGAGTTCCATAAATATCCTTCTCTGCAGATAAGCTACCATCCCACTCCAGACCTATGCCTAAGTCCCAAAGTAATGATAATTGAGCACATATATTCCATATGTTCTCCATGAGAGCTGAGAATGTTTTTAAGATAAATGCCTCAAGCAATAAGTCCTTATGTAGGTGGGGCGCATTGAGGGGAAGAATGGGAGTGAAGAGTTATCTGTTCATAATGTTTGTAATTTACATCTGCACATGTATAAATTAAAAAATGGTAGAAATTCTGAGAAACCATTCATATATGATATTGCTCATTCGTGTGATAGAAGGAATATCCTCTTATCTTGAAGGCAGCTTCCTGTTAATGGACAACAGCTAGCTTCACCTGTTCCTCAAACTTTTGTGATACCCGACCATTCCAGGGTATTTGAGGTAGACTGGTCACTTTTCAGGACACGAGGGGACTGCCTTAAATCTGTTGAGGAATTTGCACATTGTTTAGCAAAAAATGATCTGATCAGGGTTGCTAATATCCAACAGGAGAGCTATGATGCAACCTATTTCAGCATCAGGTTTGCACAGTAAATTAATAGTTTGGGCCCTATTTACGAGGTTGGTGTTAAGACCAATCTTAGAATGGTAGGCAGTGTAAGAATTCCAATATGAATGTTAACCAGTGAAGGCATGCTTACACTGCCAACACCACCACCCCCAGCCCCCAAAAAAGCATATCTGTGCTGAGCTTGTAACATATCTCTTTGGTTGTTTACAGGAAACAAGGTATTAATTCTGATGAAGGGTTTAGGCCCGAAACGTCAAGCTTTCCTGCTCCTATGATGCTGCTTGGCCTGCTGTGTTCATCCAGCCCCACACCTTGTTATCTCGGATTCTCCAGCATCTGCAGTACCTTTTATCTCTATTAATTACACTCAACCAGCCCATGCTTGGAAAGGTCAGAACACAACATCCAACAGTAGATGTGATTTGTTGATTCAATGTGATTGCAAAATAATGCAAAATGTGCTAATAATTATGGTGATAAATAATTTCCATTGTTAGATGGGCTATCAATGTGCCACATTTTTATGTACAGGAAACTTCATATATGAATAACAGGGCCCTGTTCTTTGCAGACAGGAAGAAAATGGTCACAGAGTATTCCTGCTTTAACTGAACAAAACAGGTGACAGACATTTTCTCAGAGCAACACATTGACCAATCAGAGTTAATCTGTCTGGCTTAAATTTCAGCAAGCCTGGCAGTTAACTGCCAGTCATTGACTGATGGATACATTTTTCATGGCAATGTCTGTACCAATCAATGTTCACTTGGCAAACAATCTGCACTGTCTTCTTATACAACAGCACAGAGTTATTTTTCCTTTACATTGGTATTTTTTGCAAATTGTCCCAATGGATACAACACAAAAAAGCTTCAACAAAATGTCTTTCAGCAATACTTAAGTTCTTTACTATCAAACAGCTATTGACATATCGCTAATTTGTGGTGATTTGTTACTTGAAGAGGAACTTGCAAGTTGTGGTGATTCCATGTTCTTGTCCTTCTCAGCAGAATTGGTTGTAGGTATGGTGACTGCTGGTGAAGGAAACCTTTGCAAATTGCTGCATTAGATTTTGTCATTGACGTACTCTGCAGACATGGTAGACTGGTAATGGGAGTGAGCCTTGAGGTAGATAAGGTGACAGTCAAGTAGGTTGCTGTATCCTAAATAAGGTTGATATTCCCGTGCGATGTTGAAACGCTGCATTTATGTGGAGCAGTGCATCACATTTCCGACTTACGCTTTATAGCTGGTGGACAGTATTAGGGAGTCAGGAGGTGAATTACTTGCCACAGAATGCCCAGTCTTTGACCGACCCTGTATTTATATGCCAATTCAGTTTCTGATCAATGTGACTCCCAGAATGATGTTGCTGGTGGATTCAACTATCCAGCTATATTACAGCTATTTAATGTGAAGGCACAGAACTTTGAATCAGTCTTGCCTAGTATTTGTCAGATGCAAATATTAAGTGTCAGTTTTCAATCCAAGCTGAACATTATTTGTGTTTCCCTGCCCTCTTGCATATGGGCATGAGCTGCTTCATTATCTGAGGAGTTGCAAGCATAACTGAACACTGATCTTCAATTTATAGCAAATAGATAGCTGGTATAGCAGACTTCTTATTAGCTGACAAAATTCAGCTCTGTGGCAACATTCAAAATTAAATTGGATTTGTGGATTAAGGAAATGGAGAAGAAAGGATATGTGACCAAAGTGGTTATTTCACAAATTGATTGAACTGAATATTCTGTTTTCCATGTTATAACTTCTATGATTACTATGCATTTCAGATGGGCTGGCATTTGGATTTATCAAAAGAAAACAAAATTCACAAAAAACCAAAACAATTGTAGAACCATACCATATTTATATATAATTGCTCTTGTCATGAAAACACCAAAGCTTTCTTGATTCTCAGTCCTTGCACTGCAGTCTTTGATGGTCTTTTTTATAGGTGCATGGCTGCTGAGTGAATTCAACATCTTTGAGCTAAAGCCTGGATATATGCCTTACTTCCTTTTGAAGAAGTGACCGAGTTCTTTGATGAGCATTCTCCACCTTCACCTCCCATTATATCAAAGCAGATCTTTGATAGAAGACATGTAAATATGTTTCCAATTGATTTTATCTTTCAGTCAGATTTTAAAGCCTAATCCCTGCATTAGAATAACTTTGAATCTTTGAACATAGGACCGACATAACAAGTTGCTATGAAGCAACCATTATATCATTCTATTTACACTGTAGCGAAGTTGCATATCTGACCATTTTGCACGTGCAAGTTATTTGGTTTAACAATGTTGACATAATTTCATGCTTCTTGAATCACTTTTCATCAGAGAAGTTTGTAAGCAACAGTAATGGAACTACGTGTTATAAACATAATTCTATTTGCACAGGCTTAGCATTCACATTATAGCCATGTGTCACAACTGCTGAGGTGGATGCTGCGAATTTAGTTCCATTCTGCCTGTGGTTTTATCACTACGTTCACTGTTTTGGTATCAAAATAGTATCTGCACTCTGTATGCAGGTTCAGCACTGCCTGCACCAGACACCTATTTTGTTAGGCCGTTTGTGTGACCTTAGGAATAAGTGCAAGAAGTATGGAAATTTTGCAGCTTCTGGCTTCAGTGAACATGTAACACTGATTTGATGTCAGCACTGCTATTTTCAATATCATCACTTCAACTAATATAGTTCTTCCAAATATACATCATTGAACACACATTCAGCAGCAGGCAGGATTCCTCCCCAACGCTATTTCAGGGGGCTCATTGAATCCCTACAGTGTGGAAACAGGCCCTTTGGCCCAACAAGTCCACACCAACTCTCAGAGCATTCCAACCAGACCCATCCCCCTATAATCCACCTAATCTACACATCCCTGAACACTACAGGCAATTTAGCATGGCCAATCCACCTAGCCTGCACATCTTTGGACTGTGGGAGGAAAACCGGAGCACCCGGAGGAAACCCATGCAGACCTGGAGAGAATGTGCAAACTCCACACGGACAATTGCCCGAGGGTAGAATCAAACCTGGGTCCCTGGCACTGTGAGGCAGCGATGCTAACCACTGAGCCACCATGCTGCCCAACGCAGTGGGGTCATCAACCACTTTCAGGTTACTCACTGATTAATTTTGATTAATTTTCTTTGCGTTTGTAAAAGTGTTTTAAGTTTCCTGTTGGTTAAAGTTAGTGAAATTGACATGGACAGGTGTTACATGTACTTTGAAAGTATTGGACTTTACTTCAAGGATTCTGCTAAGACCACTTGTAGTCAGTCGTGGGTGCTATTAGTTAATCATTCTTTTTTGTTTTCTGCTTTTCAGGGAGATTAAACAAAGGAGGACAAGCTTCTCAAAGAGTGATTGAGGTGGGGGAGAAAGGGTCTTGGAGGTATTATCCTCCCAAGATTTTAAGGGAGCATTTCTCTTCAGTCTAAGCCAGAAACATTTTGTGCAATGTTTCCATTTTGCAGAAGTGCTCAGTGAAATCTGCTACCGTTTGCAGGAAAAACTGCAAAATCAGATTGGAATGAGATCAATAATGCCAAAGCCTGTGACGGTCAAAATGACCATGGATTTTTTCCACACAGAATGCTGGAAACTCAGCAAGTCTGGTAGCATCTGTGGAGAGAGAAACAGAGTTAACATTTTGAGTCCAGTATGACTCTTGTCCAAAACTGACAGACATTGGAGTTTTTTTTAATACTTTTGACCGAGGTGGATGAGGGGTGAAATTCTTTGCATTGGAATCCTTCTCATCTTTAACAGTAATATCTCTAACACCTTCCAGTTTTCCATCCATGTCTCGATGAAGGAAGTGACTGATATTCTTTATGTCACGAGAGGAAAACACGTTCTGTTCTTACAAATAAAACCAAAATACTGCAGATTTGGAAATCTGAAATAAACATAGAGAGTGCTGGAGAAACACAGCAGGTCTGGCAGCATCTGTAAACAGAGAAACAGAGATAACATTTCAAATCCCTATGACTCTTCTTAACAACTCAGAACATTTGAACTTAGTTGTGAGTTGAATTGATGAAATAGACGTAAATGCTCTTGAGGGATGGATAAGGGCTGGTTATGACCTTCAGTCTTTAAATGCATTGCTCTTTAAATTTACAAAGACATTTGGCTGTAGCTGTCAGTTTAAAAAAAAATGCCCTCTGTTTGAATACTTAGATTAGTTAGAAAAAGTTAGAAAAAGAAATTGCAAGTTGTACAGTCTCAATAGAACTCTTTGTTGACCTTTCCCAGAAAGCTAAATTGTGCCATTATCAATGCTTGGTTGAGTTTCAAAAGCTACAATGATCTCTGTAGGAATTCTGAGTTCACAGCTTGATTGACAGCTTTGACAAGTCTATTAAAGGGTTAGTGTCTTTAATATGGGGCTTGAAAAAGAATTTGATTTCCGAAGAGATTAACCACTTGCGATTTAAAAGCTTTGAATGAATTTTATGACGAAGGGTTTTTTTTAACCATCAAGTATTCTACAACTGTATTAGATTGTTTTTGTTTATTTTACTAATTTCCACACAACTTAAGACCAATTTGAGTATACCACATATCTGCCAGTGATTTAGAAGTATAACCGAGAAAGGTAGCAGCAGCAGCATGCACTTGCAATCAGAAGTGGATATTTGTCACTTTCATATTTTGGTTTCTTCAATCTTTTCAAAGGAAGATCTATTGAAGAATTGGAGAACTAAAGGCAGATATACTTCGAAGCTGATTTATTGCGTAGCACTTGAACATACAGAGCAACAATTAAGATTGAAATCACATGCTTCCATTACCATAACTTGTTTATATATAACAATACAAAATAACAAATTTGTCCTGGCTCCCAACATCAGTGGGTCAATTTAGTAGATCTCTACAGAACAGTTCCAGATTACTTCCTGCATTCTACACCACTCACAATCTTTGTTTAGCTTCACTTCTTCACATCTTTCTACTGAGCAACCTGACTGTGAAGGCTATGGAATGTCCTTCTCAAGTTTGGCTGTGCTCAGAAATACCTCTCAATTCTCTGCCCACTTCATGATGATAACGCAAGAAGTGATTCTCACCTACAGAAGCCTAACTCAGTGCAAAGTAGAGTTAAACAATGCTGTAGCATTGCACCAACCCACTTCTCCAGTTTCTTCTTTGCAATTCCGCCCTGTACATCCAGCAAATTACTCTCAGGTGTGGAATAACCCACAGAACAGATGAGAAACGGTTCCATTCACATTGCTTTTGATCCAAAACCAGGACTATCTCGGTGGCTCAGTGCTTAGCACTGCTGCCTCACTGCGCTAGGGACCCAGGTTCAATTTCACCCTTGTGTGACCCTGTGGAGTTTGCACATTCTCCTCTTGTCTGCATGGGTTTCCTTCTGGTGCTCCAGTTACCTCACACAGTCCAAAAGATGTGCAGATTAGGTGGATTGGCCATGGGAATTTGCTCCATAGTGTCCCATGATTGTGCAGGATAGATAGATTAGCCATGGGAAATGGAGGATTATAAGGATAGGGTGGGGGGTGTGGTTGGGTCTGGGTTGGATGCTCCTTGGAGGGGAGATGGGCCTAATCCACACTGTAGGCTTACGATGATTTGTCAATTCTACTTACAGGGCTGATATCAAAAATCTAACCTCCCAGTCAGCACAGTGGTATTAGCCAGCAATATTACTCCATTAATGCCAATCACTGTACTCAAGTTAGTGAGCCATGGTTTGAATATTTCTACCTTGATCATTTGCTATTCACAGTTCAATTTACACTTCTTGCTGAAAAATTTAAAGGATATTGCCATTCTAGTGACCACATTTTTTTTTATTTTTAGCAGGCCAAAATCTGATCTAGACAATTTTAGTCTGTCTACTTAGTGGAAAGCTGGAAGCCAGCCAATCGAAAATCACTTTGGGAACTTACCCAGCAAATTCCCATCGGTTTAGATTTAAACCTGCTTCTATAATCAGGGTCTTAATGAGATGGGAAATGGCTATAGCCATATTACCAGGAAAAGCTAACAGAAAAAGAAGCTAGGATCAGAAGAGGCCTAAGGATCTGAGGCATTTAAACTTGGTTTTACTTTTATTTTGTGGTCAGAGGGAGCTGGTTATATGTCTAATGGTTTGCAGAGTCTTTTTTTAAGCTTGTAATTCACATGTGAAACTTAAGCCTACAGAAATCTACCTTAAGGGATAGCAGGGATGATGTTACATTCTGATGTTACATTTGTAATGGGGAGCAGGACATCAGCAAATTATCCCATGAATGCAAGCGTAAGGATAAACTCCACGCGTCCTGGAATTTGAGGTCAAACAATAATACTAAGACATCGTATTCTTCAGAGAAGGGAATATTCACTGGATGTGAAACCTGATATTTTAGATTCCCGATCCTTTTTACATATCTTCCGTTAAATATGTAAGCAATTAATTGTGTTATTGATGGCCATTTTACAAGGAAGACATTATTTTACCATTGAAACGCAGTCAAGCTACATGAAAAGTCAACTATCTGCTTTGAGATAGCCTCTCAGAGGCTTCTTCGGAGGTTGTAGGGGAGCTCCAGGACCCAAAGAGAGGCACTTGCTATCCTGAAGCATTCACTTGAGAGTTCAACCCCTTCAACCCCTTCCTGCCTAACTGTGTCACATCAATAAATTTTGTACCCAAGAGTCATAGCAAGGCAGAGGTACCTTGTCCATGCAGATTCATCAAGGGCTACATTCCTCAGAGGCTCTTCCAAAACTGCGAAGCTACTGGTTTTCTGATTGGACAGCAGGCTTTGTGGAAGACTCTTGTTTGGATGTCAATGGTAAAATTCCCACCATGGTCCTTATCTCTTACCACAACTGCTCAGGCGCTGCATTAGGTCCCAATGTTGGGATATACCCTGTGCCAGTCATGGTCCTCACCCTGGCCACTCAAAACAAAATTGTACAGATTGCTGAACATGATTTCCGTTAGTATTTCAATATGATTCTTAGTCTTACATGTATGTTTATATATAAGCTGAGTTGCAAAATGTCCAATCACAGGGAAACATTGAATGTGCTTTAAATGCAGTTTTTTGGGAGGCACAGCAACTGTTCAGATGTAGAAAAAAATGTGACAGTAATTATCAGCTTTCATGTAAGACAATTAGATGAATGACCAGTGGCTTTATTTATCTGATTTTCTTCAATTTTTGCCTTTGAATCAGTGAACATATAGGATCTCAGTTTAACAGGACACGAAGAAGCACACCCGCAAACCGATCACAGTCAGTACAGAGCACCCTCCTTCCGGTTCAACTCAAAAAATATCAATTAATTTTCTTTGTAAATCAGAAGATCCCATTTGTAATGCAACATGAATCTATAGACTGACTCAGAAAATATTGACCTGCTCAATAGTTAGGCCAGGAGGTACAATGTTGTAGCCACAGTGGCAAGGGGCAGCCCAGTATTACATTTATTGGTGTGACAGCACTCTGATAGTGAGGATTGGAGCTAAATTTTCTCACAAGATCACAACATCCTGGGGTCACAGCTTTGCTCACATTCACTATAGTAAAACATACATATGCTTATTCCGGAAGGCAGTATCACATCTACAGACTGTTACGAGGTCCTCTTGTGAGGCAGCTCTTTCACTTAGCAAGCAATCATTCTTGGCAGGGAAGCAGATGGCAGCTCGCCTTGAAAGCATAATTGACTACAACAATTTAAAATAACTGCATGTTTAGAAGTTTAAAATTATTGTTGGAGACGCAACCACATTTTGAAGCATAACCTCAAACTCCCATGGTGACTTACTTGGTTAATGTGTCTCTCAGTAAGGAATTGAGCCATAAGAGAAACATTTCAGGTTCAATCATCATTTACGCTCGGTTAGTTGATCTGTGGCAGGTTAGCAACAGCAGAGCTGGATTATCCTATGAGTGCTCCCTAAGCTAAGGAGAGGGAAGAAATCACCTGAGGTTGCCACTCTTTCTCACAATCCCGTGATTCTGGCTGGTAAGCGTTTGTGAGTAAATGTCATATGAGGTCAGAATCAGCCTTGGCTGTGCGACCTACAGTTGAGCAGCCTGTCAACACTTAAAAATGTGCACTCACGCACAAGGTCATTGAGTACCTGTAAATGAAATATGGATTTTCAGGAGAAGAGGGAAGACATTTAAACAAGAATTACACTGCCTCATGGACAGGCAGCTGAACTGTATTATGCGAAAGGATGCTTTGATAGATGACAAGCCACAGTAGTCATCTTGCAAATTGTCAAGTTTATGATGGCACTTAAAAGAGATAAAAAGGTCATGAGAAGTTTGCTCACATGTGGAATCTCCTCTGCATCTAGCTGTAACCGATTAGGAGCTTTTTTTATATAAAGTGCTTTTAAACAGAAAACTGTTTTATGTTTTAATAAGTCAAATTTAACATATAAACAGTAAGCAGTAGATCGGTGACATGGAACACAGCCACTCCCTTTGTCCATTTGCTGTCATTAATGAATAGTGGACACAGAGCACTCTTCTGTTTAAAACTTTAGATGTGTTGCATATGTTGTTCATTACACCCCACCCTCATTGGCCATTCAGTTTGAGTTCACATCCTCTGAAAAATCTGAATGTCAACTCATTGTTATCAGCAATAAAGTATCAAATCAAATGTGTTAAATCCCTGTATAAATACCACATAACAGGTTTTGGGTCAGTTTGATTTTAATTTGACCATTGAATTAACAATTAATTATCATTGATCTGTATATTGTAGACTTAACACATTATTAGACAAAAGCTAAAAAACATTCACTTCGTATCAGGTGGAGGCGGATCAAGTTAAATCAATGCAGCACATTAAAATCTTTGAAAATGCATTCAATACCAGTTCTATGAGTCACATTTAGACCAGGTTTAACAGAATAAGGAGATTTATGAGAAGTGAAGTAAATTGACTTACACATATCCAACAAAATCTGTAATTTAAAATGAGTGTTTAAACTTGGAAAAGCTTGAAAGTGCAACCTCAATGCAGAGAAAATTATTTTAGGTTGCAAGCCAAGACTCTGAGCAAGATTATATTAACAGTAGCCAAATCCAAAGAATTAAATATTACCAGATGTTGTATAAATATCCAGAAACGGCCAGAGATGCAACACAAAAGATGATAGATTACAGTATGCAAATATCCAAATTGTTTATGAAATGGGAATCAAATCTGGCAAATTTGAAAAAATATTCTGGACAAGATAGTGACGGAAATGAAACTACAATATTTAGTCAAATAAACAGGCAACCATTATACACAATACTCGTTTTTCATTTACGATGAAATAGATGTAAGCTTATAGATTACTTGGCACTACAAAATACATTAAATTGAAAAAACATGAGAAGTAATGTGTTTATGTTGTGTGCATCTTACACCATTTCAAAATAGTTCAAAATATCTGAAATACTAAGAAAGGAATTTAAATATAAATAATGTATTTTATTTTAATGTTATTGGTGTTCTTAATGAATTTAATACCTGATCAGCATTAAGGGTTTAAGTAACGTATCACTCAAAGTCTACAGTTCAAACAAATTGGAGGATGGTAAATGTAACCACACTATTTAAAAAGGAAGGGAGTGAAAAAAGCAGAACTATATGTCAGGGCATTTAGGACTGGGATGGGGAAAAGGTTCTTCATTCAGAGAGTTGTGAACCTGTGGTGAAAGACATTCAGCCTTAGATCTTCAGGTAAATGACCTGCAAGGCGGACTTCGGGATACACAACAACGCAGAGTCGCTGAGCAGAGTCTTATAGCCAAGTTTGGTACCCATGAGGACGGCCTCAATTGAGATCTTAGGTTCGTGTTGTACCATAGGTGACCCCCACCACACTATACACTCTCACGCATACATATATACGCACACAAAACACTCTATCCCACACACACACACACACTCACACTCTCTCTCCC
>JAHRHZ010000012.1:61274057-61361701 GCA_024137785.1 Ginglymostoma cirratum
CACACACACTCTCTCTCCCTCTCTCTCTCACACACACACACACACACTCTCGCTCTCTCTTTCCCTCTCACACACACACACACGTACGCACATATATACGTGCGTGCACACACACATATGGGGTGAATTTACATTTGCAGATTCAAAAAGCACATAATTTGTAGACAGTCAATATGGCATTTTATAAATTCCTACTTTGGAAAAGAAACCAGTTAGACTCCAAGTTCATATACAGCCAGATTCTAAACAAGGCCTTACACCTAAAATATATTATCTGACCTGGGATGTCACCTCTGGTATACTGAGGAAACTGATAAAACCTTCAGTTATCGCAGCGCAGTGAATTGAAAGAAATTTGGGAATTTACATATTAATCCTTTCTAACTAATTAAAGATTTAACAGCCATCTTAGGTTTGTTCAACACCACATCAGTTCTAAGTCTCTTTGATCTTTTGCTTATAAATTCTGTGTCTGATGCCTCCTCTCTCACTGACACCTGAAGAAGGAGTGAGGCTCAAAGCTTTCTGACTTCAAATAAACCTGTTGGACAATAACCTGGTATCATGTGATTTTTGACTTGGTTGACCCCAGTCCAACACCAGCACCTCCACATTGTGGAATTTTCTACCACGGGTGGCTGTAGAGACCAAATTACTGAATATAGTCGAGAAAGAAATAAATATGTCTTTAGCTATTAAAGGCTTCAAGAGGTCGGGCAAGAAAGTGGGAATATGGCACTTTGGAGGATCAGCATGATCCTAGTGAATGCTGAAGTCAGTTTGAAGATCTAAATGGCCTACTCCCGCTCCAAGTTTCTGTGTTCTTGTGCTTGCCACTCTGTATTGTAACTTTTTTCCAAATTTCTATGCACAACCAATTCTGGTTTCTTGAGCACTTCCAAAACCAGTTGTTTCACCACTAGTGGCTGTGAAAATGAAAGGGAATAGATCACATATCAGGAACTAAGATGTACATTCCCACACAAAAGCTAAGAAAACCGAAATTGTAAAGTGGGTGGCACTACATTCATTATTGCAGAGTAGATTGACGGAGAAAGCTCGCAAAGTTTATTTCCTCTTGCTTGTGGAGAATGTAACTAACTATGAGGCATCAAAGGAGGTTTTGGTAAGTGTGTGCCAGTTAGTGACAGAGGCATACCGGCAAATGCCAAGAAATGTCCTGACCAGGTATAATTGAAGTTTAAACTGCTCACCTAGTTTGCTGTTATTTAGTAGCTATGGAGACTTAAGACTGAAACCACTTTTGAAAACATTCATGAAGCAATTCTCATCCAGGAGTTCAAAAACTCAATACTCATTCCAGTCTGGACTCACTCAGAGGAATCACAGGCGGCAAGGACCAGAAAGACAGTCATTCTGGCTGACAACTACGAATTAACGTGCAAACTTAGGTAGACTGGAGTCTGGAAACTTTCACAGAGTTGTGAGAGATAAAAGTGAGGTAGATACATCTGAAAAAGAATGGAGACACCTGGGAATCCGGGAAAAAAATAAGCAGATTTTTAAAAATTCATTCATGAGATGTGTGTGTCGCAAGCTGGGCCAATATTTCTTACCCTTGAGGAGATGGTGGTGAGCTGCCTTCTTGAACTGCTGCAGACCATTTGGTGTAGGTACATGCACACAATGTCTTTAAGGGAGGGAGTCTCTGGTTTTTGTCGCAGTGACTCTGAAGTGACTCTATTATTTTCAAGACAGAATGGTGAGCTGCTTGGAGGGGCACTTGCAGGTCGTGGTATTCCCATTTACCTGCTGCCTATTGCCTTCTAGCTGATAATAGGGGTTTGGAAGGTGATGCCTAAGGAACCTTGATGAATTTCTGCAGTGCATCTTGTAGATAGTACACACTGATGCTACAGAGCATCAGTGGTGGAAAGAGTGAATGTTTGTGCTGATCTGATCATTTCATCGTCGAATTGCTTAGCTCTGTCTGTCCCTTGCTATAACAAAGAAAAGATTATGTGTAATAGTCTATGTGTAATAGACTGTGTAAAAGACTATGTCAGTCTGTTGCATGACCAGACAATGAGACAGCTCTCCCAGATATCAGTAAGGAGGACTTTACAGGATCAGCAGGGCTGTGTTTGTTGTTTTCATTTCTGGTCCTTTAACCAATGCCAAACGGTCTCTCCAGTTTCGTTCAACAATGGTTTTATGGTCATCAATAGAATTTTAATTCCAGATTTTTGTTGAATTCAAGTTTCACCAGCTGCTGTCAGGGCAATTTAAACCCTGGTTCCCAGAACATTACCCGGATCTCAGGCCCATTAACAATGCCATGAAGCCAGTGCCTCCTGTCAATAAAAGGCATCCAGATAAGGCTCAGGTGGGAAACTATCCCCAAATGCTTACACCGTAGGAAACTAGGATCTATCACGGATAATTTGTTGGTTTTGACTGAAATAACGGCACAGAGGCCGGTTTCCTGTTACTGAGTCACTCTTTATTTACACCTGCACAGTACATGGAATTTGATCAGTCAGCTCAGAGCCACTCCTTAGAGTGAGGAGACTCTGACTCATCTGTTTATATCCATCAACAAAGGCTCCTTGAGCAGCCCAGGTTGACTATCATAATCAAGGATCTTATTGTAGATTAGATCCTCCTGGCCCCAGCTCCAATCACTACATCCCTCCCTGAATAAGCCCTGGGATGTAGGCCTGTGCATTTTCTTGTAGCTTCTCCTGCAACATTTTTGCCCCAGGCCCAGTTCCTCCAACTCTGATTCAGACACGGGTGGCATAGACTGGACTGTCGCCTGTCTCTTGTGCCCGGAGCGTCTCAGGAGAAATTCATCCTCTTCTTCAGGATCTAACAGTATCAAGACCGCATCCATCTCACACTCTGAGGCTTCTTCATCACTAGATGGACAGGAAGAACCCACGGTTTCTGACAGCTTTGCTGGCTATTCTAAGGGGACAGGTATGTTTTACTCCTGCCCTGTTTGTGAGGTGCCAGCTTTCATGTGATCCACATGTTTGTTCAGGACCACCTCACCTGCTCGAACTTTGTATGTCATAGGACCTGATCTCAGCATTTCCATAGTTTTTGATAACAAACTTCAACCCCTGAAGTAAACTGTCTCTCTTGCTTAGAAGATGCACATGGCTGGCATTGGCGTTCCTGCAGCCATTTCACCCTCCCCGCTCTGAGGTCCAGGAATATCAAGTTTAAACTGGTGCGGAGTCTTCTTCCCATCAGCAATTCTGGTGGAGCTATCCATCTAGTTGCGTAAGGGGTGGTCCTATTTTCAAACAGGAACTGGGACAGTTCGGTATTGAGTGAAGCTGTAGGCTGTTTCTTTAAGCCTATCTTCAATGTTTGGTTCGCACTTTCTGCCAGATCATTAGACGATGGATGGTATGGACCTGTCTGAACATGCCAAATGTCATTTAACTTTAGGAAATACTCCAAATTCCTGTTGGTATATGATGTCCCATTTCTCGTGACCGAGACTTTTGGGAGTCCTTGAATCACGAACGATGGTTGCAGCTTTTCAATCATCATCCCTGAGTTTGCTGAATGAACTCTATGCACATCTAACCACTTTGAATGGGCATCCACAACGACAAGGACATTGAGCCCATGAAAAGACTGACGTAGTCGACATGTCAGTGAGTCAAGGCTTTACATGGCCATTCACAGGAATGTGGGGAGCTGCTGGCTGTACATTTCATCCTTGTTGGCACTCTGGGCACTGCCCCACTAATGCAGCTATGTCTGCATCCAATCCTGGCCACCAAACATAATTTGTCAACATCTTCATTTTGGAAACCCCTGGATGACCCTGGTAGAGTTCAGCCAGTATCTGGAGGTAACCATTACTTAGGACAATCTACCTTGCTCCACACAGTGATACGCCATCCTGTACAGTGACCTGGTGTTGCCGGGTCCAGAAACGTTTCAATCCTGGTTGCGATGGTCCTTCTGTTTCCCCCAATACCACCAGCTGTTTCAGTTTTGCCAGGACTAGATCTTTTTGTGTCCATAACTGGAAATGGTTAATGGTGACTGGAAGGGTTAACAGAAAGTTTAAAGCCAAAACATACTCTTCCAGGGGAGGCGGTGGAATATCTGCCAGCAGGATGTGGCTCAAGGCATCCAAGTTTGCCACTTGGCTTCCTGGACATTGTTCCAATTTAAGTGTATGCACTGAGAATAAGGCCCCACCAGTGAGTTCAACCAGAAGCCATGTGTGGCATGGCCTCATCTTCTTTAAGTAGCCCTAGCAGGGGTTTGTGGTTCATTACTATTACAAATTTATGTCCGTAAAGGTATCGTTGGAACTTTCTCACACCAAAGATGACCGTCAAGCCTTCCATTTCTATCTGGATGTATTTACATATCAGCCGACATCTAGGAAGCATACACTATGTGGATATCTTCTCCATTGGGCCACTGGTGAGCCAACACTACCCTGATATCATACAGGGAGGCATCGCATGTCAGCACCAACTCATGCTTCGGATTGTAGTGAGCTGACACTTTAGATGACAATAGCTGCTTTTTCAGTTCCTTAAAGGCTACTTCTTGGCTACATGACCATTTCCAAGGTTGACCCATTTTCAATCACAGGTGTAAGTGTGCGAGGATGGAGGCCATGTTATGTATGAATTTTCTGTAACAATTCACCAACACTAGGAAAGACCTTAGCTCCAGTACAGACCTGGGAGCTAGGGCACGTTTGATCAGCCTCGCTTTATCTTCCAATTGGTGTAACACGGTCTTGTCAACTCTGTATTCCAAGTAGGTAATTTGGGGTGCCTGGAACACATATTTTTACCTTTGAAGGTGCACACCCGCTTGGGAGAAACGTTTAAGCATTATGTCTAATTTTTCCAAGTGCTCTTTATTGGTCTTCCTGGTTAAAGCATGTAATCCAGATAAATGGCAACCCGGGGTAGCCCTTGTAAAATGTTCTCCATTGTCCGTTGGAAAAGGTGCAGGCTGATGATACCCCAAATGGCAGTCTTGTATATTGGTACAAACTCTTATGGGTATTAATTGTGGCATACGTCTAGGACCCCTTCTCTAGTTGCGATTGCAGGTATGCATGGCTCATGTCCAGCTTCGGAAGGCCAGTTCCCAGCCTGCTTTGCTTGCAAGTCCTCTATGTGGAGGATTGGACATTTATCCAGCTGCAAGAAACGGTTTACCATTTGCTTAAAATCCCCACCAAGACTAACCGAGCCATCAGGCTTCACAATCGGTGTGGTTGGTGCTGTCCATGCCGCAAATTTTACCGGTTTGATGATTCCTTCACTTACCAGCCTCCTGATTTCTGCCTCTACTTCTGCCCATAAGGCAAATGGCACTAGTTGGGCCTTGCAGGAATGTGGAATTGCTTCCTGGTCAACAAATAAGGTGGACTTGGAGCCCTTTGGAACCCTTTGAAAGAAGATATTCCTGAAAAGCTTCTGGGTGTTTAATTAGGACTTCACTGAGGCAGCTCCTTGCTAATCAAAAAATGTTGAGCCAGTTAAGGTGAATCTTTCTCAAACAGTTCCATCCCATCAAGCTTGGGCCTGAGGCTTTTACTGCAATCAGTGGTAACTGCACCAATTGCTTCTAATAGAAGACTAAACTAAAGTTTTACGCTTAATTTGTGACAGTTCCCCAGTATATGTTCTTAGTCTGGCTGAAGTCTTGCACAAACGTATGGATTGAAGTGTAGAATGAACCTTGCTGAAGATTGGTTCTGCAATCGCTGATACAGCTGCGCTGGTTTCGACCTCCATGAGAATTAGGTGACCATTCAACCAAACATTTATTTTGGTTAGTTCTGATTTGGATGTTGCTAAGCAATTCAACTGTTCCAAACCACATGCAGGTGGACTTTCAAGGTGTGCTCTCTTACTCAGGTCAGGCCTTGTAGGATTCCTTTATTATATAGAACATAGAACAGTACAGCATTGTACAGGCCCTTTGGCCAACCTACTATCCTACTCTAAGATCAAACTAATCTGCATACCCTACATTTTACTATCATCCATATGTCTATCCAAGCGTTGCTGAAATGTAGCTGACTCCACTACCACAGCTGGCAGTGCATTCCACTCACCCACCACTCTCTGTGTAAAGAACCTACCTCTAACATCTCCCCTTTCCCTTCCTCTAATCACTTTAAAATTGTCCCCCACATAATAGTCATTTCCACCCTGGGAAAAAGTCTCTGACTATCCACTCTATCTATGCCTCTCATCATCTTGTAAACCTCTATCAAGTCACCTCTCATCCTTCTTATCTCCAATGAGAAAAGCCCTAGCTCCCTCAATCTTTCCTCATAAGACCTGCCTCCATTCCATGTATCCTGGTAAATCTCATCTGCACATGCTCTAAAGTTTCCACATCCTTCCAACGATGAGGCGACCAGAACTGAACACAATATTCCAAGATAACAAGGTGTGGAACTGGATGAACACAGCAAGCAGCATCATAGGAGCAGGAAAGCTTGACATTTCTGGCCTAGAATATTCCAAGTGCGGTATAACCAGAGTTTTATAGAGCTGCAGCATAACCTTGCGGCTCTTAAACTCAATCCCCCTGCCAATGAAAGCCAACACACCATATGCCTTCTTAACAACCCTATCAACTTAGGTGGCAACTTTGAGGGATCTATGGACGTGGACCCCAAGGTCCCTCTGCTCCTCCACACTGCCAAGAATCCTACCATTAACCCTGTATTCTGCATTCAAATTCGACCTTCCAAAATGAATCACTTCACACTTTTCTGGGTTGAATTCCATCTGCCACTTCTTTGTCCAGCTCTGCATCCTGTCAATGTCCCATTGCAACCTACAACAGCCCTCCACGCTGTCCACAACTCCACCAACCTTTGTGTCATCTGCAAACTTACTAACCCACCCTCCCACTTCCTCATCCATGTCATTTATAAAGATCACAAAAAGCAGAGGTCCCAGAACAGATCCCTGTGGAACACCACTGGTCACCGAGCTCCAGGCTGAATACTTTCCATCTACTACCACACTCTGTCTTCTAGTGGACAGCAAATTCTGTATCCAGTCAGCCAAATTTCCCTGAATCCCATGCCTCCTTACTTTCTGGTTGAGCCTACCATGGGAACCTTATCAAGCGCCTTGCTAAAATCTATATACACCACATCCACTGCTCTACCTTCATCAATACGTTCTGTCACATCCTCAAAGAATTTAATAAGGTGTGTGAGGCATGGTCTGCCCCTCACAAAGCCATGCTGACTATCTCTAATCAAACTATGCTTTTCCAAATAATCATAAATACTGTCTCTCAGAATCCTCTCCAATAATTTGCCCAGCACAGAAATAAGACTAACTGGTCTGTAATTCCCCGGATTATTGCTATTCCCTTTCTTGAACAAGGGACTAACATTTGCCACCCTCCAATCATCTGGTACTCCTCCAGTGGGCAGTGAGGATGCAATGATCATTGCCAAAGGCACAGCAATCTCTTCCCTCGCTTCCCATAGCAACCTTGGGTATATCCTGTCTGGCCCAGGGGACTTATCTATCCTCACGTTTTTCAAAATTTCTAGCATATCCTCCTTCCTAACATCAACCTGTTCAAGCATATCAGCCTGTTTCACGCTGTCCTCCCAAACGACAAGGTCCCTCTCACTGGTGAATACTGAAGCAAAGTATTCATTAAGGACCTCCCCTACCTCCTCCGACTCCAGGCACAAGTCCCCTCCACTATCCCTGATTGGCCCTACCCTCAACCTGGCCATCCCCTTGTTCCTCACATAAGAATAGAACTTGGGGTTTTCCTTAATCCTACCCGCTAAGGCTTTTTCATACCCCCTTCTAGCTCTCCTTAGTAATTTTGTTGTGTCCAGTCCACATACCAGCAGCAACTACGATGACTTGCAGGCTCGGATCCTGAAGAACATTTTAACCATTTGGCCGAGGCTCAACCTTGTTTTGGGGTTTTGCTGTGGGCTGACCTCCAGTCCCTCTGTCAAGATATGTCCTGCATGAAACTCTGCAATTGCCTACACTCAAGTGGAATTCCCCAAGCTCAGTCAGACAGGTGAGGGTGTTCACTTCCATTGGGATGACCTGTAGCTCTCCTGCTCCACTTGCTGCATTTTGTAATGGCAAAGCCAGTTGGAGTGCATATTTGAAGTCTAGTTAGTCTTCAACTAGTAGGTGCTTTTGCTGGGTTACGTCATTAATTCCACGTAGCAAATGGTCTCTTAGCATCTCATTCAGTGTTAACCCAAAATCATATGGCTCTGCCAGTTGTCTTAACCTTATCAAAAATCCTGATTTGGATTCACCTGGTTATCAAACTGCTGAATAAAACCAACGGTGCCTCAGAATTAGAGGAAGCTTGGAGTCATGATATTCCTTTACTAAATCCATCAACTCTTGAAAGGTTTTAGTATCTGGTGCCTCAGGGAAAGTAAGGCTCTTAATAACCAAAAATTCTGTGGGTGCGCAAGAAGAATTATGTATTGCTTTTCATCTGCTCCAATATCATTTTCCTGGAAAAATTGTGCATTCTTTCCACCTTCTGGGCCCAGTCTTTGAAGGCAGGATCGAACATGTCAAGCTTCCCAAATAAAGGCATGATGACAGAAACACGTACCCCAACTCAAAGATGACTGTTGCAAGTGAATTTTCTTCAGGACCATACTGTTTGCTCTTGTCCCCACTGAAATAACTATACAGAGGCTGGTATCCAGTCACCAAGTCACCCTTTACTTACATGTGCACTGTACATGGGCTGTGACCAGCCAGTTCAAAGCCAGTCCCTAGATTGAGGTGGCGTTCTGAATCTCCTGTTTATATCTTTTAACCAGGGTGGCCCCATTGGTCCAGGTGAACAACCCTAACCAGGGATCTCATACTCAACAAGTTCCACCTGGCCCGTGTTCTAATCACTACATTAACATTCTCCAGACACTCTCGCTGCAAAACCAGTGTCTATAGTCTTGAAGGTGGATGTTCAAGCAAGACTATTGACTTGCACAGCAGTCCGAGATTATGTCCGAAGGAAAAGGGCCTACTGACTACGTTAAACAGCCAGAGCAGGAAAATAACATTCTCCAAGACATCAGATGCTCACAAACTTTGCTATTGCAGGAAAATGGATAATTTCCCATTTGGAAGCAAGTTAAGTCCCAATCTGCTGATAAAAGTGTTCATGGGAAATAATAGAGTTGCTACTGTTAAAGAATTATTTACAGTGAACTTGTTACGGACTGGTAACAGTGGGTGTATTCTCAGGTTTACCAATGCCAGGGAAAAATATTTTAACGGGAAAAGATCCGGCCAACATCATCACGCTGCAAATAAATGTTTTCTAATTTGCTGCCCATTGTCTAATGTGCAACAGAGCACAGTCCTATACACATCACCGTCCTTCAGTTACTTTCCAGTTGAGTGTAGAAGTTAACTTACCAAGGCCAATATCACCAGATGGTTTGAAAGATAATCATCAGCATGATATTGCTTTACAAGACAAAAGTTTATAACTGTTGGCCAAGAAAATAAAGACTCTTTTTTTCCGCCCTGCTCAGCAAGTTTTCCTGGTAGAGTTACAGTTTTATTTATATTTTCTTTTGTATTTTCCCTTTCTTTACTGAAGGATTTTGACAGCTACAAAGATTAGTTTCATGACATTTTATGGGCTATTCTCCCCTGGGACATTATAGTCTAATGTTCGTATATAGCTTCAGGATATAGAGGCCATTTCTAACATTACCATTGGCTAAGTTAAATTAAGTCAAATACCAAGGATTGAAGCCAGGTTCTGCGTGGTCTCTGGTGCTCAGTATTGATCTGGAGATTGTGCTCAGCAACTGCACTATTGGAAAACTCCTGTATTATCTTTTAATTCTGAAATACCTTTCATTTCCTCTTCTGAACGAAGTTTACATTTGTGACCCAGCTATGGCAATTATTTTCCAGGAAATATTGTTTTAATTTTTTAATATGTGCTGACTTAAAGTTTTTTTTTAAAAAAAGATTCCTGTTTGCTTTTTCTGCATCTTATTCCCTTTAATTTTCTTTTGTGAGGATATTATTTTCCAGTTACATGATATCCTAGTTTATTAGAATATATCTATTCTTGTTTACAGATCCCAATCTGCAGTGCCTGGGCATCCTGCGGCTTATTTGATTTAATTAACAGGACATGCTCTTTTGTTTGCACTTTGCCTCCCGCTTGTCCATCTGAACATTATTATACAAGGCCTCTGGACTGTGAATTACAGGTCACCAGCAGCTTCCGTGTTAAATGAATATTTAGCTAGATTGAAAAATAAGAGGCCGTAGCTGTTTCTTGAAATTTCCTTCATCTGGTAGCCAGCTATGTTAACAATTATGTCACATGTTCAGCACATTTACTGGATGAAAGGAGCCCTTGAGGGGATATGGAAATGCATTTTCACAGAAATCATCCTTTGCATGCCTTATGCCTGTTTTAGTTCTTCCAGTCCAAAAGAAACATTTTCAAAGTATGAGCCATGTTTTCTAGACCCTAAAATAATATTGGTGTGCTGGACTCTTGTGAGTTTCGGAGATTGTTTTCCATTGTCAATTTCTACATTGTCAACACTGTAGAATATTCAACAAGGATAATAATGTCTGTATAAGAAATCAGGACAGACTCAATATTTTAGCATTCCAGAAATCATTATTTTGTCTTGTTACTACTGGAGTTTGAACAGAATTGATTCAGTGAATATGAAGTGGATTCTTGGGGAGCAGCGATGCAGAAACATATGGCTTTAACAAAAGCTGTCTGGTAGAAAACTTAATTTGATCTGGCTTCAAGAAATCAAGATTGGAGATAAAGTTAAATAACGTAAAGAAGGAAATGTTTACTGTTCGCAGTTCAGCGTGGCTCTTCCCTACCACATGCAAACCGTAATTGTTAAATTACCGCCCAGCCAGGAATTGAAATCCTCAAGTAAGCAATTACTGTCTGGTTAAGGCTGTCATTCCATAGCTGCTGGGTGGGGAGTTGCCACTTTGTAAACCTGAAAAGCAGAGTCTTGTTGCTTGTGGTGCTCCAGGTGGAAGTGTGAGTGGGGATAAAACATGGAGCAGGCACGCCTCCTTCAAAGGCCCTCAGCGTCTAATTGAGGACGCCATGCCGGGAAGGGAATGCTGCTGAAAATCATCGCTCTGCCCTTGTCTTCAAATTTCCTGACCCCTTCCATGACAGCCATCTTGCTCTCACTCTTTTAAATTCTTTAAGTTTCATTTCTACTCCTTTCAATTCCCTCAAGGTTCCCTAGAAGACATCTTTATACCTCTCCAAAATCTGTTGCAACCTCGTTTTTGAGTCCGTCAGCCTGTTAACCATGCCCCAATCTAACTTTGATTTCTTTAAACAGAAGTGTCCGAATAATGGATGGTAGTCACCTTTCACTATGTACAGAGGTAGTTCGGCACACTGGTCCTTTATCTGTACTTTTATCAGTCGTACCAATTGTTCCATGTATGTCCATAATGTAATTTTGGCAGGCTTCAATTGCAGTATAAACCGAAAGAACTGCAGATGCTGTAAATCAGGAACAAAAGCAAAGTTGCTGAAAAAGCTCAGCAGGTCTGGCAGCATCTGTGAAGGAGGAAACAGAGTTAACGTTTCAGGTGGGGTGACCTTTCCTCAGAACTGATGGTGGCTGGGAAAACGTCAGCTTATATGCAAAAAATAGGAAGGTGGGTGGCGTAGGCAGTAAACGATAGGATAGAGCCCAAAGAGACTGAAAGACAGACAAAGGACTTGCTAACGATCAGGCTGGGAGGGTGAGTAGTTGTTAATGGGGACCGTTAGTAACTAACAACAATGGATGTGTAGTAGCAGGCTATGTGGTAACAAGGCCTGGTGTGTGGGGTGGGTGCATGGGAAATGGGAGAGTTTAGGCCCTAAAATTATTGAACTCAATATTGAGTCCGGAGGGCTGTAGGGTCCCCAAGCGGAAAAAGAGGCGTTGTTCCTCCAGTTTGGGTTGGGCTTCGCTGGAACACTGCAGTAAGCCAGAGACAGAGATGTTGGCCAGGGAGCAGGGCAGGCAACAGATAGTTCAGGGTCTTTTTTGCGAGCAGCACGTAGATGTTCTGCATAGACTTGGCGACCACTTTTGCATTGACTTCTTGTGGCACCGCACTCTTCTGAGTTTCCACTACTCTGTGCACCTCAGTGTCTTCACTTAATAGTGTGGTTTTGTTGTGGCTAACTCCATCGAGGTAGCAATTTTGAAAGCTGCATAGAAATCCAGCTCTTTCTGTGTTAGTAACTTTCATAGGATGGCTTTATGTCACAGGCCACAAACGAAACAACCCCTGCAAGGTATCCTGGAGGAACCCTCCAAATTTGCAATGTTCTGCTAACCACTTCAAGGTTACAAATTGGGCTGTTTCTTGCTGCCACCCACTCCAATCCTAAGCCTGCATACCCTCTGTGCTGTCTACTCACTACTTGAGACAGTGACAACTCTCTATTTGCAGCGAAAATAACAGCTGTGCCACCCACTTTCATCTCCCTTAATACCCCCATTTCTCCCATCTTAGGAGAAGAAAGGTCCCCAACAGAGCAGAAAGAGTGAAGTTGGGTGGTGGACTTTCAGCATTCAACTCCTCACCCCTTTTGTGGACAGAATCCTCACTGTGACTACTCTAAGCAACTGATTGACTACATCCAAATGCCTGGACTGTATCAGAGATTACTCTTGGTTTACCATGGCGGGGTGCAAGGGTGAAGGCAATCTCTCTTGACTTGACTGAGGACAGATAACAACCACGACAAGATTCCTGCCTTTGTGGATGCACTAAATGACAAGACAAGACAGAAGACTGATTGAGGGGCAAGATGCAAAACAAAAGGCAAGGCAGGGATCCCGTGAGCATCCAAGTTGACTCAAACTGAGTGAGTACTTAGAGAGAAGCATGCAGCCTGAGGAAGCGTACTGTTACATGGATCAAAGATGTGCCTGGGGGATTTTAGAGGCTAGCACATGTTGAATGCTATTAGGTGTGGACATGGTGTGCACTTGGTCAGTGTCCAATGAGCCTGCCTGATATGTTTGTGCCTTGAGTCAAACAAAGAAGACCTCTGAAGCAAAGAGTGATCTGACATCGCCAGGTACTCACTATGACATCCATGTCAAGAATTCTCAGCATCTAGTTTGCTTCTTAGTCTGTGGTGTGATAGAAAGCTGCATTTTAATGAGGGGAGATATGCAGTTAATAAGGTTCTGGTGAGCAATAATCTCCCTTATTGGGCAACTCAGGACTGCGTCGTGAGAATCTCGGCTTGACGCCTGGAACTTAGTTAAAAGATGCAGCAGGTTGTTCTTAAGTCTGGACATCTTATGTGATTCTACCATATTTCTCACCATACTCTGTGCCATTCAGGCCCCTATAAGATTGCACCTGTGAAGTCTATTTTCTGTTAGCAATTCACCATTTATAAACTTTCTTTAGCTCTTATTTGTTATCTTTATTCAGCATTTTGTTATTTGATCAGGGCACAAACCTCGCCCAATATTCTATACAGGCATTTTCACATCTTTGAATTGCATGGTACTGTGAACTAAATTGAGACATCATTTTTTTCATTTAAGCACATTTTGTTGAGGGGGAAGGGGAGAAGGGAATCCTATTTTTTGATAACAGGACTTGTTAAGTTCAGATCATGCTTCACTTGATCTAAGATTCGAACTAGTTTTGTCAAATTATTTCTATTCACTCTTCTTATATTAAAATGCAACTCCAAGCACAACTCAAGCGTGGAGACTCTTGATGTAATCTCAGCCAGACTGAAATGGGTCCAATTTAGAGAGGAGCAGCAGATTTGAAACCCCAAAGCACTGTTTTATATAAAAAAAAGTTTCTCTTTCGTGTTTTCTGTTACCCGTTATCTTAATTTGAATTAGCAAATGAATTATTAGATGGGCTCTTGTACATAGGTGTGCAAAATCTGATAATTTTATCAGCATTTTACAGAATTTTGCCTGAGGTGCAATATTCTTGACAAACTGGTTGCCTGACTACATTATGGTATTTGCTGTTTGAAGCCTTGTAATGCAGCATGTCTGCCTGTTACGTCTGATACCTTTTAAAATGGGGTGTTTGGTCACTATAGGGGATTGTGACTTAGGAAAGATTAATTTACCATGCATAAGGAAAACTCAGTTTGTCATTTTGAATGATCAGTTTAAAGAATTTTATTATTCACAAACATCTCTGTCTATTATAAGGAGTGAAGTATTAATGATCCTCTTTCTGCTCCAGCAATCTGAAAATTGTTACCACATGTCTAGGTCTCTACAGTGTAATTCTTGTGTTTTTATGACAATTGTCTACTACTTTGAAGATGACTGGTTTCAATTTTGTAATATGCCTCCAACAACTTTGAGAGCTATTTTGTGAAAATGTGCCCGAATGATAGTCTGTGGCATATTTTCTTAAACCATATATACATGTGGTATATCAGGAAAAGGCATGCATATCTAACATATGAAAGAATAAATTGTATTGTTAAAGGTTCTTCATATCTTTATCCAACAACAGCAGCTGTTTTTCTTTTCCTTTCTGAGGCTCTGGTTGTTCAACTGTGGTTTCTGGCTTTCTGTCAAAACAACTAGGAATAACACACCTGTCAGCACTTGGCAAACTACAGTAATATAATTGTTTTAATTTTTCGAGCACATTTACCAGTGTATATTATTTTACAAATTTCCTTTTAGCTATTTGTCCCCAGCTGGCTCATTAAAAGCAAATGCTCTCTTACAGTAGATGAGATGGCCATGGGTTTTCCTCACTAAGTTCCTTTGTCACTATAGAAATCATACTGTTCTTTAAGTTTTCCTGCTCCTATGATGCTGCTTGACCTGCTGTGTCCATCCAGCCCCATACTTGTTATCTCGGATTCTCCAGCATCTGCAGTACCTTTTATCTCTGTTCTTTAAGTGGTTTGATTCTCTTTGAGGTGGCTTTCATGTGAATCATCTATTTGGATGCCAGGGAATTGTTTAATTCATGAACAAGTCGTGTTTTATTTCTTCTTATTGGTCAATCTGAGTCTTTGTTCCAAATGTCAGCATTTTTCTGGAAGGGATGTAATTTTTATGTTAAAACTAGAGTTTCATTAGTCAATTTTCTCTTTCCTCTCAAATGGATTATGTATTTTAAAAAAAAAGCCCAGCTTTTTTGCAGTTCTGTTTGACAATTCATTACCTGCAGAGAACCTGAACACTGTCAGCAAATGGTCTATTAGGGGTCATAAAAATTGCTGGAATAACGTAGACTATTGGTTGTGATTGAATCCCAAAGGTAGGAATAAAGTTTAAAGAGACAAGCTTGCTTTTGCTTTCAGTGAAGGCAAAGGTTTGGGAAAGAGTTATTGTAAATTCATGTGGTATTTTCCTTACAGTTCTGTTGGTAAATCTTTGACTCTAGTTATACTATAGTCATGTAAATGATCTGCAATTAATGCCTCTGATATTACTCAATATGAGATGAGTTTTCTTTACATCAGAATAGGGGCAGAGCAGGAGATGTTGCATTCTATTGATTTTGTTCAGGTTGTGAGATGAGCATTTGACTTATCTGCATAGGCAACTTCCTGTTGTTCATCAAAGTTGAATTATTCCTGACATTGAAATCGTCTGGGTCTAGAAAGAAAACTGTAGTGCGAACAGGTCGATTAAATGCTATGTAATATTGAGATCACTTTTAAAATTGCATCCTGTGAAAAAGTATTTCCGAACATCAGGCATGGTGGTATTCACATACCAATGTTCATTTTGGCAAGAAATGTAATAAGTCTTATCAGCTTCTATTAAACTGTTCTCCACAACGATGTACGAAAACTTGTCACAGCTAACTTGCCACAATATGGCAATTATAGTCTCCCACAAGTGTTGGCTTCCAAATTTGTAGTCCTAGAGCTAAGGGATATCACTGCACTTATCAATGAATAAGCTAACCTTGATTTAATCAGATAGAAGAACCAAGCCTCAAAGCTGCACTTTCACATGATCTGACTGAGCCAGTCGTTTATTCAAGCATTTACCAGCCTTATTGTTCTTTAGCTACATTACTCTTAGCCAGTTGGTTCTATTTGTCCAATTCAGCCTTTTATACACATATTGTCAGCAACATTATACGTTCAGATCTGTATCTCACCCACATAACAAATCATATTATTTGTTCTGACGAGTGCTATTCATTGTATTGTAAGTATTGGTCAATTACTCAAACAGCAATCAGAACTACTTCCAGCCTTGTTACTTCCTTACATTGAAATAATCCGCACGAGCAATCCAATTTGCCTATAATCCGGCGTTCAGGATCTTTATTTCACATCATTTATTGAAATCCTTTTAAGCTTCTTTATTGCAGTTCATGGTAAATGTTTCTGCCTATTCTCATCACTGAGAATATACTTACTCAATAAAAGGCATGGAACCTGATAAATCACATCTCACTGGTCTTGCATCGTGAAAACGTATCTGGATGATGTGAATGATAACATGAGAGACTGACCTCTACTAAATGATATTAACGACCAGTACTGGTAACAGATCCGCTATGACAGAAGAGAAATGATTCTCAAAGCACTGCTTCCTCACAGCGCCAGGGACCCGGTTCAATTCCACCCTCAGGGGACTGTCTGTGTGGAGTTTGCACATTCTCTCTGCGGCTGTGTGGGTTTCCTCCAGGTACTCCGGTTTCTTCCCACAATCCAAAGATGTGCAGGCTAGCTGGATTGGCCATGCTAAATTGCCTGTAGTGTCCGGGGATGGTTCTGGGTGGGATACTCTGAGGGTCCGAGATAACAAGGTGTGGGGCTGGATGAACACAGCAGGCCAAGCAGCATCATAGGAGCAGGAAAGCTTGACGTTTTGGGCCTAGACCCTTCTCTGATACTCTGAGGGTCAGTGTGGACTTGTTGGGCTGAAGGACCTGATTCTATGATTCTAATTAGCAAGTCAGATATGCTGAATGGTCATTCTTATCTTTTCTCTGGCAACATCACATAGCATATGTTTTATGTGCTACAAATTACAATTCACAAAATCTATTTGGTGAAGTTTTGAGGTGTTTCTACTTAAAATTATTCTCATAGTTTTCCTTCTGTTTATTAGGAAGCATTTTTTCAGGTCCATTCACGTCCTCAGGTCATTTCAAAGAGCTTCACAGTCATTGAAATGCTTTTGAAAGAAAGAACAAGTTTACAATGCATTATTCATAATTAATATTTACTTTGGAGTGTAATCACTGTTGATTTACAGACAACACACATGGCACTTTGCAAAATCTTATAAAAGTAATGAAATAAATGTTAATTCTCTTTTGGTAGTACTGGTTGGAGGTGAAATGTCGGCCAGGTCAATCAGTTCCCTTTTGCTAAGATCCCTTCGTTGCAACTAGCAGAAAGGTTTCCAGAAAGACAGACCTCTGACAATGTAGAACTCCTCTTAGTACAGCACTATAGTTTTAGTCAAGATTTTGGGCACAGCCCTTGAGTAGTAATAGAAAATATAACTTCTTAAATCGCAGGTAAGATTACTACCATTGAGTCAAAGCTATGACTTTACTCTCTACTGTAAATAAGAGGAAAAGCTTTAGAGAGGTCACACAAGGTATTTTACAGTGAGCATTTATAGAACAGTATTAGCAGATGCCTGAGAGAAGCAGGACATTGATCTGTCCTGCGAATCAAATGTTCTTCATGCTATAAGAAGAGTCCACATAGACAGGTACAAAATAAAAATATGAATAAACATATATTGAAAAATAGTAAAAAGCCAGATTAAAGGCTTTTTCTATTCTAAATGCATGCCGCATTCATGGATAACATGGTGAATTGATAGCAGATTTCCAAATAAATAGGTGTGGTACAGTCGTTTCAGAGGTATGGTTGCAAAATGACTGAATTTGGGAATTGAATATTCAAGGACTTTTAACATTAGGATGGAAAAAGGAGGAGGAATAGCTCTGTTAATAAAGTAATAGCAAATGACCTCAGCTTGGGAAATCAGGATGTAGAAACCAAAACAACTGTGGATGCTGTAAATCAGGAACAAAAACAAAGTTGCTGGAAAAGCTCAGCAGGTCTGGCAGCATCTGTGAAGGAGAAAATAGAGTTAGTGTTTTGGGTCCGGTGACCCTTCCTCAGAAGTTCTGGGGAAGGGTCACCAGACCTGAAACTTTAACTCTGTTTTCTCCTTCACAGATGCTGCCAAATCAAGATATAGGATCAGTTTAGGCAGTGATAAGTAAAAGCAACGAAAATGAGTCACTTGTAAGAGTAGTTTAGAGGTCAGTATTTGATATTCAGCCACTTAAGACAACAATTGTGCCGATGACAAGAAGCTTGGTGAAGAGGCAAGTTTTAAACATCATCTCAAAACTGGAAACCAAGATAGAGAGGTGAAGAAGGTTGGGGAGGAAGCTCCAGAACTTAGGGTCAAAGCAACAGAAAGCATGGTCACCAACAGTGGATAAAGTACAATCAGGAATGGCTAAGAACACAGGAATACTGGCCCTTAGTGTGAGTGAGGGCATTGGCAGCATAGTTTTGGATGACCTCTGAATTGTTACAGTGGAGAAGAAGGCATGCCTAATATGTCAGCATCAGCTCTCTGACCTTTTAACTTACTGCCAATCTCCTGTCTTTTCTCCATAATCCTGCAATTTGGTGAGCATTTAAATAGAAACAATGTTCTCTTGAATGTCTCAGGTTTACTGAGTGTAGAATATGAGAGGGCAGCCAGGAAAACATTTAAGTAGTCAAGTCTAGAGGCAACTAAGGCATTGATGAAGGTTTAGGTGGCAAGTGATCTGAGGTAATGCCAAAGAGATGTGTTCAGCATTTCAGAATCCAATAAACAACAAGGTTGCAACAGTTGTATTCAGTCTCAGGCAATTGTTAGGTAAGGGATAGAGTTGATGGAGAGCAAATGAAGATTATAATAGGAATTAAATACAATATTTGATTTTCCCAAAGTTTAATTGGAGGAAATTTCTATTGATTCAATTCTAGATGTGGAATAAATAGTTTAATAATTGTTAATAATTTAACAACAGTGGAGCAGTTGAGAGAAGAAATGGTGCTTAATAGAAGACAGAGGATTAGGATAAAGGGAACATGGGGGATGGCGACACATATATCATGGAGTGCCAAAGGGATCAGTGCTAGGCTACAATTATTTACAACATATATTAATGGCTTGGATGAGGAAAATCAATGTACTGTCGCCGAGTTTGCAGATGGCGCAAGAATAGACAGGAAGACAAGTAATGAAGACGACACAGAGTCTGCAGAGGGATGCAGACAGGTTAAGTGAGAGGGAAAAAACCTGGCAGATGGGCTATAAAATGTGAGGACGTGTACTTTGGGTGGAATGAATAGAAGAGCTGAATATTATTTAAATTGAGAAAGCCAGCAGAAAGCTACAACACAGAGGGACTTGGGAGTCCTCATGCATAAATTACAAAAAGCTAGCACTCACGTAGAGGTAGTACGGAAGGCAAACGGAATGTTGGCCTCTATGTCAAAGGGAATGATATAAAAGTAGGGAGCTCTTGCAAAACCCATACAAAGCACTAGTTTGACTGCAGCTGGGATGCTATGAATAATTTTGGTTCCTTTAACTAAGGAAAAGTATATTGGCATTGTAGGCAGTACAGAGAAGTTTCACTAGGCTGATCCCAGGTATAGAGGGACTCTTAGGAGGAGAGGTTGAGTAGTTTGGACCCGTAATCATTAGAGTATAGAAGAATCAAATGTGACCTTATTGAAACATATAAGTTTCTTAGTGGGCTTGAAAGGGTAGATAGGAAAAAATTATCTCCCCTTATGACAGACTCTAGGAACAGAAGGCATAATCCTAGAGTAAGGGGTCATCCATTTAAGACAGAGATGAGGAGGATTTTTTTCTCTGAGAGGGTAGTGTGGCATTCTTTACAGAGTGGACGTGGAGATTGTGTCATTAAATATATTCAAGGCTGAGAAATCAGATTTTTAATTGATAAAGGAAATAAGGGTAATTGGAAAAAACAGGAATGTGGAGGTGAGGATTATCAGATTAGCCATGATATCAATGATTGATGGGGCAGACTAGATTTGGCTGAATGGCCTACGTCTGCTCCTGCACCTTATGGTCTTCTGAACGAAAATGGACGCTGTGCTTCTGGATGATGTCACCATAGGACAACATTGGAATGAGAAATGGGGTTAAGAGTAGATCCTTGGAACACCTAGATGTAACAAATTCTCTTCATCCATCCATCTACCCATCCACACAACTCATTCCATTACTACAGCCAGCATTAAAAGAGAACAGAGAACACAAGGAAGACAGATTACCAGAGGGGAACTTTCAATCATCTCACAGCTAAAGCTGGCGAAGTTGGGCACACTGTACACTCATTAGTCCTGCTGGATAGAAATAGAATGATGGGGGCTTCCCAGCTTCCTGATGATAGTGCTCAAAATCCATCACAGCTACTCAGTCCTGTTGATTTGATATCAACGGTAAGTGAAAAATAATCATTGTACATAACGATGATTTAAAACCTTATTAACTCAACAGTTCTAATTCATTCTTTAAATTCATTCATGGCATATGGACTTCACTGACTGGACCGGTATTTATAGCTCAACGCTAACGGTCCTTGAGAAAGTGGTGGTGAGCTGTCTTGTTGAACTGCTGCAGTCCATTTGGTGTAAGTAGACCCACAGCATGGTTGGAGAGGGTGGGAATTCCAGGATGTTGACCCAGTAACAGTGAAGGAATGGTGATATATTTTCAAGTCAGGATGGTGAGCAGACTGGAACAGAACTTGCAGATGGTGGTATACCCATGTATCTGCTGACTTTGTCCTTCTAGATGGAAATGGTCATGGGTTTGGAACTTGCTGGCAATTAATCTTGGTGAATTTCTTCAGTGCATTTCGTACATGGTACACACTGCTTCTACTGACCATCGGTGGTAGAGGGGGTGAATGTTTGAGGTTTGGTGCCAATTAAGCAGACTGTTTTGTCCTGGGTGGTGTCAAGCTTCTTGGGTGATGATGTAACTGCATTCATCCAGATGAGTAGAGAACATTCCGTCATACTCCTGACTTGTGCCTTGTAGGTGGTGGACAGGCTTTGGGGAGTCAGGAGGAATGTTCCTTGCTGCATATTTCTTGACTTTGACCTGTTCTTGTAGTCACAGTATTTGTATGGCCAGTCCAGTACGGTGTCTGGTCAATGGTAACCCCAAGGATGTGGATAGTGGGGGATTCAGCAATGATAATGCCATTGAATGTCAAATGGTGATGATTACATTCTCTGCTTTTGGAGATGATTATTGCCTGGCACTTGTGTGGTACAATTTTATTTGCTACTTGTCAGCCCAAACCTGGACATTGTGCAGATCTCGCTGCATTTGGACATGTACTGCTTATGTATCTGAGGAGTCATGAATGATGCTGAACATTGTGCAATCAACAGCAAATATTCCTACTTCTGACCTTTCCAGTGATATCCGCATTGGGCAAGAGGGTAATGCAGGGTTGTTGTATTGTATTTGAATGGTGCAGTCAATTATTAGGCAATGGAGCTTCTCAAGAAGACAAGGTGATAATTATGGGAGATTTTAATCAGCGTATTGACGGAAATGTCAGATGGGCAAAGGTAGCCTAGACGAGAAGTTCATTTACCTTTTTCACCTTACCTTACCTTTTTACTATATTCTGGATCCAACTAGATTTTAGGCTTTACTAGGCCTGGTATAATGCAATGAGATAAGATAATTTAATCTTTTGTAGTGAGGGTACCTCCCTAGGTAGTGGTAGCCATATTCTAGTCTGTGCAGTTTAATCTACCTTTTTTTTTAAAACTGCTGAAACTGTTGTAAAAAGGTCTGAAAGGGTCATCCCAAGGAATGCCATAAGGACCACTCATTGTGTGATGGTGTCATATGGACCTGTGGGCAGAACAGCTTAGCAACTTGAAGGAGTGGTCCTCATCAAAAGTTCAGTAATAATGTTTATCATACGAATGTAACACCTATAACTAGTTAATAGGCAATAACTACATGTTATCAAATACAAGGGACATTTCCAGTTAGATCAGGAAGTGCTTTTCCTTTCCCACACTAGACCAAGCAGGCCCTGTAGTTTCCTATACTTAAAGAGAATGCTGCCTATGACCTTCATCATCAATAGCAGCTCATACAGTATTGAGTGTTAGCCTGGTCATACAATGGAAAGAACTAAAAATGTGTGAATGCAGGCTGAATGTGTCTGATGCTAATTAAAATTCATAATTTGCCAGTAAATTTCATTGTGCTTGTGTTGTCAAACTCTTGAACCATATATTGCATTATTACTTATAGTCTGACATAAATGGAAGTGATGGAAAACATGTTGAATGTGTTGTGGTGTTTGCAGGAAATGCAATATGTCAAAGTTATTAATCCATTGTCATTGGTCACTTGATTTGCATTAAAATGTATTTTGTACCTTGGAAAAGTTGAATTATAAGGATATGTCAGATACTATAAGAATGATTAATGAGGGAAAAGGTTAAACATATATTTCCCAGAAATATTTACACAACATCTTAGTAACAAATTTGATCATAATGGAAGAAATATTTTCACTGCCTCAGAAGATTGTAAACCTAACAAAATTATTAAATTATTTTTAACTCAATGTTGTTAAATGCTTTACCAGTATGGTATTTACAGTCATAAGGAAATGATTTCTCAAACTCAAGAAACTCAAACACAAGCAAATTCATCAGAGAATACCTGAAGTGTTTATTGTTTGAAGAGAAGTGATGTTTCTGACCAGCTTCTCTGCTATCTCGGGGTTTGGAAATTCCTACTTAAAAACTAACATGTATGTTTTCCGTCCCTACAATAAATTGACACATTCCATTGTTCAAAGAAGGCTTAATCTTTATCCAAGGTAGATTTACTATCGCATTGAACTGTTCTCGAATATTGATTTTATTTCTAGTTCAGCAGATCAATCTATCCATTTCAAGGCAATAATATCTATCATTTTATTTTAAAATAGAAGTTATTCATGCTGTAAAGGCAAAGTATGTGTGTTTTTTGAAACTGTTACTATAGAAAACTGCAGCAATCTGAACTCCTTTTCATTTGTGGAGAATTGTGTGCTAAAGAGAGAAAAGCAAGGGAATGATGTGTACCTGTCACACACAAAAATAATCATGTAAATGTAAAAAAATGTTCACTTAGCAATAGCATAACCATCAATGAAAGTATTAAGTACATCTTGTATTCAAAACCAAGACATTTTTGACATCTATATTATTGACATTACTTACTCATCGCATCACTGTTACCATGGTAATTTTGCCTGCATTCTTTTTGCAAATGTCCTTATCTTCCTTATAAAACCTGTAATTGTTGTTTATAGTCATGACACAAATAGAAAATAAATCTAAAGCCCACTGGATATACTATTTATTCAGGAAAAGGATCTGACCTAAAATTGCATGGATTCCATCTGATTAGGCATGGCATGGATTCTCTATTTTATCTTACATATCTTTTGAAGTATAACAAGGAAGAAATGCAGATAATACTAAAGTGATACTGTTAATCATTGACCTTATGAAGGCTTTACAGTAAAATGTAGCACCCCGCTTATGTGTGTCAAGGGTGGGAAATAACAGACAATCTGTCATACATTTGGTATAATTTCTTTGAAACCTGGTTCATTAGGACAATAGTGATTCTATTTTTTTTCTGCAAATTTATCATTCTAATTGCATGTGTCGTATTGAGCTGAATAAGTACTTACCAGTCCCACTAGAAACAGGAGTGGGGAGAGTGGTAAAGGTACAGAGCATCTTGAAGTTAGGATTCTTCCTCTCTTTGTGGAACCTAACTCTTTTAACAATGCATGACATCACTAGTTGGTTCCCCTGAATGACTGGCTTAGCTTCTAGTTGAGCAGAGAACTTGTGAGTGAAGGCCTCAAGTTCTGATAACCAGCAATGTACGAGTTGGAAACAGGCTGTGTGGAAAAGGGATAGTAAAATAGTGGGAAAAGACATAGGGAAAAGCATGTTTCCACACTGCTAGAGTATTCCCAGTGGCACAAAAGACAAAGGCTCAGCAACCTACTAACCAAGCTGGGCAGATAATTAATTGGCCCATTGATGACCATTTTATCATACCTTTGCCATCTCACCAGCATTGTAATGGCATGCGAGGAACTGAAGGAACATAGCGGCTGTATCCACGACTGTTCCTGGACATAGCTGCTGACTTCTTCAACTCTTGAATATAAGAACTGAACTGCAAGAAGCAGGACTTGGCAATCCAGCCTACTGAGTCTGCTCTGCCATTCAATATGATCGTGGCTGATTGTATTGAATTGAATTGAATTGAATTAACTATATTGTCACATATACCCAAAAGAGTATGGTGAAAAGTTTAGAAGTCATCACTTACAGCACCATCTTAGGTACAAAGGTATGTAGGTACAATCCTTAGTTGTGGTATAGAGAAATGAAGAAAAATAAGTATACATTACAGCTATACACAGTATAACAACAGGACAGAAAAATGAGGAGCAAAGTTAAAAAGACAAATATCACAGTCTCCCTCCAAAGTCCCTCAGCAGCAGACCAGCATAGGGAACCACCACATGGTCTGACTCCTGGCTGCCACCACACTCTGCACTCAGCCACTGGTCGCTGATGCCTCCGCTTCGAGCTGCTGGTTGCTCCCGTCACTGCTTCGGCTGCTGGTCACTGGCAACCTCTGTCCGGCGACTGCCGACCCCATTTCGGAGGCCGGGGCCGGGTGTCAGAGGTCAAGAGAAGGGAGAGTAGGGAGGAGAGAGGGAGACAAAAAAAAGGGCAAAGTAGAGGAGCTCCAGTTGCAGCATCTTACTGTGCCACCATCTTACTAGTAATCTAGCATTTTGTCCTCAACTCCACTTTCTTACCCATTCCCCATACCGTTAACCTCTTACTAATTAAAAATCTAACTTCTCCTTAATTTTATTCAGTGTCTACCACACTCCAGGGTAGTGAATTCCACTGATTAACAAGCCTTTGAGAGATGTAATTTCTCTTCTTGTCTGTTTAAAATCTACTACCCCTTATCTTAAAACTATAACCATTCATTATAGCTTACCCCACAATGGGGAACATCCTTTCTACATTGTACATATGTATATAACTTATATTTTTGATTTCCTCTCATTCCTCTAAATTCTAGTGAGTACTGGCCTAAACTGCTCAATTTCTCTACATATGACAAGCCTTTCATTTCTAGAATTAATCTAGTGAACCTGAGTTAAGGTTGGAAAACTAAAAAGCGATGAGGTTTTCATTCTCATCATATTTAAATAATTTCCTGTGAGCTGGCTGCCTTCTCATTTAGGTTTCAATTAAAATCAGAAGTTGGCAGGAATGGATTGGAAATCAGAATTTAAATCTTGATCATCTTTGCATGCATCCCTAACAAAACTGTCCCATTTTAATATAGAAACAAAAAAAAAAGAAGCAGATGTAGGCTATTTCAGCCTTTGAGTCTGCTCTGCTATTCATTATGATCATGGCTGACCATCCAACCCATTGCCTTTTTCTACTTTTCCCCTGTCTCCATTGATCTCATTAGCTCCAGATGCTATATACAACTTCTTCTTGAATTCATACAAAGTTTAGGGTTCCACTGCTTTCTGTGGTAGCACATTCCACAGTGTCACCACTCTGTGAGAGAAGAAATTTCACCTCAGAGGTTAAAATTGACTCTGGTAGCTGTGTGTGTGTGTGTGTGTGTGAAAACATAATTGTTATTTCAGGAACTCTGCATCATGTGTTAAATAAATGATTCAAAGCTTTTTAGTTGTTCATGGAATGAGAGCATTATTGCCCAGGCCAGAATTTATTGCCCAGCCTTAATTGCCAAGACGGCTGTTAAAAACCAACCACACTGCTGTGGGTCTGGAGTCACATGTAGTTCAGACTAGGTAAGGATGACAAATTTCTTCAGTAAAGGATATTAGTGAACCAGATGGGTCTTTCCTGACCATCAACAATGATCTCATGGTCATCATTAAACTCTTAATTCCAGATTTTCATTGAATTTACATTGCACCATGTGCCATGGCAGGATTTGAACACAGGTCCCCTGAACTTTATCTGTGTCTCTGGATTAACTGTCCAGTCAATAATATCTTTAGGCCATCGGCTCCACCAAAAAGTATGGAATTACCGATGTTTTTCACAAAACAAACATTTGTTTTTACACATGAAGATGAAATTGTACATGAACCACTTTGTGAACATAAATGTGTCCTGTGGCAGTTCTGGAAAGTTACAATGGTAAACCAAAACAGCTTTAAGGAAATTTGGGCCACGATGGGCAAAGTAAAGATATTATTAAAAAAATTATTCTTTCAGATGTATGCTTTGCTGGCTGGGCCAGAATTTATTGCTCATCCATAAGTGCCCTCGAGATGTTGCCGATGAGCTGCCTTTCCCGAACATTGCAGTTTATTTGGTGTAGGTACAAAGACAATGCCTTTGGGGGGAGTGGCATGTTTTTAATGCATCAACCTGCAAAGAAACAGTGAATTATAGAAGGGAACCTGCAAAGTAGTGGTATTTCCATGTATCTGCTGCCTTCGTCCTTCTAGATGATAGCTGTCATGGGTTTTGGAAGGTGCTGTCAAAGAAGCCTCGGTGAATTTCTATAATGCATCTTGTAGATGGTGCATAATGCTGATACTGAGTGTTGGTGGTGGAGGGCGTGAGTGTGAGTGGATGTTTTGCCAATCACACAGCTGATTTGTCCTGGATAGTGTCAAGCTTCTTAAATGCTATTGGAGCTACACTCATCCAGGCAAATGGGGAGTATTCCATCACATTTCTGATATATGCCTTGTAACTAGTGAACATGCTTTAGAAAGTCATGAAGTGAGTTACTTGCTAGACAATTCCTAGTCTCTGATCTGCTCTTGACAACGCAGTGCTTATATGAATTGTATCATAGAATCACAGAATCCCTACAGTGTGGAAACAAGCCCTTCGGCCCAACAGGTCCACACTGACCCTCAGAGCATCCCACCCAGACACATTCCCCTATAACCCACCTAATCTACACATCCCTGAACACTACGGGCAATTTAGCATGGCCAATCTGCCTAGCCTGCACATCTTAGGACTGTGGGAGGAAACCGGAGCACCTGGAGGAAACCCACGCAGACACAGGGAGAATGTGCAAACTCCACACTGGCTAGTCTAAATCAGTTTCTGGTTTATCGTAACCCCAGGATGTAGATAGTTTGAGAATTCAGCAATTTTAATCCCATTTAATCAAAGTGGTGATGGTTAGACTTTGTCTTGTTGGAGATGGTCATTTTATGGCACTTGTGTGGCATGAATGTTACTTGTCACTTATCAGCCAGAGCCTAGATTTTGTCCATGTATTGAAGCCCGTTTTAGTATCTGAGGATTCATAAATGGGACTGAACATTTTGCAATTATCAGCTGACAACCCCACTTTGGGTTAAGAATCTTATATGTGGTTGGGTAGTATAGGCTTTTATTTCCACTTTCTCTGGTTCTTTGGGTTTACTCTGGCATCAATAACCCAAGGCAATTCCAGAAATGGGATGTGAAAAGAAATGGAAAGAAATGTACACTACAAAAAACTATAAAAATCTTACTCATACAATGCTCATAACTACAAGCAAACCCTTTTATGTAAAGATCAGAACAGAACAGGTTATCATCCTGCTCTGTCTCGACTTCTCATCGGTAATCAGGTAACCTTCCAAGCTAACAAAATTGTTACTGTGAGGAAAGTTGTCTTATATTCCTTTCTTACAAATAAGCTATACATTCAAATCTTGACTGCATCCAATCTGTAGAAAGTGTTCAGTTTGACCACATATCATATTTTCCTTGTCAGTTTGATTAAACAACACATTGAAATTCGCTTTTGTCTCCCTGGGAAAAAAAGGCTTTTCCCTTGCCTTTATTGTGCTTTGACATAAAATATAACTTCCACTGTTCACCATTTTTATATCTTCCAATCGAAGGTGATATTTACACAGCACAGTTCTCTGACAATCACAGATTAAGTTGATAAATAGTCCACATTATCATATCTGATTCGCTGTGTCTATTTTAAACAACCTTCAGTTTTTTTCCAGTGTAATTATGACAGTTCAGTTTGTTATTGCCGAGTTTGATGCTTGATGTAAACAAATACACACCTTCCTTCAGCTTAACATAAACACTTTATAAACCTATGACCTTTCTAATCATTAGTCATTAACAAGTTCCATCTGTTTTCTTCTTCTGGTTTCAAAATAATTTGATTTCAGCTAACCCAGCAAATTTTAAATTAATATCTAAAGGTAGTAAAAGGGTAGGGGGTAAGAATTGTGTAGATTTGCCTTTCAAACATGAGAGCCAACAGTGAGGATAAATTCTTTGGCTTCAGGAGTACTGTTAGATTTAACAAAGCTGTCATGAATTTCAAAATGAAGACAGTGCATTCTGTGAGGTCATTAGACTGAGATAGTGAAGGAAGAAGGTAGTATGTTTGCAGCCTCATTTCCTGCAAGTATGGAAAGGTGCACTAGTGTACTGTCGGTCATTGTTAGTTGCAACTTGTTGAGGAAAATCGAACATATTGAATATAACTGTAAATGTGTCAATGACAGCTGCATGAGTGGAAATATGGTGATGTATTTATGTCTTTGGAGTTGAAAATACTTGTGGTAAGAATGCAGGAAGGTCCCAGCAGCAGCAAACACTCCTAACCCTCCTGCCATACTATTCCACAAGAAGGACAACCAGGAACCTGGATGCATAATCGATTAGTTGAAGAGTGGAATGTTACATGAGAGAAGTCATGAATCTCAATTCACAAATCTTACATTCCACACCAGGTTTCCTTGCTGCCATCATGAGCTGATGGAGGTTTATGTCAGGCCCTGTTTAGTACTTCTGGCAATTGCAGTTGTCTTCTGCAATTTGAAGAGAGCCTGATAGATTCTCAATGATATGATCTGTATCCTGTTGGAATATGTACCTGATGGGCAATCCAAATGATAAATTCTACCAGAAGTTGGTCTAACAGTTGTCAATTTCTCTGATTCTGGGAAAAGATGTATGGACTTTAATGCACTGTTGGCACCATGCTTGGAAAATTACTTGGCACCTGAGCACTTGGGCTTCAGTTCTTACGAAATAGAAGTCTGAAGTGGCATCTCATTAGTGCGATGTTCAATTATCTTGATCTAAACATAAATATAAGACCATAAGGCCATAAGACATAGGAGTGGAAGTAAGGCCATTCGGCCCATCGAGTCCACTCTGCCATTTAATCATGGCTGATGGGCATTTCAACTCCACTTACCCGCACTCTCCCCGTAGCCCTTGATTCCTTGCGAGATCAAGAATTTATCAATCTCTGCCTTGAAGACATTCAACGTCCTGGCCTCCACTGCGCTCCATGGCAATGAATTCCACAGGCCCACCACTCTCTGGCTGAAGAAATGTCTCCTCACTTCCATTCTAAATTGACCCCCTCTAATTCTAAGGCTGTGCCCACGGGTCCTAGTATCCCCCCCTAACGGAAACAACTTCCCAGCGACCACCCTTTCTAAGCCATGTATTATCTTGTAAGTTTCTATTAGATCTCCCCTTAACCTTCTAAACTCTAATGAATACAATCCCAGGATCCTCAGCCGTTCATCGTATGTTAGGCCTACCATTCCAGGGATCATCCGTGTGAATCTCCGCTGGACACGCCCCAGTGCCAGTATGTCTTTCCTGAGGTATGGGGCCCAAAATTGGACACAGTATTCTAAATGGGGCCTAACTAGAGCTTTATAAAGTCTCAGAGGCACCTCGCTGCTTTTATATTCCAACCTTCTTGAGATAAATGACAACATTCCATTCGCTTTCTTAATCACAGACTCAACCTGCAAGTTAACCTTTAGAGAATCCCAGATCCCTTTGTACTTCGGCTTTATGAATTTTCTCACCATTCAGAAAATAGTCCATGCCTGTATTCTTTTTTCCAAAGTGCAAGACCTCGCATTTGCTCACGTTGAATTTCATCAGCCATTTCCTGGACCACTCTCCTAAACTGTCTAAATCATTCTGCAGCCTCCCCACCTCCTCCGTACTACCTGCCTGCCCACCCAACTTTGTATCATCGGCAAACTTTGCCAGAATGCCCCCAGTCCCTTCATCCAGATCATTAATATATAAAGTGAACAGCTGTGGCCCCAACACTGAACCCTGCGGGACACCACTTGTCACCGGTTGCCATTCCGAAAAAGATCCTTTTATCCCAACTCTCTGCCTTCTGTCAGACAGCCAATCCTCAATCCATGTTAGTAACTCACCTCGAACACCATGGGCCCTCACCTTACTCAGCAGCCTCCCGTGAGGCACCTTATCAAAGGCCTTTTGGAAGTCTAGATAGATAACATCCACTGGGTTTCCCTGGTCTAACCTACTTGTTACCTCTTCAAGGAATTCTAACAGGTTTGTCAGACATGATATGTGATGCCACTTCTCTTTGTGTCACAAATAATGGAGTTGTACCAATCGATGTGATGTCTGACTGTGTGAATGTCGAACATCGAATCCAATTCCAGTTTGAGTTCTCCTTGAAGGTGAAAGTTGCATTTACAAGGAGGGATGGTGTTGGGTTGGGTATCTTTCAGTTATACCATCGCTTAGACTTTAAAGTTGCCCGCGGCATAAAAGACATCTGGGTAAATGTTAGTAAGGTTATGGATAGACTCAATATTGTGATTGAATCTTTGGTGTTGCAACTAATGGGTTTGTTACTTCATTGATCATAATAATATGTGGATCTCTATGTGTTAATAGACCAATAATAACGGGGCCAGTTGTTTCATGTTTGTAAAAGTTTACACGTATCTCACTATTCAAGATTGATAATGTCAATACATAGGATGTCAGATCTATTGTGAGCTGTTAGCTTACCATGTGTGCAACACACTTTGCAAGTTTTCTAAGTATGTCTCATGTAAGATACCTACAGGGATGATACTTGTACTTACACCCATGTCAATGTGGGCATAGAATGTATATTATCCATTTCTCTTGGCTACATCAGTTTGGGGTAAAAACTTCTGGTTTTCCTACTGTATCCATGTGATGTGTCAAATTGTCCACATGGGCTATCTGACTGGACTTTGGAAGTTGCTTCATGGACCTCATTGACAAGACTGGGTTCTTGTTGAGACAGCTTCTTGAATTTTATTAATACACTTACTATTTACACTATTATACCACGTCAGATTTATAAACAGTTTGTGTTCTGAGCTAGCTGACTATGTGGAACCAGTATACAGCAACTGAAAGCAGCCACTAGTATACTGCTATGAATAAAGGTGAAGCAAACACCTTTAAAATAGAAAGTCACATGACAGTATCTAACCGTCTTGAAGGTATACTGCCTCTGGTCTGGAATCTGTACAATCATACAACAGGGGAACAGTTGTGCCTAGTTTGATTGGGAAATGTGTAAAGAAGTTAGCTTGTTTGGTTAACCTTTGGGGTATGAAGGAAACCTAACAGTTCAAGTTCGCAATTCATATTTGTCAATGAAGTATTGAAGGGAAAAAAATATTCCATTCTACAATGGTCATTGGAAACCGTCACTTCAAGAATTGTATCAGGTTAGAGATAAGAAATTGAGATAAATTAATATCTTTTAGGTGTTGATGCCTTTATAAATTCTGGTGATTAATTGATTATCTTGTATTGAATAAACGACTTAAGAATTTAAAATGCTACTCTGGGTCTGACCACTTAACTGTTCACTTTATAACACCCGATACCTACAACATGTACCTGAGCATTAAACTGATTTAGATACTTCATTCACACTCTGGTTATAGATTTATATACTTCCATCCACCACAGAACAGAATTACATCTATAAGGGCTGTTCTGACTGGAACTGAGATTCTGGAGATTCTCACCAGGCTACAGTAAACAGTTGATGTGAATCTCCTGTGGATTTCAGCTATTAGTCAAACAGCACATACATTGAAAAGGTGATTTAATACTGCTCAGCTCATGAATAGACTTGGGGATAGCTTTTTCACAAATCCAAATTCAAATTCAGCTTGAGCTGTCTTGAATTGAACTGAACACTACCTCACTGAATTTGAATTGGCCAGAACCAAAATAAATCAATTCAGATATATTTGAGTCAGAAGGGAATTGTGACATATAAATTCTAACCCTTTGTGATAATATACCATAAATTCAAAGATATTTGAGGTGATGTCACATAGGAATGTGATTAAACTGTGGATGATATCCTTGCTATATATCCCTGTGAATTAGTGCAGCCTGTTCACATTTGAACCATTGAGACACTGTTTTTGTTAAAATTTGCACTGTAAAAATGGCAATGTTTCAAATTGTTAGATTTCAAGTATTGCCATTTTCACACATAGAAGATTGAATGTTTTAATGTCTCCATGGTTTCCACATTATTTTCCATTTCAGATATTGTTCTGGTAAGTAATTAGGCAAGGATGCTATCAAACCATTCATTGCATTTATGGAATTGTTAGCAGAATGCAGAGATCTCTGAGATGAAGTGCAGTTTTTTCAAAGAAGTGAAATGCTATCTATTCCAATACAAAATAGAACTTATTACATGCGGTAAACCTAACATATATTGACCCTTGCTGGGACCATGGGTATGAAATCAGATCCATTTTTTAGAATATTGGACAATAGACTCTATTATATTTACCACCTTTTCAAATTATGTTGCTGCCAGATATTGCAATCTCCCTTGAACATAGTTATTTAAGAAGGATACAAAAACCATAACTTTATTTGGAATGATCACATTTAACCTGAACAATATGTTGCCCAGCAGTTTCTTTCCCAATTTATTGTAATTAAACAGGAAAGAATCTAATTTTACTTAGATCTTTCCCATTAAGTTTTCAGAAATTATTTTGCTACCTTCTTCCCATTATGATGACATAAAATGTCAATTTATTTATAGATTCTAACAACATCTGAACACAAAGAAGTCAAATAATTTTTGCTTTGTTTAAATTCCAGTGTGACAATGGTAAAACTTAATTCCTTGTTTGCTAGCAGAGTTTTTTAATTCTACAAACGATGAAAAGATAATGTATTTGATATCTACATTCTGCACAAACATAGGAAAATGAATGCTGTTATCATGTGGTGTTCGAATTGCCAAAAATTCTTGTCCGTGTTTAGATTGAAGATTTAGAGAAATTCATTGGCTGCTTTTACTTCTTAAAATGAAATGCATACTGGAAAAGTGCTGAGGGCCTTCTGAAGAGATATTTCAGCAAGCAGAATGTTTTAATGAACACTTCTTGTACCACATGGTCTTGCATCTCTGTGGGTGTATACATTTTGTCTGTAATTGAATCTGATGACAACTGTAACATCTCAATTCTGTGGCTGAAATGCGGCAGAATATGAGACTGCCACCAGAACTGATTCAGTACTATTTTTATTGTCACTTGGAAGTAAAAGTCAACAACGGAACCATTGAAAAATAGCAGACTGGATGAGTGGCTGGTGCTAATATGGAAGGGGGAAAGAATTGCTCTGATCTTTATGTGTAGCAGGATTGCATACATATTAAAAGATGTTTTTCATTTCAATATACACAGAGCCCAAAGCAATTGTTCCCTTATACTGTGTGTAATGGCTGCAGCATCTAAAGAATCACAATTCCATTTGATTTGTCAGTTTTCTCCAGTGAATTCATAAACACTAGCTACCTTCTAGTCAAATGTAGGACTACTGACTGACTTCCAGCCAGAGTCCTCTCCAGACCCGGCCCCAGGTCAGGATCACAGCAGCCAACTGCATGCTTCTATTGACATCCTACTGAAATCAGCTAACTTAACACTGACAGGAAAAAATCAGACAGCCTTCTGATCTCTGTGGTTCAATTACACAATGCTTTTACCATTTGAGCCCTAAGGAAATCCAAAGCTATGTACAGCCAGTTCTGCTGTAATGCCTGTTCTGTCAACGCGAATTGGCTGTAATGCGACTGACAAATAGGGGAACGCTATTTCTAAAACGTGAACTTGTGTTGGCTATAATGCAATTCCATCGGTGCGTCGAGGAGCACGCATTGACATCACATGATTGTTTCACGGACTTTGTCATGATATGTACAGTGTTAGCACCGAAAGGGTTTCTGCACCAGCATCACGTGATCATTTCGTGGGCTTTGTTGTGAAGTGCTTTCTGTGAATGGTACATTAAAAACTCCTCCTCCATCATGTCATCTTGACATATTTTCAAGGTAAAGTGTTAAATTTACTTGTATTTCATTATTAGATGTGAATCAAACATTTATTCAAATTGTGTTATCCTTTGTGTTTGGTTTTTCAGTGATTATTTTGGTAGTCTGCCCCTAACCCCACTTTTCCCATAGGTTCTGTTATTACAGGAAAGCAACTATCGCGTTATGGCAGAACAGAATTTATTTGGGCTTTTTTTTTAACTGTTGAGGTGCGCTGTATCGTTGTACTCTACAATTCTGCACTCACTTCCTTTTGTTCAAAAGGAGAAACTCACTTTAGTTTTAAAGAAAAAATGAAGATACAGAAGAAAATCTCAAATGATGATGGCCATGCAGCATTTCTACATGATTGGGATTTTGCTACAAGATGCCAATAAAACTGGCAGCACTCACTGTCATTGTTCTGCTGAACGTAGTCCAGACACGTGAGTAGTTATTTAGTAGCTCAGAACAGCTGTCAGAATTAGTACGTGGTCTGTCACTGGTTATGCTGGAGGTTTTCATGATGTAGCAAGTATGTCCATGTCAATGCCAAGTCCTCTTCCTGCATATATAAAAAGGCATTGGGTCAAGTTCTGAGGGGACCGGGAAGGTGGGGATGATTACGCTGAACTGTCAGCATCAACATTCTGTCTAATATTTTCCGAAGTGGGATAGTTATTTATTTTTTCATGTGGATCTTCGAATTTTCTCCCGCAAGGCCAAGTAACTTAAATTGTCAGTGGCCTATGTGGGGATTTCTGGGCCAACATTCACCGCTATAAACCAGACTGCAACTTCAGATGCTCGGCACTTATGATTTGATATGTAGGGTTCAGACACAGAATGAACTGTGAACACCTCACCCCCAGAGCTGGCAATCTCTGATATTGATTAATTTCCACTTTTATCTTGCTCGTCACTGCTGGAAACCCCATTAAAAATACACTTTGTTCAATAACGTGCATTAGGATTTTTAATGGTGATGTAATTAATAAAGTTTAATGAACAACAATACTGATCCTGAACAAAATAATATAGTCATAGAGTGCTGTTAAATTGTCAGCCGAAAGAGCTCAGTTGGGAGAGCGTTAGATTGAAGATCTGAAGGTCGTTGGTCAATCCTGGGTTTCAGCAAAATGGGCACTTGCTGATCATGTCAGCCTTTGTTTAAGGGCAGCACAATGGCTCAGTGGTTATCACTGCTGCCTCACAGTGCCAGGGACCCAGGTTTGCTTCCCCCCTCAGGCAGCTATCTGTGTGGAGTTTGCACATTCTCCCCGTGTCTGCATGGGTTTCCTCTGGGTGCTCTGGTTTCTTCCCACAATCCAAAAGATGTGCAGGCGAGGTGGATTGGCCGTGGTAAATTGTCCATTGTGTGCAGGGATGTGTAGATTAGGTGAGTTATAGTGGGATGGGCCTGGCTGGGATGCTCTGAGGATCGGTGTGGACTTGTTGGGCCAAAGGGCCTGTGCCCACACTGTAGGGGTTCTATGATACAAATTGGTAGAATGTTTAAGCTAAATCTTTAATAACTTTTTTTTGAGATAAGCTTTCTTTATTAATCATGTTTTGGTTTCTACCTTCACCTTATGCGTGCATCCCAATCTTTAATCTGTTGTGTGTGAAAATGCTTTAGTTGTGCTCCTTTAATGTTCCTGTTTGTGTGTCTGTGAAAATCTTTCACTGTGATTGGTAGCAGACAGCCTGAGGATATCACTGCAGCTCTATGCTATAAAAGGCCAATTATAAAAGGCCAATTGAAATCAGTTGCTGTATCACTGCACAGATAGGGAGGAAATTCTTGTCCAAAAGATTGCTAGATCTATCAGCTGTGCTTATTATGGGATCAGTGGTGAGGCTTCTTACATTGCCACTAAATTCAGGATTACTGCTTAAATAGTGTGGAGCTGGAGGAACACAGCAGGCTAGGCAGCATCAGAGGAGCAGGAAAGTTGACGTTTCGTGTTGGTAGAAAGGTCCCCGCTCAAAACATTAACTTTCCTGCTTCTCTGATGCTCCCTGGCCTGCTCTGTTCCTCCAACTCCACACTGTGTTATCTCTGACTCCAGCATCTGCAGTTCTTACTACCTCTTACTGCTTAAATACCCTTTCAAAGCCCTTAAAAGCTGACATTATATTAGTAGAAAGTCAAAGATTTGCTAAACAATAAAAAATTTTTTTAAAAAGCATATGCTTATGAAAATGTCTATATTTTATCTTTTATCTTAATTTGTTCATACATTCGTTCTGCTATCTGAAAATTTAAAGTGAAGGGAATTAAACCTGTGGTTGGTTTGCTGTGTGTGGATATTTTAATTATGTTACCTACCTGTTTGCTGACATCACAGTTGTTGCCTTCAACTTGGTGCCAGATTTAAAATTCTGGAGAAAAGGTGGAAAGAAATCCTGCCCCAGTGACTTCTAGATCATTGTGGGCAATTTTGTTCAAGGTCAGCAGCGTGCACCTTTGCTCTGTTGCTATCTGCAAAATATGGGCAGTTAAACTGTGTTCAGAATGCAAGATATTTCATGGCATTATTAATAAAAGAGGGGGCACTTGCTTTGTATTCTGACAATCATTTCTCTCTGAAACATCCTGTAAGAACTTTCTCATCATTCACCTCACAGCCACTGCTGGGACTCTCAAGCACGGAAATTATTTTGTAGGCAAACGATGCAGGCAATGACTTGACCACGGAAGTACTTCATTGGCCGTGATAGACATTTTATAAATGCAAGTTATTTCTTTCTTTTCATCTTATACCCTTTGAAATAGAATATCAAATGACTCTACATTATCGAACCATTAAAATCCTGAACGTAAGACCCCATTAACTTCCCCAGCACTATCTTCTTACTGATACGGATTTCCTTCAATTCTGTCCTCGCATTGTATCACTACCGTCTATATCATTTTGTGCTCCTAATTCATTTAGATTATTATGGATATTTTGCACATTAAGACACAAAGCCTTTAGATTTGTATTCTTAATCTTGTCAGTCATCTCTTTTATTTTGTATTTTAACCTCTTTGTTTGTCTCTTAGTTTTTTTCTTCTACCTTCCACATTTCTTTATCTTTCTAGCTTTTGATTCTATCCTTGTTTCTCCCTGCTCTGTCTCCTGCTCAGATTCCCATCCCTCTGCCATCCAACTGTCCCTGATAGCATTAGCAAACACCCCCCTGAGGATCAAACACAGAAGTTGCTGGAAGCTCAGCAGGTTTGGCAGCATCTGTGAAGAAAACATCAGAGTTAATGTTTTGGGTCTGGTGACCCTTCCTCACTGGACCCACATCATTAACTCTGATTTTTTTTTCACAGATGCTGCCAGACCTGCTGAGCTTCCAGCAACTCCTGTTTCTGCTCTTGATTTACAGCATCCACAGTTCTTTTGGTTTTTAACCCCATGAAGATATTGGTCTGGAATTCCTGTCATTGCTTCCTGTCATTGTAGTAATTACCTCAGTGACCCAGTGGAATAACCTTATCCCAAAACTTGGGATTGCCTACTTTTACCAGGATTTCATGGACTGATCTCCTGGTATTCCCTCTGACCCTTATTGCCCAAACCACCAGGAATGACTGTAATTGAAATAACGCTACAAAGACCAGTATCAGGTCACCAGGTCACCCTTTATTTACATATACATAGTACATGACACTGACCCAGCAGGCTCGGAGCCGGTGGCTAGATTGAACAGAACCCTTAACACTCCTGTTTATGATTGTCAGCCAGGTCTCCCTGATTGGACCAGATTAACAGCCCTAATCAGGGAACTCATATTCTATAAGGTCTGCCTGGCTGATCTTGTTCCAATCACTATAGTAGGCATCCCTGAATTGATTTAGCTGGACAGCCATGGTTTACAACAGCTCACCTTAACTCCCTGATTGACATCCGTACAGCACACTGACTGACGTACCCACTATAGCTGGTCTAGTTTCATTGACCTGCAGGATTTACAGTGGCTTAATCCCCAGACCTGGGTGGACCAAGCACCTGACTGACTATGGCCAACCGCTGGATGGAAATTGGATAAGCCTCTTGATTGAAGGTGACAGTATACCCTCTTGCTGACTGTAGACCGCTTTCACTCTAACAAGGACTCCTTTAATGTTCACACATGTCTATTTTCTTGAGCACATGTAGTGTGTTTTGCCTCCTAAACTACTGGCATATGTTACAGCTATGACATTAAGACTGTTACAAGGTATGACACAGTGCCATACAGTGACATGTCCATGTCCTTGACTATTCAGTTTTCCCCACCATGACAAGCTGCCGGCTTCTCTGTATCTCTCTCTGTCGCTCTCTCTTTCTGCTAAGAAAAAACAATTCAAGCCACAGAGTGTGATAAGAAAGCAATGTAAAGAAGATAGAGGCTGGCAGTTTCCAAATAAGCTCAAAGTGGGCAAGCACTAAGAAAGACAAGCTAAGAACCATAAGATATACCCTGTGCAGATGCACATGATGCATGTTTTTTCTCTGTGCACAGTGACCTGGCAGAAGCACGCATATCATAAAAGTGCCTGAGCTCCAAAGTAGAGTGTTGAAGGGCTGAAGTGGTGCATGAGTCAGACGGAGAGCAGGGATCTTGACATGATGTGGCCAGTGATTTGCCGATGCTGATTTGCATGGTTAAATTGGGAGATGCAGGATGGCCATGGAGCATGCAGGGATATACAGTATACAAACAGGCCCTTCAGCCCATCATTTCTATCCCTACAAACAAACACCAAACTACACTAATCTCCATTTGCCTGCTTTTGGTCTATAACCTACTATGCTCTGGCACTTTAAATGCTCATCTAGATGCTTCTTGAATTATGTGAGAGTGCCTGTCTCCACCACCCACTCAGGCAGCACCTTCTGTATTTCTGCCACCCTCTGTGCGAAAAAAAATCCTCAGATCTCTTCTAAACTAACTCTGCACCTTAAACTTATGCTTTCTGGTCTTAGACACATCTCCTTGGGAAAAAAAAGGTTCTCATGATCTGCTCTTTCTATGCCTCTCATAATTTTGTATATCTCAATCAGATCACCCCTCAACCTCCTCTGCTCCAAGGAAAACTAACCCACCCTATCCAGTATCTCTTCAAAATGGTGGCTTTCTATCCCAGGCACAATCCTGGTGAATCTACTCTGCATGCTTTCAAGTGTGACCAGAACTAGACATAGTATTCCATCTGTGGTCTAACCAAAGTCTTAAAATGTTGTAATTCCTTGCTCCGATATTCTATACCTCAGCTAATGAAGGTAGCTATTCTGTATGCCTTCTTCACCATCCTGTCTAACAAATCTGACACCTTCAGGAATCTTGGGCTTGTACACCAAGGTTCCTAGTGATCTACCATTCCTTGTATATGTCCTTCCCTTATTAGACATCCAAAAGTGCATCATCTCACATTTATCAGGATTAAATGCCATCTGCCCAGTTTATCAGCTGATCAATATCAGACTGTAGCCTAAAACCATCCTCTTCACTATTAACAACACCACCAATTTTCATATCTTTGCAAACTTACTAATTATATCTTCTGGAGTCACATCCAAGTTATTAATCTACAGAGCAAACAGCAATGATCCCAGCACTGAACCATATGGTGCAGCACTGGTCACAGGCTTCCAATCACAAAAGCAAACCACCTCCATCATCTTTTGCTTCCTTTTTCCAACCCAGTTTTGGATCCAATTTGCCAACTTGCCTTGCATTTTATTTTATCTTTTGCACTAGGCTTCCATGTGGGATCTTGTTAAAGGCATTACTGAGTCCAAATAAACCACATCAACTGCATTACCATCATCAAGTTATTTTGTTTACCTTTTCAAAAACCTCAAATTAATCAGACAGGATCTCTCTCTAAGAAATCCATGTCGTCCATCCCTGATCAATCCCTGCCTTTCTAAGTGTTAAGTAATCCTGCCCCTCAGAATTTTTCCAGTAATTTCGCGCACCACTGACTTCAGACTAACTGCCCTGTAATTACCTGGCTTATCCCTGCTGCCCTTTCCCTTGAATAAAAAAACCATATTAGCTATCCTCCAGTAATCCAGCACTTTACCTGTGGCCAGCAAAGTATGAAATATCTCCAACAGGGTCCCAGCAATTTTGTCTCTTGCCTCCCATAGCAGTCTCATCAGCTGGGATACATCTGATCAGCTCTTGAGGATTTATGCACCTGTATGCCTGCTAAAATACCTAAAATATTGTGGATTAAAGATCTAAGACCTTTAGATTAACTGGAAGATTGAATCTATTCAACATTCAAGAACCCAATATTATTTTTCAGAAAACAAGCAACAGATCTATACACTTCCAATGAAGATATTAGTAAACTATAATTAGATTGGAGTGCTGTCACAAATGACTACAAACAATCACTTCAGATGTTGTTAAACAGATATAAAGCTGAGTTTATTTTTACATATATAACCTTAAGCAGTTCCAGGTGCTAGATGTACACAGAACCTTGTTAAATTATGCACTATTTCCATATGCAGACTTCTCATTAATTTCCTTTCAAGGTCAAATCGACATTTTTCCAATTTGTCCTCACAGGTGGTCTCATGAAGCTTCTGTATATCACTTCTAGGGCTTGGATATTTCTCAGGTAAAATTGACAACAGAGGTAAGCGCAGCAGAATTACTTGCACTTCTGGCCCCTCTGCACCACTGCATGTTACCCTGGAGATGGTTGTGATGGTTAGGTGATGGTCACAATTCTCCTTCTGCAATATACCTTTGCAAAGAAGTTCTGGAGAGAGATGCAGTAGTTTTTGGCCAGATTTGTCTGAGCAACTCCATGTGGTCTACGGCCTGTTTTTCACGATGCACTGCAAGATAAACATCGATTTTGCCTTGAAGCCCATCAACTCGATAAAAGATCCTCTTTGGTCTGCCTGAAATTTTGTTAGTCTTCTAGGGCAATGAGTTGACCTCAATCACGTGTTGCAGACTGGCAAATTCCAAAGTCCAGGACTACGTGCTGAGGAACACACTAGAGCTTGGGGCAGCTGCTGCCATGGTGCAGTGGGGAAAGAGCAGCATCTAAGGTCTTTCAGCCAAAATAAAAGAAGGGTCACATTTCCAGATACCCTCATTGGCTTAATGGGAATGTAAAAACTTTCCTTTCATGTTTAAAAATGCCTCTTTTGTTGCAACCGGATTGAAGCTGTAATGGGGAATGTCAAAATTCCGCTACATTTTCTATGAAGTCTACGCGGATCTACGTTTTCATTTGTATTTGTTTAAAATTTATTCGTAAATTATCTACATTTTTGAAATGAGAAAAGGAAGTACTTCGTCATAATGGTATTAAACATTTTCATCTTGGCTTTCCACCCACCTAGATGTTGGGGCTGTTTATACTAATGCGAGAGATATGGCAGATACTGCTTCTCTTCTACAAAGAGATATGGAGTTACTGTGAGAAAATAGCCTTGACCAAGATGATCAGCCATAATCTCGAATCACGAGATAGGCTTATTGCTGCTCCCATGGGTAGAATTTTACAGGGGTTGGTGTGATGTGGGCTATGCTGGGATTTGTGGTACAGTTGGATGAGAAGTCCAGCGAGATCCATCTCGATGTCGAGAGCATTTTGCAGAATCTTTTGACAAACAGCATGTCAAGTTTCTTACTCGGCAGTAATAGTTTGCCAGTTAAGGGGAGTGTTGTTTTTTTAAATGCCTTGTTAATGTACAAGTCACCTTATGTATATTCAGTTTCCTACCTCTCCAAATGCACTATACAAGCTAAATGTCAAGAAATCTCCATGTGAAGACGAGAGCATGTACCTTGAGTCCTCACCTCATTGATTGTTCCATTCATACTGCCAAATTGCATCTCAGAGCATGATCTATGGGCACCAGCATCACCCTTATCCATGGAAATTAGAATTTGGCAGTTGCCACTACCGCCATTGCACCTTTCTGATCAATGGGCAGGGTGCTCTTGAAGGACAGAGTCGCACTGCAGAGTATATCAGCAACTAGCAATGAAAGGCTGCAGCAGGGATACATTGTGCACACGGGCAGGTCCCCAGATCACAGACTGGACCAGGCAGTGTCTCAGGCAGCAGCACTTGCTTCCTTTGCCTTTATCCACTTTGTGCTTACCTGCATGCTCATGTCATCCATGCCGCGCTTTGGCTCGTATTTCCAAATCCCCTGCTATTACAATGGACTCTAACATTTTCCCTATTACCGATGTCAGACTAACTGGTCTATAATTCCTTGTTTTCTCTGTACCTCCTTTTTTAAATGACAAGGTGACATTGGATACACTCCAACCCATATGAATTGTTTCAGTGTCTTTTGAATCTTTTATTTTTTAAAGTTTGTGAGGTTTCCTACTTCAGTTACCCTCCCAGAGAGTGCATTCCAGATTTCCAGTACACTCTCAGAGTTTGGTTAGCTCAGATGGCTGGATAGCTGGTTTGTGATGCAATGTGAAGCTAACAGTGTAGGTTCAATTCCTGTATAGGCTGAGGTCACTATTGAAAGCCTTGCTTTCTCAGCCTCATCCCCTTGCCTGATTCATGGTGACCCTCATGTTAAACTCATAGCCAGTCATGTCTCTCTGATGGGAGAGTTTGGACTATGGTGACTTTATCCATCATGCTCTGGGTGAAAACAAATTTCAAAGCCCTCTGAATATCTTGCTTTTCACTTGTAAAATTATGTCCCCTTGTTATTGACCCTTCGACTAAATGGAACAATGTTTGCTACATACCCTGTCTATGCCCCTCATAATCTTATACCCATCTATCAGATCCCACTTCAGCCTTCTCTCTTGTAAAGAAAACAACCCGACCCTATCCAGCTTGTCCTCATCCCTAAACAGCTCTATCCCAGGCAACATTCTGGTGAATCTCCTCTGCAACCTCTCCAGTGTAATCACATCATTCCTATAGTGTGGTGACCAGAGTGCACACAGCACTGGCTGGTCACCCCCTTACTTTTTGTCTACGTGAAGAATATCTTGGGATTCTCACTAATCTTACCCATTGTGTTGTTCATGCCTCCTCTTTGCTCTCCCAATTACTTACTTGTGCATGGCTAGCACTTCCTATGCTCCACTTGACCCTCTGTTAGTTTGCTCCCTTTGTACCTGTTCTATGTCTCTCTTTCCTTCTTACCCAGCCTGAACATTCCTAGATAATCTAGGTATCTCTGGGTTTGTTAGTCCTACATTTCACCCTAAAGGGAACATATTGAGCCTGTATTCTTGCCAATTCCATTTTGAACACCTCCCACTCTTCTGCTGAGGATTTACCCAGGAGTAGCACCTTTTAGTCTACTTTAGCTAGATCCTGTCATATTTAAATGAAATCTGCCTTCCCAATTGTAGTGACTGTAATGAGGTCAGCTAGCTGGACCTCATAGAATATGAGTTCGCTGATTGGGGCTGTTCATCTGGTCCAATCAGGGAGTCCTGGCTGACATGTGAAAAGGGTGAGCGTCAGAGATACTGATAATCTGGTGCCTGACTCAGTATGAGGCAGAACTATAGTCAAGGACTGTTCATGTATACATAAAAAGTGACTTGGTGACAGGATACTGGCCTCAGTGGAGTTATTTCACCAATCTGAAACCATTTTTTGGCAGAAAATCTTTTTCCTTTTCCCAAACAAACTTAAACTATACTGTGATAACAAGCATGGAGCTGGATGAACACAGCAGGTCAAGCAGCATCATAGGAGCAGGAAAACTTGACGTTTCGGGCCTAAACCCTTCTATACTGTGTTGTGGTCTCTATGCTCCCCAGTTGTTAGCTCGAACATCGGCTCAGCTTTGTTCCCAAGAATTAGGTCGAACATTGAGCTGTCTCTTGTTGGACATTCTACATGCTGTTACAAAAGACTCTCCTGAGTATATTTCAAAAAACCTGCCTCCTCTAAACTCTTTACACTATGGTCACCCAATAAATTAGGGGAATTTGAAATTCCCTAATATAATTGTCCTATTATTGTTTCTACACACCTCAGCGAATTATCTACATATCTGCTCCCCACTGCCTGATGACTATTTGATTCTTAATACACTCCCAACAATGTGACAGCTCACTTTTTATTCCTAAACTCTACCCACAAAGCCTCCTTTGATGACCCTTCTAAAATATCATCCCTTCTATGTAAATACAGGAATCTCCTCTCTCAAAGCAAACTGTCTGATGTGTAAAAGAAATGTTATTCTTTGCAACAAATAGCGTTTAATGCAATTTTCATACACAGAACCCTAGATAAACTTCTTCCCCCTACCCATAAGGAATGTATAAACTGGAATCAGAAATCTGGGTTGTTAATCCCAGATTAATTTTCCTGACTGTCAGCAATGGCTCAATCAGTAGCATTCATGCCTCTGTATTAGAAGGCTGTGTGTTCAATCCCCACTCTAGAAATGTGCATAAAAAGCCAGCCTGACAGTAATGTTGCTCTGTTGGAGGTGTCTCTTTCAGATGAGGAAATTAAACCATGAGCTTTTCAGCTCTGCCTGGCAGACATACAAAATACCATGGCAATATTTCACGAAGGGGGAGAGAGCAATCTCTGATGTTCTGGCTAATCCTTTCCATTAACCAACATCACTAAAGTAGATTATCTGGACATTATCACAATTGTGTTCCTAGGAGCTTGCTGTGTGCAAAATGGATGCTACATTTCCAACATTAGAACAGTGGTGACCTGCCAAAAGTACTTAATTCCTGTAAAAATCTTTGAAACATCTTGATGTCATGAAAGGGATTCAGTAAATTGTTTGTGGAAATAGTCCTTCAAGAAGCATTGTATCTTAAATACTGTATTTAAATTAGGGCCCTAGCCCTGTCTTACTTGAAAAGAGGACTCCATTAACATCTATGATGTGGAGGTGCCAGTGTTGGACTAGGATGGACAAGATCAGAAATCAGACGATATCAGGTTATAATGCAACAGGTTTATTTGAAAACGCAAGTTTTCAAAGCGTTGCCCCTTCATTACCTGTTGAAGGGGCAACACTCCGAAACCTTGTGATTTCAAATAAACCTGTTGGGTTATATCCTGGCGTCTTTTCCCTAATAAATTTAAAATGTACTGTGTTGTGGTTGCTATGCTCCCCAGTTGTCAGCTCGAACATCGGCTCAGCTTTGTTCCCCAGAATTAGGTCGAACATTGAGCTGTCTCTTGTTGGACATTCTACATGCTGTTACAAAAGACTCTCCTGAGTATATTTCAAAAAACCTGCCTCCTCTAAACTCTTTACACTATGGTCACCCAATAAATTAGGGGAATTTGAAATTCCCTAATATAATTGTCCTATTATTGTTTCTACACACCTCAGCGAATTATCTACATATCTGCTCCCCACTACCTGATGACTATTTGATTCTTAATACACTCCCAAAAATGTGACAGCTCACTTTTTATTCCTAAACTCTACCCACAAAGCCTCCTTTGATGACCCTTCTAAAATATCACCCCTCCTGTGTAAATACAGGAACTGTCTGTCAATATCTGTCGTCTGATTTCTGACCTTGTCCACTAATTTCTAGCCTTTGATTCTATTGGTCAAGTTTAGTTTTGTATTTGCCTCATCACTGTGACTGTTCTTTGTTTTGTAATCAGTAATGATAGAAGAATTTGCATGAATACATATGCAAGGCTTTAGTGATCTGAACCAAAACAAAGATTTTATGTTATGTACCTGCTTTGACTTAATCAGATTTCCAATAGTTATGGTGGTGTTAACCATAAGTTGAAAATAATTTTCAAGATGTAGATTGTACAAAAACTAAATTGTATGAATATTGATGTATAAAACAAAATATCTGCATTAAGCATTAGAGTTGCTTTAATTTCTGAAATTTGCAATGGAAAATTGAATGACCAGTGGCAAAACTAAGCACAACCATTTAATTGCAAGAGGGCTTGTCAAGAGTTTGACATGAATTACCACAAAAGTGAAAAAAAGACATATTGAATCTTGTGCTGGCCAAGCAACAGAAAAATTATACTTTAGAAACACTGGAAGATAAACATAAAATAAATAATACCAATCCAGAAACAAAGACACATGAGCAATGGCTGTCAATCTTCACAGTTTACTTAACGAATATTTAAATCACAAAACAACTTTTTTTGCTGTTTGAATTGAACTAAATTAGCTTTATTGCCATATGTACTCAAATGAGTACAATGAAAAGTTTACAGTTGCCACATTACAGTGCCATCTTAGGTACAAAAGTACTTAGGTACAGATACTCAAGCTCAAATTCACAGGAAACAAAAAAAAATTGGAAAAGTAAAGAAATAAATAGTCTGGTGTTATAGGTTGTAGGAATAAGAGAGAAAAACCAAAGAAGTAAAAAGTTCAGAATATCAGTCTTTTGACCCAGCCCATCAAGGGAGACCTCCAATGTCTCGCTGGCGCCTATGCCGGACCCACCCATGTGGGAGTTGCCCCATTTTAAGTGATGCCGCTGAACACTTACTCACCCAGCGACCAAGAGTTCCTGTTTCCACTACCAGGCCAGGCCGTCACTGGGCCACGAGGTCCGCTTCAGCTGCAAATGTCACCTTGCTGGTGCCGCCATCTTGAAGAGTCCACTACTGTGGGCACCGCCATCCCCGGTCGCTGGAGGAGTTTTGCTGCCACTGCCGCAGGCCCCAAATTGCCAGCTAACACACTCATTGCCATTGCTGCCACCTCCTTTGTTAGGAGAAGCCATGACTGCTGCTCCGCCTGGGGCCCACCCTCGCTGCCCAGCCAGTGCTGATGACCAACCTGCCACAGAGAATAAGACAAAAAGACCAAAAGAACAGGAAAATAAAGAAAATAAAGCAGAAGCAAAGTAAAGCAAAGAAGGAAAGCAGATGGGACCCAGGGAAGAGCCCACATGCAGTCCTGTTACTCCGCTGCCATCTTGCACCAGAAGTGTAGAAGCATAAGTGACATGTACCATCTACTGGAACTGTGCTAAAACACATGGGATATAAACTCTTGCATCCACAAGTACAGCTATGCATTATCTTAGATTCAGGAAGGTTTCATGATGGCAAATGACAATCTTTTTGGTCTAAACCTTTCTTAAAGCTCAACTTTCATGATAGTTGGAAAGACTGGTAAGGGGAGCTCATCTTACCCCTGACCAGCAAATAGCAGTAACTGCCATCTCATGGTCAACATCACCTCCTGTGTCACTGCTGTCGTGATCACCAGCATCTCTCCATCCCTGTCACATGAAGTGATGCCAGGGTGTCATTAGCTGGCGGTTTGAGGTTGAGATAGAGTCCTGCCACCAATCCTCCTTGCTATGCTAGTCTAAGGGGTTGGTAAGTATTCTCTGGTGGAGGATGGACCAAAAATAAGCCTCAGCAGAAGGGGATCTTATTTTCTCAACAAGATACTAATTCTTAGGCTGAACCATGACTGACAGGAAATCAAGAAGATGTTTGCCTCTATCAGAAGACTGTGCTAAATTCCAACTAACTGGTTCTCCACTCAGAGGCTGTGCAAGGTCATCAGACTGGGCAGAGCTCAGTATAGCTCAAGTGTTAACCCTTTCAGAGCAAGTACCTTTTACAACAATCACCATAGTCAAAGAGTTCCTTATTTTATATTGTACAGTTGGTTATCCCTGCCGTCCTTCCAAATGCTGGGTACTTTGACCAGTCAACATATCTTCGAATGAGGGACTCCCTCCCTACTAACCCCGCCTCACCCCCCCCCCCCAACCACACACACACACACACAAATCCCATTTGCTTTAGCAGCGCCATTATATGTTCCCACATCTAGTGATTTAGAGTCCCTTCCTGTATGGAAATTCCATATTGAATTAAAGCTCAATGTCATCCCGTTTATTTGCCAACCTGAGGTAAATGCCGCCTAGCAGTATGGTGGTATAATTGAAATGTATTCATACATCTTATCAAAGGAGTTTATACAGCAAGCATATGGGTATTGTCCTCTAATTATTCCAGAGTTCTCTAATGCAGTAACAGCAGAAACTATGGCTGCCATGAAATTGTCACCTATATACTGAGCTTAGAGAAGATTGAGACAATCAATTTATTTAATGTTTGATTCAGCTTTATCTTCTTCCTCATTGGCAATTTTCGCTCTCAGGTTGACAACATTTGTCCTCTCAATGCTGCTGGTGCATTAATTACAGGCAATGAAAATTAGAATAACATAGGCAATTGGTGAGATAATTTTAAAAAGAACCGTTCATGGGAGGTGGGTGAAACTGGTTGGCCAGCATTTATTGCCCATCTCTAGATGTCCTTGAGAAGAAGGTGGTGAGCTGGCTTCTTCAACTGCTGCATCCATGTGCCGTAGGTAGACCCACAATACCATCAGGGCATGTGTTCTGGTATTTTAATCAGGTGACAATGAAGGAATGATGATATATTTCCATGTCAAGCTGGTGAGTAGCTCAGAGGGAAACCTACAGATGGTGGTTTTCCCATGTATCTGCCACCCTTGGTGTTCTAAATGGTAGGGTCATTGGTCTGGAAGGTGATGTCTGAGAAGCCTCAGTGAATCTTGTAAATAGTACACACTCTTGTTACCGTGCGTCAATGGTGAAGGGAATCGATGTATGTGGATGTGGTACCAATCAAGCCAACTGCTTTGTCCTTGATGGTGTTAAGCTTTTTGAGTTTTGTTGGAGCTGCACTCATCCAGGCACGTGGGGAGAATTCCATTTATACCTGTGCCTTGCAGATGATGGACAGGTTTGGGGGTGTTGGGAGCAATGTTCCCTATAGGCTGTTCAGCTGGTGTGCACTGGCACAGCTGGTCTTATGTTTTGTGCATGGCAATTGGCATTTGTGCATCAATCATAACATTGACTTCTGGTTCTGGATGTCATTATCATATGTAGCTTGTAAGAAAATGGTCAGGAGGTGAGTCATTTGCTGCAGAACTCCTAGCCTCTGGCCTACTGTGGTAGCTATAATATTTAGTTCAGGTCTTAATCAATGGTAACCTTCATGTTGTTAATAGCGATGGATTCAGTGATGGTTATGCCATAGAATGTCAAGGCATGATGATTAGATTCTCTCTTGTTAGATATTGTCATTGCCTGGCACTTATGTGGCATGAATAGTACTTGTTACATGTCTGCCCAAGCATGGATATTGTTCAGTTTTTACTGCATTTAAATATGGACTGGCACAGTATCTAAGGAGTCATGAATGATGCTAAATGTTGTGTAATCATCAGCAAAACCCTGCAGAGATGTCCTGGAGTTGAGATGACTGACTTCCAACAATGATAACCATCTTCCATTGTGCCAGGTATGATTCTAACAGCAGAGAGTTCTCCCCTTGATTGCCACTGACTTCAGTTTTGCTAGGGCTTTTGCTGCTGCACTAAATCAAATGTAGCCTTGACATCAAGGGCAGTCAATCTTATCTTAAATGTTATAGGTTTGTTGAAATATGCTTAGCTTGAGAGTATTACCAAGCCTGCCAATTCTTGCAAATTTTGTCCTTAGTTCAATTAAGTACCATTCAACTTATATCTAAAACATGCTATACAAAGTCTACAGATTTTAAAGACTGGTTTTAAAAATGTCTGAATATTAACATAGATGATTAAACAGAATCACAATCTAGAATATTTTAAAGAGCTTATCACGCTTTTTGCGAGGGAGCAGTGGGGGTTACGGTCTGGGTGGTTGGGAGCCTATCAATTTCAAGTTGCGGTATGGTTGCAAGAAATATTGAAAATAGCAATGATAGTCCCCTGACGTGTTTTGACAAAAAGGAGTCTTATGGTGGAGTTGTTTCATTGTACAGTTATTTATAGATTGCCACATAGGAGATGGATGATGTTTGTGAACTTAGCTAGGTGTCTGTACAGCTATAGCACTTTCTAGAAGACCGTTTGATTGAATGAGTCTAAGACTTTTGTGATGTTGAAGAAAGCCATGTACTAAGGGATGTTCTTCACTCTGAACTTTTCATGAAGTTGGTATGCAGTGAGGTCAATGTTAGTTGTACCAGTCAAAAGCCACACTATTATGCCAGAAGGACCTCTGCAGCAATTGGCGAGAGGCAACTAAGAAGTCTTAGTTAAGACTTCATGCACAGTTGAGAGCCATTCAACTCTTGCAGTTGTTCCAGTTTGACTTGTTTCTTTCCTTGAAGTTTATGAATATTATATCATATCCAAGGTTGCTTGGAATCTCTTCATTCTGCTAGAACTTCACAAATGGGACATGTATCCAATAAATCAATCTGTCTCTTCCAGGTTTCAATGGTTTTAAAGGGAAATTGTTAGGATCAGAAACTATGCAGTTTTCTATCTCATTAATAGCGGTAATATAAAGCATTAGATCATCATAGAGCTTACTTCTAATGGCAAGCTGCTGGTGGTTCTCTAGCAGCTGCGTGCCTGCCATGGAATTCTGGTTGAGTAAGTCTGTAAAGTGCACTTACAAGCAGATGTTGAAACTTTTCATGTCTTTGAGGAGAGTCTTGCCATCTTTGGATCTTACCAGTATTGGTCCATGTGTTGGGGTTACTGAAGTAGATTGAAAGATCTGACCATTTTGTTATATCAGCCTCTCGGTTGAGAGATGTGGGTAGAGTTATAAACGGTTGCTTGCAATTGTGCATGTTAGCCTTACATAGTGCATTACACAACACACACTTTTGGATAATAAAAACAGAAAGTGGTGAAATAATTCATTAGAATCCAAAGAAGACTCATATTGGACTTAAGCCTTTCACTCTCGCCTGTCTCCACAGATGCTGCCTAGCCTTCCAGTTTTTACAGTGCTTTGTGTTTTATTTTTCTTTCTGATCAGCAGCACTTGAGGTATTTTTTGTTTGTTTCAGATATCTTTGGTTGAAAGGTGAGGATGTCATACATGTCATCAGGAATTGAATTCCCTCAACCCTTTCTGTCCACCATTTGTTCTTCAAATTACAGCTTCTTCTTCGAGCATCCACGGTGGGGAGCTTCTTTTCTGTGGAATCCTGTTTCTAGGTTTGGAATGCTGCTCATATATAATGTTAGATTTCATCTTTCTGTATCATTTTCATCAAACCAATCTTCGTGTCTCTTATGGTGTTTTTGAAGATTTCAGCATGTATGATTGATGATGGGTTTCAAAACTTGCCAGCCACCTTTGACATCACTTGATGTAACCATCCATTCTTGTAATTTCTCATTGATTTTTCTTGACATTCCTTGAGCTTGATGTTGTTTAACAAGCTAGAAACTTCAAATATTCTCTGGGTATTTTTGGGGCTGCCTCAGACGCCAATAATAATCAAATGTGTCATAGGTCTGACCTATATTTGTTGACTGTATTTAATTAGGTTTTATTATCATGTGTACTCAAGCCCAGGGATGTAGGAGTAAGTGAAAAGTTAACAATGTCACAATTCATGGTGCCATCTTCAGTGCAAGGTACCAAGTACAAAATGTTAGGAAAAGCATAGAAAAATAAAGGAATACGTTAAAAGTTCAATATTATAGTTCTTTTCAGTATAAAGTAGTAAACAAGAAATGAAGTTACATGTTGTAGTTGAAGTTAAATATAGCCAATGAATATGTAATTGAGCATCTCTTTGATCCCTGTTCCTGACTATCACATGGTCTAATATGTGCCTTGATCTTGGAAGTTTCCAGGAGGACTTGAAACATTTTATTGATGGCAGAAAAAGGTGTCTGTTACCATAAGGTCACATTTGGCACATAAAACAAGGAATTGGACTTTCTAACTCCGCGCTTCCCAGTGCTGTGTAGCCAAAGGGTGTGGTTGTTCCCAAACTGGCATTGATATCAATGAACAGTAAGACCTCTAACTATGATGGTACAGCTGCCAGAGTTGTGCCTACATTGGAATATAACATTTCTTCCATTTAATCTTTGGAATCCAAGGTAGGTACAAAAGTGTTGATAATTGTAACAGATTGACTACATTTATGGTGAAGACATTCTAAAACTGGAAGACTTTTACAATGCTCTGAGATCTGTCTATGAGCCCCAGTCTACTGATTCATGACCAGCCCTTGGTGTGGTTTCCCACATTTCACTCCCAAAATTGTAGACACTCTTATTAAATTGGAGAGGGTTTAGAAAAGATTTACAAGAATGCTGCTGGGACTGGAGGATTTGAATTATCAGGATAGGCTGAGGCTTTTTTTTCCCTGGAGCGTAGGAGGCTAAGGGGTGACCTTATAGAGGTTTATAAAATCATGAGAGGAATAGATAAGGTGAGTAGCCAAGGTCTTTTTCCCAGGGTACAGGAGTCCAAAACTAGATGGCATAGGTTTAAGGTGAGAAGGGAAAGATTTAAGCAGGACCTGAGGTGCAAGTTGTTTACACAGCAGGTGGTTTCTATGTGGAATGAACTGACAGAGGAGTGGTAGATGCAGTTACAGTTATAGTGTTTAAAAGACATTTGGGCAGGTACATGAACAGGAAAGCTTCAGCAGGATATGGGCTATACATAGGCAAATGGGATTAGTTCAGTTTGGGAAACCTGGTTGGAATGGACGAGTTGGACCGAAAGGTCTGTTTCCATGCTGTATAACTTCTGGCTCTCTGACTGTAACTCTGGCAATGGTCAACCCTGCTTATATATAAAATATACCTCCAAGGAATAGTTAAGATTCTAAAGTTGCCATTTAAGACTTGAAGGGAAAACAATGAAATAAAAAGTTCAGTATTGAGAAAATGATTTTTTTCAACCTAACTTTCCCACATTCCTCACCATTGCTCACTCTATGTCAAAGAGGGAAACATTCTGCGCGCAGTAATACTTCAGGACAGGAAAAGACCTTTCATCCATTTAGTCCACTGTCCACAATATTCTCTTGCTGTAAATTCTGAATAATCTGATAAAGGTAAGCTCAGAAATTGCAAGAAAATGGTTGGGTTAGCAAAAAGAAATCACAAAGAAAATATAGTTGGAATCGTAATGGGAAGCAATGAAAATTCTTCCAATATGTCAGAAGTATGCAGATAATTTAGGAATTAGATGCTGAAGGTAGTGAACTGGAAGATAGAGAAATTCCTGACATAGTTGACAACTGTTTTTCAACGAAGGAAACTGAGGGGAAATGCTATAATTGGAGTATGTTTACTGTTGTGGGATCAGAGAATTATTATGGTGTAGAAGGAGGCCATTTGGCCCCTCATGTTTGACTAGCTCACTGAGCATTTTAAATTAGTGCCAATTTTCCACCTTTTCCTAATAGACCTATAGTATATTGTTTCTTCTTAAATAACCATCCAGTGACCCCTTGAACATGAACATTGAATGATTTTTTAAAGACCACTAGAGGATATATGGGGAGATTGCTGAAGCTTAAGGTAGATAAAATGACTGGCTCTGATAATTTTCCACCCTGGATTATGAAGGAATTGATTGTGAGTCCTCTTGCAGTTATTCTTCAGACATCACTGGATTTAGGCTAAATCCCCAAGGATTGGAAAATGACATATGCAACTCTCCTCTTCAAAAAAAGAGCACAGAATAAACATCAACTTTTAAGCCTTGCTGATAGTTGTGAGGAAATGTTGGAACGTATTAAAAGAGGGTAATGTAATGGAGCATCTTGAGGAGAAAATGTGCTAATCCAAAATGGTCAAGGTAGTTTTAGGAAAGAAATGTAATGTTTGACCAATTAATTGAATTTCTTCAGGGGGATTATCAAGCAGAACTCTCAAAGAACTGAAAATCATTTCTGCAGTGTAGGAGTGTAGTAGCTAAAATACGTTCCATTGGAAGACTGAGTATTTGATTCGAGACCTGCCATTAGATTCTAAAACCTCTGTTAAAACCCAACTAAACTCCAAACTGAAGTAATAACAGTCTCTGTTCTTTGATAACTAGAAATGATTGAATGTAAACAGACTCAATCCAGTTCATGATGGTGCAGGGAAAACTGCCCAATCTAATTAAGAGTATCAATTCAACCACAAAAATAGTTGACGTATTAAATGAAACAGCATGTCACACTAATGCAGAGAGAAATCTTTTCTAAAGTTGGGAGATGAAATGTACCATCTAGGAATAGTAACGAGGGTTAGCATCTGCTTGTAAAACAAAAGTGATTGGAGCTAACAGCGAATGTAAATTTGAGTGATGTTCAGTTCTTCAATACAGATTGTCACACAAAACTTTATATCAAAAAAAACCAAAATATTGCACAATACCAATGCAATGCAGTAAAAATGAAAGAATTTTAAGAGAAAGCATGAATGAGCCCTCAGGGGAAGTATAGAACTCATCCACTGAAATTGCACTTTCACTTCCTGCCAATTATGATTGAAAATGTGTGGATTTTCTCTTGTATCTCCACTCATTTCTAAACTGTCAGTCTTCCTTCTGTTACTTCAACCTAGAAGGATTCTCATAACATTATTATTCATGTGCACTGCCACCAAGATGCTGAAATGCGCCAAACATTAGAATAATTATGTTTATTTAGTATGTGTTATGGTATGGTAATCGTTATGATTAAAGCAGTGATCACAGACTTTAGCCTAGAGTCTTAATTTTTTTCCTGCCAATAAGTGTGTGTAAACCATGTTAGTACAGTAGTTTTAAGGATGTTTTTAGTTTTAAGGGATTATTTCAAAAGCTAAATTATCCATGGGTTTATAAAACCCTCCAATGTAACGGAGATTTGTGATTGTTACTTGCTGCTTCATCCTAGGGATTTTCACGGTCATCTGGAATAAAACAATCAGCTCCTAACCAAGATAGGTTGCCTTTCCTGGGTTGCTGGGAATATTAAAGGGATGCGGTTTCTTAAAAGTACATTTTAGCTTCATATCTCCTAGACAGCACTAGACTCAAGCTAACTCCCTGGGGATTGGAAACTGACAAATGCAACTCTTGTCTCTCATCACCTCTCATAGAAATTTAGAACCCCATAAGAGTCCTTTGGTCTATCAAACCTGTTCCTGTTTGCTAAAACATTCCACAACAAATTCCATTGTCTTGTTCTCTCCACAGGGAAATGGATTTTTCTGTTTCAAGTTTATTAGCTTCTCTCTGTATTAGCATTTCAGCCACTCCCTTTGTCAAAACACTTAATTTTCCAATCATTGTCTAACTTTAAAAAAATTATCCTGGTGATAATTATAATTGGTGACCCCTCATCACTGATCTCTAATTATCTGTTCATTTTCCAAATAGTTATGCAGCCGGTCATTAGCAGGACTGCTGGAACTTATAACATTTATTGTCATTTAAAGAACTATTAATGTGGTATGAATATGTTTAAATTCTCCGATGCATTTCAATTTGGGGACCCAGAATATGAAATATAATTGAGCACAGACTTAACATTTGCTACTGCAACATCAGGAATATGTTTGTCACGTTTTCATTACTTACACACGTAGACTAATAACAAGTTGAGACATATTACCAACATGTACAATGTTGATGAAATATACCCTTGGAACAGAGACCGGCTGATTGTATTTTCTACATATAATGATATCATAATTTCTGCTACTAATGCATACTTATATGATTTCATTAACATGGTGTTCAAAAGTTAATTACCTCTACCAGGAGCCAGTGTTTGTTTATATGGTAGCTGCACATAAACTGTACAAAAAATTTAGGAGAACTGTGAAAAATATTTGCGTAAGCATGTTAAGTGGCTGTGTCAAATTTTGTTTTGTAGTATTCCTCTGAAACATTGAGATATTTTAACATGTTAAAGGCACTCTATAAATTGACATAAGTTGCTTTTATACCATTGTATGTCATTTTTAATTTAAGAAATGGAATAGTTGATTTAATTTACATAAATTAATGTAGAATCTTCAGGGTACATGAGAGTTCTTATACCTGCAGCAATCAGAACTGGAGACACACTGCACAGCAGTATTCAAAGGAAGTTGCAGATTTAAGCTCATTAAGTGCATGATTTGAAGCTTAATGACAGGAGCAGTATGGAAGGTGCACTCTGATTGGCTTTCCAATGGACCATTAATTGTCATCTTGCCAATTTCGCAGGAAGTGCATACAGAATAGACAAGTGTTCTTGGGGAAACGAAGAGAAGATCAAAAAAAAAAGAGAAGACCAAATATTAACTCCTGTTTAATGCATTCTCTGCATTTAAAAAGCAATTTACAACTTTTATTATCATTTTCTTCTTAAGGATAATAGACAATGAGTAGAAAAGCCTATTGTTATGACTTTTATTCTATTCTAATTTGAGGTTACTAGAATTAAAATTGAAACAAGATAAAGTCTAAATTATTTTTCCTAGAGGTTTTACACTTGATGATATCAACTGGCTCAAAATTAGTCAAGTGTTTAGTTAAGGAGTGTTTGGTTGGGATAGGGAATTCAGTCCCACTGAAAACCTGAACATTGCACCCAAAACAAAACTGAATTGGATCAGCATTTGTTAGTTTGGAATTGATTGTTCATTTCAAATGTCCAGGAGATTTGAAAAAAAAATCCTTCTCTTTCTAATTCAAGTTCTGATATTACTCTCTCTTTCTTGAATCCAAATTTTAGTCTTTCTTTCCAATTTGAGTTATTTCATTTGTAATTGAATTCTATTGGGATCAAGTGCTATTGGGATCACGCGTTACTTTCAGATCAAATGTTCAGGTAAAACAGTGTGAGAGAGTGAGTGGGTTAACAGACGAAACAATGTAAGAGAGCAAGAGAACAGGAACCAGACAGTAAAGGAAGATAGAGAGAGCAGTTTCATGTAAAACAGGACAAAACAGGGCTGACATCAACTAAAACAGCACAAGAGAGAATAGACACCAGATAATACAATGCAAGAGAGTGCACATTAGATAAAATGGCGTGAGAGAGAAAGGGAGGGAGTGGGCACCAGATAAGACAGCATGAGAGAGAGAATGCAGAAACCACAAAAGTATGACAGGATGTGAAAATAGCAGATAAAATAACAATAGAGAAAGAGCAGACACTAGACATGGCAATGTGCGAGAGAGAGAGAATGGGAACTGGATAAAATAGCATTTAAGATAAAGAGAGCAGACACCAGATAAAACAATGTGAGCAAGAGAGTGGGAAGTGTGCAAGAGAGAGCACAGAAACTGATAAAACAGCATGAAAGAGTTTAGACACTAGAAAAACAATATGACAAAAGGAGAGCGTGGACATCAATAAAACAGTGCAATACAGTGCACACTAAGTAAAAAAGCCCAACAGAGCAGACACCAGATGGAACAGTACAAGAGTGGGGATTCCGGATAAAACAGCATGAGAGAGCCTGCTGGAAGTGGATAAAACAGTGTGACAGAGAGAGCGAGAACAGAATAAAACAGCATGAGGGATAGAGTGGACACCACTTAGAACAGCGCAAGAGGAAGACAGCCAACATCGATAAAACAGTGTAAGAGATGGCAGACCACAGATCAACCACGTGAGGAGAGAAAGTGGAGACCAGATTACCCACTGTGAATGAGGGAAAGAGATGGACTCTGGATAAAACAGTGCAAAAGAGAGGTAAACACTAGATCAAACAACGTGACGGAGAGAGAGAGAGAGCAGCAATGTAAACTTTTGGTTTCAGAGCTGGAGTCACTGAGATACATCCATGAGTCAGAGGACACATGGACAGCACATTTAGAGAGATGGTCATACTATACGCTAGGGCCAAATAGGTAGATGGGGTGACTACTACGCAGTTAAAGAGAAACAGGCAGTGCAGGAGTCTGAAGAAGTCTCGCTCACTGACAGTTTCCTGTTCTGGAAACTGGTGAGGGTGATGCATTCTCAAAGAAAGCAGCAAGACCCATGGTGCTAGGGTCAAGGATGTCACATAAAAGCTCTGGGATATTCTTTGGAAGGAGGGTGGAAGGCCAGAAGTCGTGCTCCACATTCATACTAATGACATAGGAAAGAAGAAGGATATACACTCAGATTTTAGGGAGCTTGGTAGAAAATTAGCCAGCAGGAGTTCTAAAGCATTATCACTTTTTTACTCCCAGTGCCATGTACAAGTGATTCAGGAAAAGGAGAATGAGGCAGATGAATGTGTGGCTGAACAGAAGGTGCAGGAAGGAGGGCTTTAGATTTCTGGAACGGCTCTGGAAGAGATGGCATTTGGACAAGACAGACAGATTGCACCTGAACAGAGCTGGGACTGATTTTTTTGTCATGAGTTTTGCTAGTGTTGTTGGGGAGGGTTTAAACCTATTCAGCAGGGGCCTAGCAACAGGAAAGAATATTTGGACATAATAGCAGGGTGTACAACATTCTGGGTGAGGCAGATAGTAACAAAATAGGGGATAGTAAGTTACAAAAAATATGAGCATCTATCTTTAGAGAGCCAATTCGTTATCTACTCCTCGACCCTCTTCCATTAAAACCAAAAGTGTTCAAATTAGTGGAGAGTTGGGATTAGCTTTCAGATAACTTTTAAATATAGTCTACCACCCAGACTGTGTGTAATGTTGTTCTGGGAGGAGTGAGGCAGCAAGGATTTTGTCAAGGCGTCTACACCACACAAATTGTTCACTTGATCCATCAGATTTGTATCTGCCTTTATGCTCCACACTTGCTTTCTCCTTTAATTCATTTGATCCTGTCAACACATATTTTTATTCTTTTCTCCCAGATGTTTATTTAGCTTCTCAGTGCACACCTGTGTTCTCTTGTCTGCAGAAAGTAACATCAGTTTGTTCACCTTTCCTGGTGAGTGTTGTACAAGGGCACTGGAACCCAGAAGCAACCTTGCAATGATGGAACTGCACATCATGGGACAAATAGAAGTGTGTGGGTGAAATTAAATAGATGAGAAGGAGTACTTTGGAAGAAGACTAAAACTCTAAAGGGAACCAGGTCAGACTAAAATTCTCTAATCTCTGGAAGAAACATCCAAAGAAGATAAGTTTGTCTTTACTTAATGTAAATATAAGTCAGAGCTTGGTGTACCTATGACAACAGCAGTATTTATTATTCATCTATAATGAATGATATTACTTTGAAATCAAAGCCTGAAGATGGTCCTTGACTCTACCTTCTCCTCAACCAGCTTGTAAAGAACTTAAACTTACAGGACTGAATTTTACAAAATGTCTGCTTAGTGTCAATTTCAGGGATTTTCATGAGGAATTTCTCTTCATGATCTCTGGTGAGTTACCTCACTGCCTCACATACTTCGTTAATAATGCACCATCCCCCAATGGTGCTCGCTGATGCTGGGAGATTGAGGTGTTGATGCTATGGGCCCAATGCCAAATGTGCACTTTGTCAAATGCTGCCAGCCTGCTCAGAAGTAGCCACCAATTTGGAGGAGTCCACAGTCTGGAGGAACATGCAGGAGTGCTGCAAGAAGGCTAATGATCTTCTGAGATCTACAAAGTTATTGCCACCATCTTCTCTCTGCTACTTCACTCTAACTTTGCCATTTCACCCGCCTCTCACCAAAACACATGGTCTACCACTCTCGATATTGCATCCTTTCTCAATGACATTCACCTTCACCTTCCCCCGAGCTATTAACTCTTCCTGCCCTCTGCATTTCTGACTCACTCACCTGGAATGCCCCATCACCCTTCCTGACTGATGAAGTAACGGCTCCCTGACTAACTATAGTCCTCCTTGACTGGTCATTGCTGCTAAATATGACAAGCTGCCTAATTATCAACCTGTGTTAATAAACAAGGTAAGACAGAGATGCTGTGAGCATCCAAATGGTGCAAAGTGCTAAGAGAGCATGCAATGAGCTCTGCAATGCACCATGTTCCAGGACATAAGATGGCTGCCTGCCCATTTGCGCAAAGCAAGTGAGCTTTGTCAGTGAGCTTCAAATTTCAGTCTTGAAGTGTTGAACTGCATCAAAAGTGAATCCTAAGGTGATGTGGTGAGAATGGTACTTTGCAAATGTCAGCCTCCATGGATGGAGGGTGTAACCGGTCACTGCCCATGAAGTGCACCCTGAGGTGTTTGGGGTATCGGCCAAGATGGCTACCTAGAGAAGAGGTCAGTGAGTTGTAGCTGCCAGTACTCACTCAGACGTCTGTGTTAGGAATTGTGACTATCCAGTTTCTCACTTCTGCCTAAGAAAAATGAATAAATCAAGTAACAATGAGATCTTAATTATACAAATACGCCCGAGGCTTACTAGCAAGATTCTCATCTCTCCATTGAAACCTTAGCTAGAAAATTGGATTGTTTTTGATGTTTAGAATCTCATTTTCTTCTTGATCAGAGGTGGGGAAGCTACCAATCCTTGCCAGCCAGGAATAGTCTTTCACAATATAAGTAGTGGAGAAAACTGTGGAAGAAATGCTTCTAAGGGCACAAAGTTGGCATGGGTGACACTTTCTTGCAAATACATGCTCACATTTGTAAATGTATTCCCATGTTAAATTATCAGTTGTGATTGACCATCATTATAGTTGCAGCAACAAGATAGAAACTATACAGGCTGCATGCCCTTGGCAGTATACCATGTTAGAACCCTCTCTGAAGGAGTGCTCCCCTTTCCTGAAAGCTCATTATATTCTTACGTCTTTTCATTGGTCAGTGTGGCCCCACCACATGTCGAAACAAGTTGTTAGTATTAACTTTTGTTCAATGACAGGTAACATGAAGAAACAGAAAACAAATTTGCTGTATTTGTTTCTGGGACTAAATGAGCACTACTTTGTTTATGACCAATAACAAATATACAATCAATGTTTGATGATTTCAACCAACTCATATCTGTTGGAAATAACAGTCAATTAAGTCCTATCTGGGTTGTTGTACCTGATGCTAAAGCACTCTATCATGGGAAAGGTGATGTTCCTTTTGTTCAATATCCTCAACTTCCTCTGCTGCTGATGCTGTCCCGGCTATCCAGCTTCCATCACATTCTGCTTGTCTGGTCCAGTTGGACAGGGCACACCATGCAATGGTTACTCTGTTTGGGGTACAATGTAAGGCACCATGCCCCCCTCCCCCAAAGCCGATCTAAGCATCAGAATCTCAACTTCAGTAAACCTATCATCTGCTCCTGGTAGCCCTAGTGGAAGAAAGGGTTGCACTATATCCATGCTTGGTCTCAGTCAGGGGTTTGTGTAAAGGGATGGTTTACCATAGTCGGAGAAGCTAGCCCTTGTCTCCCAGCAAGGCACTCAGCTCTTGAAGCTAAGCAGGAACATGAGATTTCTCAAGGATACACGCATCTTCACACCTTTCAGGGTACTTGGCGCAAACCTACAAGATATGGTACCACTGTTTACACAAGACCTGTACATTGACTGAACAGACCTCTTTTCTGTTGTGACACTGACATACCATCGTGCCATGCAATGCCATGACCATACCATTAACAGATCATTGCTGGCAACCATGGCAAGTTGCCTAGCCTGTGTATGCACTAAAAGTCAAAGCAGAGACTATCAAACTGCAAGTTTTGAATGAAGCAGTGATGCGTTAAGAAAGAGTAAAGCACAGGATTCTGCCAAGAATATCCAAATAGGCACAAAGTACGTGGTCAGAAAGAGCCCTGAAATGTACCTCTCTCTGCTCCATGAGATATGTGCCTGTCAGCAGTATTACAATGAAAGATGCTGGTGAGCTCCCAAGTGCAGCATTGAAGTGCAAAAAGTGGGTCAGAGACATGACATGATGACATTGAGAGAACAATACAACACAGGCTCAGGCCCTTTGGCTCTCCAAGCCTGCACTGCCACGTTTTGCACTTCCATACTAAAACTGTCTTCACTTAAAGGATCCGTATCCTTCTGTTCCCTTCTATTCATACATTTGTCCTGCTGCTTCTTGAGTACTGCTATTATGTCTGCTTCCATCACCTCTTCTGGCAGCACGTGGCAGGCGCTCACCATCCTTTGTGTGAAAAATGTGCCAAGCACATCTCTTTTAAACTTGAACCTGTGTCCTCTAGTAATAGAACCCTCCACCATGGGAAAAAGCCTCATACTTTATCAATGCCATTCACAATCTCGAGAAAACTGCTATCAGGTCGTCCCTCAACCTCCTGTGTTCCAGTGAAAACAAACCCAGTCTAACCAACTTTTCTTCATAGCTAAAATCTTCTATACCAGCCAACACCCTGGTAAAGAGATAATAGGTACTGCAGATGCTGGAGAATCCGAGATAACAAGGTGTGGAGCTGGATGAACACAGCAGGCCAAGCAGCATCATAGGAGCAGGAAAGCTTACCCTGGTAACCCTTTTCTGTACCCTTTCCAAGACATCTAAGCATTTCTGAAGAAGGGTCCAGACCTGAAACGTCAGCTTTCCTGCTCCTCTGATGCTGCCTGGCCTGCTGTGTTCATCCAGCTCCACATCTTGTTATCTCACATCCTTCTGGTTGTGTGGTGACCAGAACTGTACACAATGTTCCAAGTGTAGCCTAACTAAAATTTCATAAAGCTGCAGCATAACTTTGTCTATCCTTATACTCAATGCCCCTTCCAATGAAGGCAAGCATGCCATAGGCCTTTTTTACTGCCTTATCAACCTGTGCTGCCACCTTCAGTGATCTGTGGACTTGCACACCCAGACCCCTCCGCATATCAATTTTCCTAAGGATTCTGCCATTCACTGTATAATTTCCACCTGTCCTTGACCTTTCAAAATGCATCACCTCACATCTGTCTAGTTTAATCTTCGTCTGCCATCTTTCTGCCCATGCTTCCAACTGATCTATTTCCTGCTGTATTCTCTGACAATGCTCCTCGCTATCCACAACTCCACCAATCTTTGTATCGTCCGCAAAGTTATCAATTAGACCAGTTACATTTTCCTCCAAATTATTTATGTAGATCACAAACAGCAGAGGTCCCAGCACTGATCCCTGTGGAACACCACTAGTCACAACCCTCCATTCCAAAACCATCCTTCCACCATTACCCTCTGTCTCCTATAACGTAGCCTGTTCTGTATCCATTGTGCCAGCTCACCCCTGATACCATGTGACTTCACCTTTTGTACCAGTCTGCCATGAGGGACCTTGTCAAAGTCTTTACTGAAGTCCATGCAGACAACATCAACGGCTTTTCCCTCATCAATCATCTTCATCACCTCCTCAAAAAACTCAATCAAGTTAGTAGGCACAACCTGCCCCACACAAAACCATGCTGTCTATCGCTACTAAGTCTATTTGTTTCTAAGTGCATATAGATCTTGTCCCTGAGGATCTTTTCCAATAAATTCCCTACCGCCAACATGAGACTCACAGGTCTGTAATTTCCAGGATTATCCCTGCTACCTTTCTTTCACAGTGGGACAACATTGGCTATTCTCCCATCCTCTGGGGCCTCACCTGTGGCCAAAGGGGACACAACGATGTCTGTCAATGCTCCAGCAATTTGTTCTCTTGTCTCCCTCTATATTCTGGGATAGATCCCATCGGGACCCGGGGATTTATCTACCTTAATACTTGGTTATTGCGTATCCAATGCCAACCTCTGTGAAGAATTTAGGGGTGTGGCATGAGGGGGCAGCAGGAGGCAGGAGCTTGCTGCCTGTGGCATGTGCCCTGAGGCGTTAGGTAAAGGTTGCCAGAATGGATGCACATAGAAGCAAACAGTGAGCTGGAGACAGCAGATTTAGACTTTCATGACAGGACTTGTTGCCATCTAATTTTTTCTGCCGTCTGTGAAAACAGCAACCTCAATTTAAATGAAGCAACATTAAGCAATAATGAGATGTAAATACATGCAAAAGGCCCCAAACCAGTGAGATCCTCTAGAACCTTAAAGCTGTTAAAATCTTGCTTGGAAAATCAAATTATTTTACCTGGTGTTAAGTATCTAGTTTTTTTCTCCTGATATTTTCCCATTTAACTCATCATTGCCTGCGTTGTCCAGTGGCTGCGCAAATTGCAGTCCTTTGCGTTCAAGCAAACACTGTAGTTCTGTGCAAAAGGAATTATATTGAATATAGCAGCCAATACTTTTTCACAGGCATAAATATGAACCGGTGTTCATAGTATCAATGAATATACAAAAAGTGAATTGACAGGGGTTATTGTGGCACAGTGGTAGTGTCCCTACCCCTGAGTCAAGAGTTCAAGTCCCACCCGCTGCAGAGTTGTGAAGTAACATCTCTGAATAGATTGACTACAAAATGTCTAAAAGCACAACAATGTCCAGATTAGTGTCATCTTTTTGTACTAACTGAGGTTGTTAGAATATGTTTACATGCCAGCTTGATCGATACAACATCGTCTGAAAATAGGAGCAAGCAGCCAGAAATACGATGAAGGGAACATATTTTCAGTCTTCCTGTGAATTAAAACCCATGCATCAAAGAGGCTGGGAGGCACCCCAAAATTAAAATTCTGATACAAGTCCCAAAGCTTTATACATCTGTGAATTAATGTTGTTGGTTTGCTGCGCAAAGTGCAACCCATTAGTGTACATAAAATTAGCAAATGTTGGCATGTTTTTGATGCAACTTAGTGAATGCCAAGGAAGGAATTAAAGGCATTTTATGCTCTTTTTATGGTCTCCTTCAATGTTAGTTTATATTTGCTTAAGTGATACTTAAAAAATGGAAATTAAACTGAGAATAGGAGAAAGAGTATTGTGAGAATTGCACAAACCACTGAATTCCATTTTGATTGTTTTTTTAAAACTCTTACGATTCTGGATCATACTGTCAAATTTATGTTGTAATCTGGTTAGAGATCACTTTTCTTATTTTTTAAAGTAAGCAAAGTCTGAGGTCCAGGCACAGAGTCGCAACACAGGCGCCAGCTTCTCAGCGATTCATCTGAACACATTGTACCATTGAGCATCTTTCTCTCTCTCTGTCTCTCTCACACTCTCACACAAGCAGAGAGCTGAATCTTACCAGAAATGAGCTAAATGCCATCTTTAGTGAGTTTCGGGGAGGATTTCTCTCCATGAGGCCTAGCGTACTTTCTTGCATTATTCCCAAACTTGCCTCATCAGCAATGCACCACACCCTATGGTACCTTGCTTGACAGATTCCCCCACTAACGGGAGCTGGAAGTACTCACCACTGCCAGCAGATCCTGGGATCTCTGGAGCCAGTGCCTTATTTAAAAAGTATTTAAGCTGGAGCTGCCATTGTACATTTTGCTGTATTTGACCTTGTCATGGCAGTGAAGGTGAAATTGTGCTTCTCTCTCATTACCGCATCTGACAATGTATTCTTAACATGCCTGAACTTCTACTCCTTGTTTAACTCACACTCTCTCTTCTGTCTCCTGCCAGACTCTGTTGCAACAGCACGTTATCGGTGTCCAAGAGACCAGTGCAATAAGACATCTCCTCCTTCACCTCTAAGGAAGGCATGGATCCCTCAGAGGATGCAATGCCAAAGCTGCCTCCTATACCCTCAACCAGCTCAGATATTGACACCTCAATGGGTATTTTAGCTGGATTAGAGCCAGGAAAGCTTGCAGTAGGCACTCCACCACCACATCTCTGCAGCTGGTTGACAAAGAAATGGCCCAGGGCACTGGCACTTGGAGGACCAGGCACAGGACCCCATGATGTCAGCAATTAAGAATGTCATTGAAATGCACAAGCAGATGCAGGAGCAGCAGGCAGGTTTGTTGGAGGCACTGGGCAACCTGCAGCAGAGGCTATAGGGCTGCAGGACTGCTGTTGGCACCTTGCCACCTCAAGAATGCTAGCATCTGGCGGTCTCCATGGACAGGTTGGTGACTGCCATGGAGCAAGATCCAGGCCCAACACTTCTGGCAAGCTGAGATCAGGACGAGGGACCTTCGCCATGCTTCAGGACTCCCTCCTCACAAAGAGACAGGACACTGCCAGTAGGCAACCAGCTAAAGGAGGAAGAATGTACTGGCGTCCAAGAGTCTACACTTTGTAATTGTTGTCAGGCCTTCCACCTACGTCACACCCAGTCCTGTATGAGTTCAAGCTAAGGCAGGTATACGTGTCTCCGAGCAGCATGTTTGGGCCCTCTAGCCACACACTCTCCAACCCAAATGTCCAAAGTCAATAGGCTCCACTGCTGGATAGGCTCACTCCACCCCAGCTGCGGACCCAGGACTATGCTGAGCTGTAGTGGGATGGAAAGAAAGTGAGAAAACCTTCTTTAAGGCACATATGAAACTTCATTGTAAATATATTATCACATTTCTAAAAACGTGTTCACTTTTCATCAACAGCTGTATAAGTGAATGTCTGTCCAGCTGCAAATACAAGATTGAAGATGCGGAGCACAAGAACATAGCAACAAGTGTAGTCCATTTAGGCCTTGAGCCACTTTTGCCAATCAATGAGATCTCTCCAAATACCTGCCTTTGGCCCATAACCTAAAATACCTTTGCTTAATAAAATATAACTCAGATTAAAAATTAACAACTGACCGTGCATCGACCATTCTTTGTTGGAAAGAGTTCCAGGCCTCTACCACCCTTTGTGTGTAGAAGTGCTTCCTGACATCTCTGTTGAATGGTCTAATTTCTCAGACTATATCTCCTAGTTTCAGAATCTCCAACCGGTGGAAATACTTTATCTTTATCTACCCTGTCTTCGCCTGTTAACATCCTGAAGACTTCAATCAGATCACCCTGTAACCTTCTAAATTCTAGAGAAAACAGACTTAATTCATCTAACCTCTCCTCATAACTTAATTTCTGAAGTTCTGGCTTCATTCTTGTAAGCCTACATTATGCTCCCTCCAAAGCTGATATATCGTGCCTAAGGTGTTGTGCCCAGGTCTGCTCACAGTACACCAAGAGAGGTCTAACCAGTGGTTTGTATAGACGCAACATGGCTTCTACGTCTTTATAATCCAGTCCTCAAAAACAAAAACCAGCATTCCGTTAGCATTCTTGATCATTTTCTGCACCAGTTTAGGACTTTTCAAATAGCTATGCATCTGGACCCCCAAGAGTCTTTGGACATCTACTGTGTTTAACTTCTAATCTACTATTTTTGGTCCAAACTAGATAACCTCACACTTGCTTGCAGTGAACTCTAACTGCCACAATTTTGTTCATTCGCTTGGTCTTTCAATATCCTTTTGTAATTCTATGCTTTCATCTACACTGTCTGCAATGGCACCTAACTTTGTGTCATCAGCAAATATGACTTTCTCTGCCATTATCCGAGTCATTAATAAATAACATAATATTTAATGAGCCTAGGCACGTTTACCATTGCACGAGGTTCTATGGTCCAAGCTATAGTATACATTGTCTTCTCCACTGAAATCAAAGTGTTGCTGACTGTTGATGACACCCCCTTTTGAAATGCCCCTTCCTCTCCCATGCTTTATTGTCTATTCCCCTTATATTTTGAGACCCCAGCCCCCTTCACAATTGTTATGCCCTCTGCATCATGGCACGGTACCTCCAATCCCCACAGCTGTGGACCCTGATAAACAGGGTGGACAGTAACCCCTGGCCTGACCGTGGCGCACTCCCTTCACTGACTTGGACAGACAGCCCCAACTGATGAGTGACCAGACTCTTGACTGATCTTTGAGGTTGGTTGCACTGGACCAATAGGGCTGACCATGGATCTCCCCAGAATGTAGATGTAATTCCTGACCACCTGCACTGGCTGACTAACAGTATCTCAGCCTATGGACTCATATTGGCATTGTCCTTGAATTATAGTAAGAATCTTAAAGCATATAATCTCTGGCTGAGGGGACACAACACAGAAATGAAAGGCAAAGCAAGGCAGAAATGCCGTGAGTAAGTGCAAAGTGAATGGCTCTAAGGGACCAATTGAGGATCCCTGAGATAAACCCGGGTCAAATCCATGAGATGATTGCCTGTCCCTAAGGGACAAGTGTCCTGGTAACAGCATGACAATGAAAGGTGCAATAGTGCTCCAAAGTGAAATTTAAATAGCAGAACCATGTTGCAAATGGATCAGAGATGTGCCATGAGGGCACAATAAGGCTGGTAGCTGCTCGATGCCAAAGTCCACGGACAAAATTTGCATGCATTGACTACCTATCAAGCGTACCCTTGGATGTTGGTGACTGGTACCCAAAATGGAGGTTTGGAGGAGCCACTGGCAAATTGGAGATGTCATGTACCTGCTCTGACCTCCATGTCAGAATTATCACTGTCTAGGTAGGGCATTCCGTCCAAGCAACTGCTCATACCTTTCCCATTTGCTTGAAGTATTTTCTATTCAGTCTGTTCAGAGACCTTATTACATATCTCCGGAGCAGCTGCGACTTGAGCACAGGCTTCTTGGCTCAGAGTTAGGGACATTACTACTGTGCCACAAGAGCCCCTTTCTTCTATTTAGTTTCAGTTGAAAAGGTGGGAGAATGGGAAATTACTTATTAATGAGGTGGGACTGAATGTTAGTGCATGGAAAATAAAATAAAGTTGCAGGCCCAGCTGATGTGGGAGCTGGTGGATCCTATTGTTGGTTTCTTGAGGAATTCCAGATCAGATTTAATGAATTGGATTCTGAGCTTCAAACGCTGCATCACATCAAGGAGGGAGAGAGTTACCTGGATGTTGTGTTTCAGGAAACAGTCACACTCTGAGATTAACTACCTTGAATTTGGTCAGTGGTCAAGGACAGGAGGGTGTGACAATGAGCTAGGCAGGTGGAGGATCCAGGAGGTGGTAGTGAATGAGCCTCAGTCCTTGAACGAGTCCAACAGGTTTGAGATTCTTTCTCCCTGTGTGGGTAAGAGTGGGGTCTGCAGGGAGCCATTCAAGAGAGAGGAGAAAAGAGAAATGTAATTGTAATCGGGGACAGTACAGTCAGAGGTATAGACATTGTTCTCTGTGGCCAAGATCGAGAATCTCAAAGGCGGTGTAGCCTTGCCTGGTGCCTGGGTTCAGGATATTTCATATGGATTGCAGAAGAAATTGAGTGGGAGGAAAAAGGTTCAGTTCACGTGGTCCTAGTAGGTATCAATGATATAGGTAGAAAGAGGAAAGAGGTCCTGCAGAGGGAATATGAGCTGCTCAGGCTAAATTCAAAAGCAGAACGAAAAAGGCAATAATCTTTGTATTACCACCTCAGCCACAAGCAAATTGGCACATGATCGACAAGATTAAAGAGGTAAACATGTGGGTCAAAGATTGGTGTGGGAGAATGGGTTTGAATTCAAGGCACCAATGCTGGGGAAAGATGGAGTTGTTCCAATGGGACAGGCTCCACCTGAATCATGCTGGGACTAGAATCCTGGTGAATCATACAACTAGGGCTGTGGATAGGGCCTTAAACTAAATAGGGTTGTAGAGGCAGGTTGAGTTGCATGGAAAATTATGGAGAACTTTAACGGTGCGGAGGGCTCAGGAGAGATCATTAAAGCTTCCAGAACAAGTAATAGGACAGACAGCATGGAATCTAACATCAGGCACAGCAGTTAAGGGGACAACAATGAGAAAGAGTCAGTCAATGCAGGACTGAAGCTGTTGTAATTAAACGTTCACAGTATATGAAACAAGGTCAATGAGCTTGTAGCGCAGATTAAAATTAACGGGTACAATATTGTGGGCATCACAGAGACGTGGCTGCAAAGGGATCAGGGCTGGGAACTAACTTTCCAAGGATACACATCATATTGAAAGGACAGGAACCGGGGCAAGGTTGTTAGGTTGCCTTGTTAGTAAGAAGAAATGAAATTAAATCAATAACAAGAAGCGATAATAGGATCGCAAGTTATAGAATCTTTGTGAGTATAGTTGAAGATGGAGTTGTGTACAGGCCTCCTAGCACTAGTCAGGATGTGGGGAAGAAAATTAATCAGGTGGTAGAAAAGGCATACAAGTAGGCCATTGTTATAATAATCATAGTGACTTCAATATGTAGGTAGATTAGGAAAATCAGGTTAGTAGCAAATCTGAAGAAAAGGAATTTATGGTACGTCTACAAGATGTTTTTGGAGCAGCTTGTGGTAGGGCCCACTAGGGAACAGTCAATAGTGGATTTGGTAATGTGTAATGAGGCAGAATTGATGAGGGAACGTAAGGTGAAGGAACCCCTAAGGGGCAGTGACCATAATATGATAGAACTCATCCTGCAGTTTGAGAGGGAGAAACTGGAATCAGATTTAATAGTATTACAGTCGAGTAAAGGTAACTACAGGGACATGAGGGAGGAGCTGGCCAGAGTAGTTTGGAAGGGGAGCTAAGCAAGAATGATGATGGAGCAGCAATGGCAGGAGTTTCCAGGGATATTTCGGGAGGCATAGCAGAAATTCATCCGAAGGAAGATGAAACAGACAAGGGGGAGGTTGAGGCTATCCCCATAACTGACAGGGGAAGTCAGGGACAGCATGAAAAAAAAAGAAAAAAAATCATACAACATGATGAAGATTAGAGGGGAGCCAGACAATTGGGAAGCCTTTAAAAACCAATGCAGGACAACTAAAAAAAACAAATAGAGGGGAGAGGATGCAATATGAGTGTAAGCTAACTAGTAATATAAAAGAAGATTGCAAGAATTTATTTTAGACATGTAAAAGTTAAGAGACAGGTGAGAGTGGGCATTGGACTTTGGGAAACAAGGCTGGAGAAGTAGTAATGGGAAAAAATATAGCAAAAGAACTGAATGTGTACTTGATCAGTTTTCACAGTGGAAGACACCAGCAGCATATGAGAACTTCAAGGCAGTCAGGGGCAGAGGTGAGTGTAGTGATCATCAATAGATAGAAGGTACTGGGGAAGCTGAAAGGTCTGAAGGTGGTTAAATTACCCAGACCAGGTGGACTCACTCCATGGATCTGAAGGAAATAGCTGAGAAAGTTTTGGTAGCAATGGTGGTGATCTTTCAGGAATCACTGGAGTCAAAGAGGGTCCCAGAAGCCTGGAAAGTAGCTAATGTATCACTCCTGTTTAAGAAGGGAGGGAGGCAGAGGACGGAAATTGTAGGGTGGTTAGCCTGACCTCAGTCATTGGTAAGATTTTAGAGTCCATTATTAATGATGAGATTGTGGAGTGCTTGGCAGTGCATGCAAAAATAAGGCTGAATCAGCATGGGCTTAGTCAAGGGGAGGTCACACTTGACAAGTCTGTTAGAATTCTTTGAGGAGGTAACGAGCAAGATAGACAAAGGAGAACCAGTGGATATGTCGTCCTTGGGTTGCCATAGGATTGTTGACAAGGTGCCACACAGGAGGCTGCTAAACAAGATAAGAGCCCATGGTGTTAGAGGTTATCCATTGATTATGGATAGGGGATTGGCCTACTGACAAAAAGCAAAGAGTGGGGATAAAGGAATCTTTTTCAGGATGGAAGCTGGTGACTAGTGGAGTTCCGCAGAGGTCAGTGTTAAGATAACAACTATTCACATCACACATTAACGATCTGGACGAAGGAACTGAGGACATTGTTGCTAAGTTAGCAGATGACACAAAGATAGGTGAAAGGCCAAGTAGAACGTTGAGGAGGCAGAGAGACTGCAGAAGGACATGGACAAAAAAGTGGCAGACGGAATGTAAGGTGGGAAAGTGTGAGGTTATGCATTATAGTCGGAAGAAGAGGCATACTTATTTTCTAAGTGGGGAAAAGTGTCAGAAGTCTGAAGCACAAAAGGACTTAGGAGTCCTAGTTTAAAGTTGAAGTCTCCTAATGTTAAAATACAAGTTCAATTGACAGTTACAAAGGCAATTGCAATGTTAGCATTCATTTCAAAAGGCCTAGAATACAATAGCAAGAGTATTGTGAGCGGTTTTGGGCCCTGTATCTAAGGAACTATGTGCTGGCCTTGGAGGGGGTCCAGGGGATGAAGGGCTGGCCATATAAGGAGCAGGTGAGGACCCTGGGTCTGTACACAATGGAGTTTAGAAAGATGGGGGTGATGGTATCTCATTGGAACTTACAGAATTCTGAGAGGCCTGAATACAGTGAACATGGAGAAAATGTTTCCACTCATAGGAGAGACTCGAGGGCGCAGCCTCAAATGAAAGAACTACCCTACAAAATGAGATGAGGGGGAATTTCTTCAGCCAGAGAGTAATGAATCTGTGGAACTCATGGTAATAGAAGGGTGTCAAAGCCAAATCATTGAGTATCTCTAGGACAAAGAAAGATAGGTTCTTGATTAGTGAGGGATCAAAGCTTATGGGGAGAAGTCAGGAGAATGCGAATTGACAAACATAGCCAGGATCAAATGATGGAGCAGGGTCAATGGGCTGAATGGCCTAATTCTTTTCCTGATCTTATGACCTTGTATGTAAATAGGCCTTTCACTGCTCACTTGCAGGCATCTTATCTTGACATTCAACACATGAATGGAAAATAGGCCATTTTGCTCATAATATTGAGAAGCTCCTTGCAGGCCATTTCACACAGTTCTACTAAATCCCATCTCATTTACCTGAAGAAGGAGCAGTGTTGCAAAAGCTTGTGATTTCAAATAAACCTGTTAGATTATAACCTGGTGTCATGTGACTTGTGACTTTGTCCACCTCAGTCCAACGCCAGCACTTCGACATCATGTCATTCAGGAGCTGAGAACGTTTTGTCTAAAGTCTCACTCTCCAGCTGCATGTCATTAATCAAATGTTCTTCAGCTTTACGGGAATGGTTGAAAACATTGCAATAAGCCCCACTCTTTTTAGCAATATATGAAATAGGAGCAGAAATCAACCATTCAACTCCTCTTTTGTGCTAAGCGATTCGATAAGTTTATTACTGATCTGTCTGTGTTTCAAAATCCAGAATTCTACCCAACTGTGATCATCTTTGATTCTCTTGGATAAGATGAATCTATCTACTTTTGCCTTAAAAGTACTTCATGATCCCATCTCCACTAACAGTTTCAAAGTCATAAAACCATCTGAGAGGAAAAATTGTCCTAATCTCCGTCCTAAAAGCGCAATACTAACTTCTGGACTGATTCAGAAGAGGAAATATCGTTTTCATATCCACCTTGTTATGGCCTTTCAGGATCTCATACACATGAATCAAGTCACCTCTTGCTCTTCTAAACTCCACTAGAAACAAGTCCGTTTTGTCCAAACTATCCTCAAAGGACTACCCACTCATTTCAGGTATCGATCTAATCTCAAATGCTTTTACATCCTTCCTTAAATAAGGAGACAAAAACTGTGCACAGCAGTCAAAGTGTGAAAACTACATGGAATGAGATTCAACAACATTTTCACTGAATCAGCTTTATATGAGATTCTGCCAATGTCTCTTTCATAATTATATGTTTCTAGTCCTTAACACTGATAAACCTATTTCATCCACAAATAGGATTTGGTAATTATTATTTAACGTTCACCTCATGACTTGAAAAAATTGAAGCAATTTAATATTGTTAAGCTTGTAATCTTGTTATCTTGTGTCTAACTCATTTTCTTTAATGAGTAGCTATGATAGTCATCCAGTTAGTTTTCTATCACAGTGAAACCTTTGTAAAAATCCTTTTCAGGAACTGTCATTTAAGTTTTTAAAATTCTTTTTAAAAGCACGTATAATGAATAAAAATAGAATGGGACGCTTTAAATTGACCGTTACGAAATACTTGCAGCAAGTTTGCACCTCTCTTTCTTGACCATAAACACCATCAGGTCTGAGAACACAACACATTTTGGAAATTAAGGACAGTACTTAACAGGGCCAGCATATTTAAGTTCTAAAACTGATCACAAAGTGATTCGGGTCGATGCAATTTAAAATTTTTTTGCCAACTTTGGAATCATTTTGAACATCTTAAAGAGAAAATTAAACAATAACTTTAACCTAACTTGGACATAACTGGCAAAATCTTAAATATTCACAGCATCTTAAACCTATATCACTCAGAACTTAAAAAGTCATTAATGCAATTTAACAAGTTTTATGGTTCGTATGTAATGTAAAATTCTTAGTTTTATAGACCATTTGAATGTGATTTAAACTTTATATTTTTAATATAGGCCTCTTTGATAAGCTAATATATGTATATTAACTAGTCAACGTGGAGAATATACTTTGAACCATGGAACTTTTGAAGGCTTACTGTACTGTTTATGGACTATAAACCAGAATAAAAGCTGACATCCACTCATATGTTGACACAGTAATCAAAACCTGAATGAATCTCTGGCCAGTTATGAATTACTTACCTACTATGACACTGGCAAGGCTGACAGTTCAATCACAATTTTTTTTTTAATGCTGAATACTGTGTTTAAAGTGGTAATGCTGTTTCTTCCTTCAAATGACAGTAATGACAAATGTCTCTGAAGGAATGCATAACTTTGAACAAGAAAATATAGGCTACCTGCTGAAGCAGGGCTCCATGCAGCCAAGTGGCAATGATGAATAGAGTGATATTGTGCCTGACGTGCAGTAAAATAACTATTCATTCACTACAGAACATCTGCAGAATGTGTTATTATACACACAGAATGAGAGGAAGAAAGCCAGAAAAAGGAAGATGGGTCTTTTTGTGCTCATTAGACTGTAACTATTGAAAGATTGTTTGTTTTAATTGAATGAAACACAATAGCTTGAAGCTCACTTACTTCGACAAGTTTTTTTTAAAATTGTGAACTTTAGTCAGAAAATCAAAAACTACAATGCTAGAAATTGAAGGAGGAGGAAAGAAATAAAATTCATTATACCTAATTATTACTCAATTTTCTGGATGCTTTAAAGTGCTTCATATTCAATGAATTTTCGTTGGTATGCAGTGCTTGCTGTTAAACTGAATGCAACCCAGAGAAAAAGATCGTGGCAAAACAGATGAGCAAAACAACCTCTCAAAACAGGTCATTTTCTGTCGTCGAAGCATGATCAGCACTGCTAGGGCCGCAGGCTATGTTCCAAGAAACTGTATTCCATCCTGAAAAGGGTGACTGGCCAAGGAATGAAAGTCTGGAGGAGAGGAGAATGATATGGGGTTATTAAAAGTGGGGCAAGCAATGGGGATTCAGAAAGAGTAAATCTACTATTGCTGGTTCCACACTTAGTTCAATAAAAATTACAACATTAATTTTCTTCTGAAGGAAGAGGACTCTACATTTGTAAAATTACGTTGTCAAAGCTAGAGATTTTGATCAGCAGTAATTATGACTGACTGCACTGTTAAAAGATTAGATATTTCTGATTGAACATATTTCACTAGTTTTTCAGCCCAGTAATAGTAGCTCATTGGCATAAAGTCGGGCCTTAACAATGATTTCTGTACATATTCCAACTACAAGGTGAAATAACTTTACAGATGGCAGTACCCCGTCACCAAGTCACCCTTTATTTACATGTGCATAGCACTTGACACTGGTCCAGCTTCCTCAAAGCAAGCTTTCAGAGTGAACAGAAACTCTGTCACTCCTGTTTGTATCTGTCAGCCAGGGGTCCCTGATTGAACCCGATTAATAGCTCCAATCAGGGTACTCATATTCTATGAGGTTCCCCTGGCTGAACTTGTTACAATCACTGCAAAAAAGATTGCAACAGCATTGTCAAGGGGAAAAGCAGGTTCCAATTGGCTGCAATTCTGAATTTTCATATTAACGACACATGTGCAGGTGCCAGAAATCAGTCAGTTTTACACAGTAATAATAATTTTGCCACAACTCACAAGGTAATGCACGAAAAATCAAGCTGCTCTATTCTCAGAGTTATCACAAATAGAATGTGGAAACGTTTAATCAAACTACTCAAAGTCTATAGTTTACCTGATTGAAGAACTGGGTTATAAGAAAATATTCATCAGGTTTCCGTACTTAGCAAGACAATAGCTATTTATCCAAATAGATTTTTTTCTAACCTACGGAAAAGAAATACCAATCACTAACTTATAACTCTCTTTAACTTAAATTCTACCCCATTTTAAAGAAAAAAAATCTCAAACACGCACCAACAAGCACACAGAGACAGAACTCAAATATAATGGGTGGGGAAGGAAGAGCAATAAGTCTGTGAAGCACAGTTCCGACATCCAGTCTGGATTATAGGTATCCTTTCATTCATTTCGTTTCTGATCCCTTTCGCATCTGAGGAGGACATAAGCTACGGATGTAGTTATTCTCAAACACTTAATCAATGGTTGAGGATTCATCCTTACAGTGTCTCCAATGGTGTTTGTTTTTCCTTTTTCTTTCAAGAAGGGAATTTGCAAAGAGAGAGAGTAACTCGCTGCTTGGAATGTTCTTTTTCTTCTTCACTCATAGAAGTGAAAGAGAAAGAACTGTTTTCTCCTTCTCAGGCTGAATGTTTCTGCTGTATTGTCCAAACAAAATGATAAAACCAAATGCCCATGATCCAATTAAAAAGTTGCTACTGTGCTGAATACTCCTAAATGGCACATGCACGCGCGCGACACTCACTTATCTCTCTCTCTCTCTCTCTCTCTCTCGCTCGCTCGCTCACACTCTCACACACACACACACACACACACACACACACACACTTCAATCATTCAATTGAGCAATTAGCCCATTTATGGTAATAGATTGCAACCGTTTTCAATGGTGCATGATTGATCTCATATCATGAGGCCAGAGATTTAGCAGAGGCCACTTTAAAGCCAGAGGTGCAAGTCGTTAACTATTTTAGGCCTTTTAATGAATTACTGGCATGAAGTCACACTGCTGAGGTCTCCAAAACAAGGCATACCATTTCAGCTACTTTAGGAGAGTACATTTCTCTGTTGTGCTACAGCAGTCACTAACAATCTCCTTTTGAAGGTTTTGCTATTGATGCTATTGATCTTGGCTCACTCTATGTAGGCAGCCACTGACCCTACCCAGTGTTCATGTTGAATTACTTCCCAATGATGGGACCTGACTGTTATCCCCAAATGGTTGGGCTTCTAGAGGTGCAACCTTAACTGGTTACCTCTGGCAAGATTGAAGCTGAGGGTCCCTGTTGGTCACTTGTGTCTTTCCAATCCAAAATTGAGGCCAACATCAGGATTATGAGACTTCCTTCATTTATAGTCCACCTTAAATACAGGCTGGAGAATTCTCAGAAGTTTTAATGATGTGTTAATTAAACTAAGTTCAATTGGGCCAAATGCTAGCAAATGGGACTAGAGTTATTTAGGAAATCTGGTCGGCATGGAAAAGTTGGACCAAAGTGTCTGTTTCCATGCTGTATGTCTCTCTAATCTATGAGTCTAAAAGTAAAACAACATCAAAGAGTGTGGAGACCAACAAACCACTTGCTAACTCTGCACTCGGTATAGGTGGAGTTTTTGATTGGAGCAGGTGCCAAAAATGTTACGTTCTATGAGTTCACACATTTTATTTGTATCAGTAAATTGACAGCACAAAATTGAAAAAATGTGAACTAGACTTAAGTCATTCTTTAGCATTTATTTCAAGTGCCTTTTTCATATCTCACTTGATAGAGAATGGTGAAAGACTATTGAACTTCTGATGTTTCCCAGCAAGCTCAGTCTTGTTTTAATAAATATGATAAATACATATGCTTACTAGTTGGAGTTTCTCAATAGTAGTAGGAATGGAATTGTGGACTGGTCTTCCCTTCTCTTACCCAGGGACATTAAGACTAATCTTAAAATTTACTATTTCCAGGCTTACATTGGCCATCTCATCAGCTAAGACATAGCTGCACAAAGAATCATTAACGAAATAGGCATAAGACAAGGTTGTCCTTATTCTTTCATGAAATGTGGAAATTACTGGCAAGGCCATTATTTGTTATCCAACCATAACTGTCCTTGAGAAGGTGGTAGTTGTTATTGTTGTGGTGATGGTGAGCCACATTCTTGAACAACTGCAGTCCATCAAGTGCAGGTGCAGTCATGGTGCTGTTAGGAAGTGCGTTCCAGAATTTGAATCCAGTAAAAGTGAAAGTTCTGAGGAACTCCAACAGTGATATTGTGGGATGGAGATGATCAGCCTTTAATGTGAACAACCATCTTCTGTAGTGCATCAAACGACTTCAGTAGAGACCAGAATTGAGACAAGTAGGGAATTGTTTAAGGATGATCTGTGGCTTGGAGGCAAACTTGCAGGTGGTGATCCCATATATCTGCTGATCTTTTCCTTCTAGATGGTAGAGGTTACAGATTTGGAGGATGTTATCTGTTATGATACTGTCTTGCTGAGATGTAATTCAATATACTATTTAACATACTGCCGAATATGAAATGTTTGGTATACATAATCACGAAAATTCAAGTTAACATGACTTAGTAGTCTGAGAAGAACTGAACAGAAGGTTAAAAATAATCTTTCCTTGAACCCTGTGCTCTTCAATAAAAAAACAATTTTTAGTTCACCGAACATTGTCTTTTAAGAGCCAATAAGATGACATCATTGAAGAAGTATTGGTGAGTTTCTGTAATGTATCTTGTGTATAGTACACACTGTTATCACTGTCCATCTGTGCTCGGCGAGCGAATGCTTAAATTGATGGATCTGTTGCAGATCAAGCAGATTGCTTTGCCCTGGGTGGTGCCAAACTTCTATGGTGTTGTCGGAGCAAAGTATTGTTGTAGTGAGTCTTCCATCACACTCCTAGCTTATGCCTGGTAGATAGTGGTCAGGCTGTGGGGAGTCAGGAAGTGAGTTATTTGTTACAGAATTCCTAGCCTCTGCATTGTTCTTATAGCCACAGTCTTTATATGTCTGTTGCAGTTCAGTTTTTGGTGAAATGTGACCTCCAGGATGTCGATAACCAGTGATCCAGCAATGGTAATCAGCAACAGTGAAGAGGGGATAGTTAGATTCATTCTTGTTGGTGATGGTCATTGCCTGACACTTGTGGGGTACACATATTACTTGCCACTTATCAGCCCACAGTCTCAATGTTTTCCACATCTTTTACCATGAGTCAGGGGTCTCTATAGATGATCATGGCTCTTCTTTAGAGCTGGCAAATTTACCTGGGCCAATGTATCATTGAGAGGAAGGAATCATTACCTGGTCTTTTCTTTTAAGAAGCAAAACACCTTGTCAACCTGTGGTAGATTCCTGATATAGTCAGACTATATAAAGTGTATGTTCTGACATGGAGGGTGATATAGAGATATGATGCAGCAAAACACTGAGGAATTTGATACAAATGAGTAGCTTAGTACGTTGTGGGGCAATGGCCAGTGTGGACCAAGAAAGAGCGAAAGAGATTCGGGTTCGCATATTTGTTATCAAAGCAGGAAGCTCCAACTGGGACATTTTCTGACTCAACAAACTATTTCCAGGTAAATGGCATCCACACACATTATTTTTGCCCTGGAAAAGTTGAAGTGGATCAGGTTGGATTCACGGACCCTGCTGTAACAGCTGAGTATTTCCAGCATTTCCTGTTTTTAGTTTGGATCTTCAGCATCTGCAATATTTTATTTTTGTTTATTTAAAAGCAAACCGTGTCTGACTAATTTGATTCAATTTTTTGATGAACAGTGAGGATTGATAAACATAGTACAGTAAAAGTTTTATATAAAGACTTTTATTTGATAAAATACTACATATCAGACTTGATTAGACAATAGAAATCCTTTGAATTAAACGGGGAGTGTAAATTGGATACTTTTCTGGCTAGGGAACAGGAGGCTGAGAGTAGTGGTGAAGAAATGTTTTTTCAAATTGAAGTGAAGCATGCGTTGAGGTCTCCAGGGCTTGCTTTCCAGACCATTGCTTTTCTTGTTATGCATAAATGATCTAGACTTAGGCACACACTCTCTGTTGTAATATTCTGTGGTTTTAAGACTGCCAGCATGGCATACAGTGTTAGCAGACAGCAAAAGAATATTTCCATGGGCAAACTGTTTGCCACAATTTGAAAAGCTCTGACTGAAAACCTGAGGGTGAAATAGGGCTGATACAGATGATAAAGAAGAGCATAGTTTATGCAAATGTACAGTGTGCAAAAAATTGCTACCAGGCCACAGCATCCAACTTAGTGAGCAACTGATGACTTACCCTATCACTCCAAAAAGCACTTATTTTTGAACAAACAGTCTCATCTACCACATCAAAGAAGAATGGTACGATTAAGTCCAAACAAAAGGAAAATACAATGGCAGCTGGGACTCTGAAATAAGAACATAAAATGTTGGAAATGCTTAACAAGTATCAGAAGTACACAGCATTCATGGAGATAAAAAACAGAATTAGTTTTCACATTGATGACCTTTCGTTCAAACTCGGAAATTGAAATTTAACTGATTTCAAGCATGAGGAAGAAAGTAGAGTGGGAATAGCTCAAAAAGGTAGGTCTGTGTTAGGTTGGCAAACAGGAAAGATGAAGCGTCAGAAGGGTTATCTGTAATGGCCAAAGGGAGTGATAATGAGGTCAGTAATGAAGGAAAAGAGGAAGTGTGGATGCCAGAATTATGAAGAGCTGACATCCAACAGTAATAATAAGTTAAAAGTAACAAAGTAAACCAAAACTTGAGAAGGCAAAGGAGAAAGAAACAAAAGCAAAGGATATGGTCTGAAATTGCTGAAGGCAATGTTGAGTACGAAAGTCTGTAAAATACCTCATCAAAAGGTGAGGTGTTGTTTGCTTAACCTTGCTTTAAGCTTCATTGAACATCGAGGAAGGCTGAGGTTAGTGTAACAGCAAGTCAACGTTTGATGTTAGCTTGTCCCAGAAACGGAGACAGAGAAGCTGAGGGATGAAAGGAAAGATTTGGAGTTGGGACAAGTGAAGTTGAGAGAAGGAAATTGGAAGTAACACGGAGGAAATTTTCTGATTCAGGATGAGAGTAGAAAACAGCACTGAACTATAATCAGTGCTGGAAATAGAGGTGATGAAGGATCCCCCAAATAGAGCTGGAACAGAAATGTTCCATATATCCCACAAGAATACAGATAGGAAGTGAGCGGAGTTAGAGGAAAAAATGTTCAATAAGTGAAAAAAACCAGCCAGGTTGTGTTAAATGGAGAATGGTTGGCACTCTCTCCAAATAAGAAGCCCAATGTCCTCAGACCACAAAGATTCAGGTGTAGAGAAATTGGATGTCCATGATGAAGGGGAGAGTGTTGGGGTTAGGAAATTATAAACTGTAAAAGTGATAGAAAACGTCAGAGTTGTCATAAAATCAGAACAATCAAGGATATAGGTGGAATGGATTTGACAAGAGGAGAAAAGAATTGGTTGAACTGGGAAGAACTTGCTTTAGTGAGGCAGGAGCAGGCTGAAACAATGGCTGGGCCTTTTATTTCTGCCCCAGGAACCTGGCCACCAATTTAGTTTTGGGTTCTGACTCCTTATGGTGTGTTGCAGACATGCCCACCTGAATTTTAAAAGGGCCAGACCAACTAATGGCACAGGGTGGTCTCACTATCCAATTAAGGATGATGGGTGGGCTGTGAAGGCTGCAGAACCAAAAGGAATACCTCCAGCTTTGACACATTGGTATCTCCACCAGCTGAGCTGGTAGCTGTGTGTTTATATAAGGAGGTGCCTTCTGAAGAAGAGTCCTAAAGAAGGGATAGATGTTCCATTATTTGACCATGAGTCAGGGAGTTGACTCACACAGATTCCCAGTTTCAGCAACAATGATGTTTAAGTCCAACAAAGAACACCCATAGGTGATTTTAAACCTATTGCTGTTGTGGATACTGGACATCTCTCACCTCATTTCAGAGATGGATATTGTAAGATGGAGGAATCTCAGACTCTACCTTCACAATTTCGGGGACAATTTCACTAAAGACGACAACATTGAGTATTGTGAGATGAGGGCTCATTAAAAATTTCTTGCAATTAGATCCAATTCCATTACTTAGAGGAAGTCCAAGACTACCTTCAAAAGTCTTTGAAGCCAGGTGTCATCTGAGGTTTGTCAAGTCCATATGCTTCCCCATCGTCTTTGTGAGGAAGAAAGTCAGCAACTTAGGATTAATTTGATTACCAGGCACCAAACATTAATATTCGTAATGATGCTTCCTCTATACTTAAGATTGAGGAAGCACTGCAAGTTCTCAAAAGTGCAAAGTATTTTTACAGTGTCAATTTGGCTCATGTTTATAACCAGCTACTTATTGCTGAATGAGACCTTGAGAAATCAACGTTCTGAACAATCACTGGGGAACTTTGTGAATACACAACCATTTCATTTGGGTTTTATAATGCTCCTGCCACCTTCGCGCATATGGTGGTTCCCTTAACTTCCCATCCTTCCTTGTGAATCTGGATGCCATACTCACCTTCAGCTTGACATTCAAGTAGACCCTTACAAGACTAGATACCTTTTAGTCTTTTTTTATTACTTGTTAACTTGAAAGTCAAATCAGAAAAGTGCCAACTTCTCTGGAAAAAATGTGGTACCTTGAACACTTTGTTACCAAGGAACACATAACTCTGGATATGAGAAAATCTCAGCACTAGAGCCATGACCCCAACCTAAGATCTGGCCATTCATCTACTCTGTAGGTTCTTTGGTCTAATCGGACTAGATTGCTTAAAAATGTATTGCATTATAGGAAGATTGTACAAGGCTATGTATAATTAGCTTCCCCTCTCCATGATTTACAGAGGAAATTAGAGATTACTGCAGGATCAGTTAGAAAATAATGCTGCTATTAGCGTGGACTTAAACATTCTAGCCTTCGTGACACAACCGACTCTACTAATCACGCAAAAGCTCAACATGTTGTCACTATGTGTCATGTGTAGTTGCCGGGGTGGCAACGCACAAAAGGACATGCAGACTCTTGCAGCAGTTTACTACAATTCCCAAGGTGATTCCTTGTGGGAGTGACAGTGGATCTGTGGAGCACCAACCTACTATGCTGCCTCTGATGGCAACAATCATCTACCTATCATCGCCAGAAGACAGCCCCAGCCTATTGCCCACTCATGCTGAAGTGATACAGACTAAAACCAATCCCTCAAGGCAGCTCAAAGGCATCCTGTAAAGCCATCTACAGTTTCTCCCAGTGAAAGGCAGCAGCTTTCCAACAGCCATCCTGTAGCTGCAGTGGGAATGGTGACACCATATAGGAACATTTCGATGAGCAACTGCCCTCTCCCATGCTTGATGCAAAAGTGCTAAAGGAATGCACAAAAGTTAATAATTCATTGTTGTTTGTATCATTGAATAGTTCACACAATCACAGAATTGTTACAGTGCAGGAGGAGGCCATTCAGCCAATTGTGCCTGTACTGGTTTTATTACCTACTGCCAATCTCCTGCTTTTCTCCGTATCTCTGCACTCTATTTCTATCCAAATAATCATCCAATTGCCTTCTTAAATGCTTCGCTTGAACCTGCCTGCACCACATTTCCAGGCACTGCATTCCATACTCTAACAATTTGCTATTTGAAAAAGTTTTTTTCTCACATCGCATTTTCTTCATTTGCACATCACTTTAACTTTGTGCCCTCTCATTTTTTTCTCTCTTATGTTTGGGAATATCACCTCCCCATCTACTCTATGCAGCCTGCTTGTGACTTTGAAAAACTCCATCAAATTTCCTCTTACAGCGCAGTCCCAACTTGTTCAATCTATCCTCATAGCTGAAATTTCTCATGCCTCAAACCATATCAAATCGTTTCTGCACTGTCTCCGATGCATTCACATCTTCCTTACAATGTGACACCCAGAACCGCATACAGTACTCCAGATGAAGTCTAACAAGTGTCCCATACAAGTTCAACGTCCCATTTATGGAACCACATAGTTGTTTTATGCACATATTGTACAAGTCTTTAATGCTGAAGAAGGAAATATTGTGATGGAGAGTGCTCTATTTTGAACAATAAACTTGAAGAAGTGAAAGCAGAGTCCCTCAATTTGTTTTCTCATAGTGCATCCACTTAGATGGGGTCGAGAATGTCTCCTCACTACCATCATGTTTCTCCCTCCTTCCTCATGTTCCTCTTTCATATTGCAAACCAGGAGGCACTGCAACAATTTCCTGCGTAATTGGGGCAGGCAGTGCTTTCTCCTCTTCCTTTTGTTCTCACAATACTATATCAGTTTAGTTTTTGAAGATATAATTTTTTAAAAATCTTTCAACTAGTTAGAACTATTGCAAATCAGGCTGAGGAGGCAAACTACTTAAAAATGCAATTGTTACCTTTCAGATGTGGGGATGTGAAAACAAAATAATCACCTCAGGTCATGTGAAAAGAAAGACTTCCTACATTCCAGACACCCATCAAAACCAGTCACGGTCTCAGCAAGACATGAGCAACATTTTGAACAGTGACTCGGTGGCTGTCTCAGATAGACACACTCAAAGAGCTCTTGGAAGCGCGCACTAGAACTAATATTTCAAGGGAGGTTCTGAGAGCTGTTGGCAGATTAATGAAGTGAAGCAACAGTCTCCATTCTCTCTTTCTGAAGAATTTGGCACTCACGGCAGTTTCCACATAAACAACTGCAGAGAAAAATCATAAAGGAACTGAGAATTTTGAATATCTGCAAAATTCACTGCGACTGACTGCATTTAAGAAACCAGCCAGCCAACCTCAACCCCAGGTTGAACCTATGCTTTAAAGAGACCCAAAGGACTCTAAACTATTTTGTGATGGACATTATTCCCCTTTAACACTGTGTGTGTGTGTGTGGGCCGATGTGACTGCATGGAGGATGTATGCTTGACATCACAATTTAAAATTATTTTCCCCAGGTTTAACAGTTAATAGCTTTGCTCTTTCATTGACTTAAGAGAACCTTGTTGATTGTCTTCTCATTGCTCACATCAAAATAGTTGGTAACACTTTAATTGGAAAGAAAGAACTTAAAATTTGTTGTGACCAACTCACCAACCAAAAGGAGCCAGTTCACCTCTCCTCACTTGGTTTAACGTTGTGTTCAGAAATTTACAAAATTCCCCGCAAAGAACTGAGCAGAATACTTCCATCAACTACGCCTGAGCAAATCTAACTGAAAAGCACCTCTTTGATTTTAACTTGTTGAGTGGCCCTTTATTTAGAAGAAGTTCAAATCCCAGGAACCATCCACCATTGAATGATTTGTGGTCTGGATCTGCACAGTCCGGGTTTTCAATCTTAGCATCATGTTAGCCAGTTTGGCCATGTAATGTCATAGAAACACCCATTCAAGATCCTCCAGTGCATGTGGCAGATGCCTCCCAGCAGCATCACTGCACCAGTTGTGTAGAAACTGACCAGGAGCATATCATGTCTTTGGAAAATAATTGTGGACATCTGTACAGTCATCTGAGCTACACGAATACATTTTGAGCCTTTGATATTCTAATTCAATCCTTTGTCACAACTAGAATTGTGTATTTTTATTATCTGCAATAGAGGTATTTTTGTGTGAGTAGTATGTATTTTCTTATCCGTGAAGTGGTTTATTCTATTTTAAATCATTTTTAAGGAGCATAATTTGTCAAATTAAACTAAAACAGATTATCTGTTATCACACAAATGCCCTGCATGTTTTTTTTAAATGTAATATCTCACATTTCACATCATACATATAAAAGTTAGAAATGATGAAAAAATGTACAATTAAAAGTTAGTATGAGTTCAGTCTCTTCGCAGGCCTGCAATTTCCTAACTGAGTTGACGATTTAGTTGGAATATACATCTGGTCAAACAGAGTTTTCTCAGTAGGCTGCATGGTTTCAGGAAGTGACTTGCCAAAACATCAACTTTTAGGTGAACTTGTAATTGGAACAGGGTAGCAGAGAGGTATCACCTTCCTCTTTCAATGAGCTGCGAGAGGAAGTGATAGGGGCTTGTATAGGTACAACATTTACATGAATAGGACAGGTACATGAATAAAAAGGTTTAGAGGGCATGAACCAAACACAAGCAAATGGGGTTAATTAAGTTTGGGATACCGGGTTGGTATGGGTGAGTTAGGCTGAAGGGTCTGTTTCCTTGTTTACGGCTCTGTGATTCAATGACATTATGCTGTGCCAAATGCTGATGAAACATTTTGTCCAAGTGATAAAATACAAGTGAAGTCCTTTATTCCTATAGTTGATGCACTTGAAACCAAATTGAAGAAAACAGCGTAGGAAGTGTTGCAAATGATTTTTCATTTTTAGTTAATTTAGATATCTTCACTTAGGTGTAAAGATTGTGATGAAAACTTATCCTGATGCTGTTTAAGTTCACCTTGTTGGAGAAATAAAGCAGCTCCAAGCTCACACCATTGAGTGGAGGTCTGGTAAAGCATGGAAAATTATTCAGATAGAGGACATTTATGGCACCAGGGCCTGTATCAAGACATTATCCAAGATAAGGATTTCCCTTATATAGATGCAAGTTTTCAGCCCTTTTTTGAGTCTAAAGTTAAGACGCAGCTCAGGGAAAAGATTATTTTTGCAAATGAAAAGCATCAAGAAGGAACTGTCGATGACAATGGTGCAACAAAAGCCATCTGCACTAGGCATTATGTGCACAGTAAGTGATAAACTGAGTGGCTTATCATTTGGGGACATCATCAATAACTTTTCTGTCCAAAAATCACCTAACAAGTTATTTTAAACATTTATGCTGGTAGTGTTACTGCTCCCATTTGCTAAGTCTTGATCTATGTAATTGGTCTTGTGTTGTTGGAGAGTGAAAATATTCTCATAAGCTAATTAAAATATCATAAAATATTTTCATTCAAAAGTAAGTTTTAATGTTAGTAGGCTTAGAATGATATATATTTTGATTGGATTATTAGTTTCTTGTTTTACCTTCACCTATGTATATATACAAATATAAGGCTTTGATTCAACCTGTTTTCATTTTCTTTACTGTGAGTGAGGTACACCTTTTCTCAGTAAAGCTGTAGGGCCTCTTGAGCTTGACAAAGCCAAAGGCCTCAGCTTGTCATAATCTGCCACTACATTGGGTTGAGCGATTATGAAGAAAATAAATTCAGTTCAAGAAGAGGTTTGCAGGACTTACACAGTAAATGGGGAGTGTTGCTGAACAAATAGACCTAGTGCCGCAGGTGCGTAGTTCCTCACAGGTAGAAAGGATTATGAAAAAGGTGTTTGGCACACTTGCCCATATTGGTCATAACATTGAGTAGAGAGGTTGGGATGTCGTGTTGCGGTTGTACAGGTCATTGGTGAGGCCACTTTTCAAATACTGCATTCAATTCTGGTCTCCCTGTTATAAGAGGAAGGTTCATAATTCCTTGAAAATGGAGCCACAGGTAGATAGGATAGTGAAGAAGAATCTTTGCCTTTCTGGGCCAGTGCATTCAGTATAGGAACTGGGAGGTCATATTGTGGGTGTACAGGACATTGTTTAGGCCACTTTTGGAATGCTGTGCGCAATTCTGGTCTCCCTGATAATAGGATGGATGTTGTGAAACTTGAAAGGGTTCAGCAAAGATTTACTAAGATGCTTCAGAGATAGTAGGAACTGCAGATGCTGGAGAATCTGAGATAACATGGTGTGGAGCTGGATGAACACAGCAGGCCAAGCAGCGTCAGAGGAGCAGGAAGGCTGATGTTTCGGGCTTAGACCCTTCTTCAGAAAAGTGTTCTGAAGAAGGGTCTAGGCCCGATACGTCAGCCTTCCTGCTCCTCTGATGCTGCTTGGCCTGCTGTGTTCA
>JAHRHZ010000012.1:61366701-61399721 GCA_024137785.1 Ginglymostoma cirratum
ATTTTCTTAATTTTCTGAAGAAGGGTCCAGACCCGAAACGTCAGCTTTCCTGCTCCTCTGATGCTGCTTGGCCAGCTGTGTTCTTCCAGATCTACACCTTGTTATCTCAGATTCTCCAGCATTGGCAGTTCCCACTATCTCAGCCTTTAAAAGGAGACTGGTTACATCTGTAATGCCACCAATAATTTTTGCAAGCATAGTTGTACCTGCCTAGCAACACGCATATTGAAGTATCCTCACAAGGTCTCTCACAGCCGCAAGTTAGATGCAAAACTGGAGTATCTGTTGTGTGAATGCTTACTATGAAGATGCACCACATGTTGTCACAAGAATTGACGGTGAAAGGCAGACTGTCTCCCACTTCTGTTGCCAGACCAAGTCTCCCACTGCAATGCCAATTTATGAGGACAGTACCATGAGGGGTTCAAGTGCTTGTCCACTGTGTTACATTCTCGTTTGAATTATAGCTTCATTTTGTTTTCTTCCCATGTTCTTTCATTGTTTTCTGTCACTTCTTAATCTCTTGTGTGTTCAACTTTTGCAAAAGCTGCTAATGGGCTATCATGTTTTGTGACGTTATTCAAAATCTTTCTGAATTTTTGTCACTCTACAGTGACCCCTCTTTTAAAATGTCCTTTTCGTTCAACTTTATTTAATTGCAATTTCTCACTAGCATTACTGGTGCATTCTGTACAAGAATATAAACTGTGTCTACACTTTACGTAAATAGACTGATGCATAACATTTGAGTGCAATTGGCACGCTACCATTCTGCGAGCGTTTGCACCAATACTGCTACTTAGAGCTGATTCACAACAGGAAACAAAAGTCAACACAAATCTTGGTGAACTGTTCAGAGGTTACACTTAAGCAGAGGACAAACCTGAAAGACCGGTACTGATAGCTCACAGCAAGAAACAAAAGGAAAACTGGGTCATCAAATGAGTTACAAAGCTACTATTTCATTTGCCATGCCCTGGCTTGAAATTAGTCCAGCAGTTGATCTTCTGGAATGAAAATTTATTCTTTTCCCCTACCAGTTTATGAGTTCCAAGGACTAATTGTAATACAGTGCATGGCACATTTTAAAGAATTATGCAAAATTACTCATTATTTCATTTAGTACTATTCATTAGATAGTAAAGGAAATAAATCTGCCAGATTGCTGTGTTCATCTAAAATGATACAATTAAACTGCATTAATAGGACAGTGAAAAGGAGGTTCTGTATCGCATGCAATTTATGTTAATCCCTCCAATGGGAATATTTGATGATGTATTGACTGCAAAAAAATTTCCAATTCCTTATTATCATTGGTCCTCTATATTAGCTTAAAATGATAAAGTAACACCAGAAAAAGAAGAATCTAGCTAATATGCAATTTCTTTTAAACAAAATAAGTCATACATACAGTTAGCTGGATGGCTGGTTTGCAATGTAGAGTGATGTCAACAATATGGGTTCAATTCCTGCATTGGCTGAGGTTGCTACGAAAGACTTTCCATCTCAATCTCTCCACTCACCTGAGGCATAGTGACCTTCAGGTTAAATCATCACCAGTCATCTCAATGTAATGTGCAAGCAGCCCTATGGTCCAGTTAGACTCTGGTGACATCATCTTTAATCCCAAGACCTAGTCAATGATCAGGAGATACGAGTGCAATTCTCACAATGGCAGCTGGTAAATTTAAATTCAATTAATTTAAGTCACATAGTCTTACGAGAGCATAGGACTGCTCTCTCCTTAGGAAGAGGCGACTGGTGGAGGTTTAACCTGAGGGCCACCACACCTCAGGTGAGGGCAAAGGTTGAGAAAGAGAACCCTTCATGGTCACCTCAGCTGGTGAGGGAATTGAACCCATGCTGTCGGCATCACACTGCTTTGCAAACCAACCATCCAGCCAGCCAACTGAGCTAAACCAATTCCCAGTTCAATTAATTAAATACACACTGGAGTACAAATGTTAAGATTACCAGTGCTAACCATGAAACTACTGAATAATTGTAAAAACAAAGTCATATGGTTCACTAATGTCTTTTTAGAAAACAAATCTACCATCCTTACCTGGTGTGACCTGTGCCTCCAGTCTCATAGAAATACAATTGACACTTAACTGCCATCTACAATGAGCCAGCAAACTACTCTATTGTAGCTTCTCAAGCTCATTTAGAAATGAGGCAACAAATACTGGCTTGTGAGTGATTCCCATATCCCATGAATGAATGAGTAATCTGATTAAGAAATTTATCATACAAAGAATGCGTGCCTGAAGATTCATACAATTCTAATATTTAGAATGAGACTGACATGTTAGCTGAATATGAACCATGATAAAAACATTTCATAAAAAATGTCCATATTTGATTTCTCCTCGACTTGACACTTACATAGATGCCACTCCAACTCATAAAACCTACTGTACAATATACGATAGCATTAACACGGAGTGCTCATCTTGATTTCTTACAGAAAATAATCATATCAGACAGTTATGCATGAAACAGCCCAATATAAAATAATTGTTGAATCATGAAGATGCATATTTGTAATAAGTATTTATGGGAAAGTTTTTACTTTCACATACCACTCTACAGCTGGTATGCTAAACAAGAGGCAGAATGATAGTTCAAGAAATAAAACCTTTGTAATTTCATTTCAGATGTAAAATGGCAAAGCAGACCAGAGGAATCCTATAGTTTTAGTTCAAAGTCAGTAATTTGGTAAACTTTAAGTGGATTGTTATATCATGCAGACAGCAAGACTCCACCAAAGCAAATCACATAAAAGCTAGATCACTTTCAGTGCCTGATTTACATTCTTTTCTTTTGATGGGGGTATGGCAAATTTAGAAACAAAAAATGCTAGAAACACTCAGCAGGTCAGATGGTACCTGAACTTACCGCACTCAATTGTCTCTAACTGCACTCACTTTAATATGTCTTGATCTAAATTTGCAGAATCTGTCCTAGTATATAACACATGTAGCTTGAATAAGTATTTGAGCCAGGCATACACTGCACTTTCAAGAGACATTAGGGATGAAATTCCCCGATGTGCTACTATTAGACACCCTGTTCATGATTTAAAATCCATTTTTGAATAAATCAGCTCGTAATTTCATTTAAATTGAGTGCAAAAGAATTTAATTTGAATACGTTCAACCTTACTTTATTTACTTAAATTTGAATGTAAAACTGTCCAAATCAAATTTGATATACCCATAAGCCAAGACATCATTTCTTGAACAGAAGAACAGAAATCAACATAATTATATTTGAAATTTTAGCTTCAGATTTAATCCTTTTCCATAAACGGAAATTGCTGGAGAAACTTAGCAGATCTGGCAGCATCTGTGAAGAGAAAGCAGAGTTAACATTTTGAGATCAGTGACTCTTCTTCAGAAATAAATTTCTGTTTTTGTTTGTGAGTTCCTGCATCAGCAATTCTTTGTTCTTTTTTTGTTTTGGTGATCCTGAGATTTTTTTAAAAAAATGAGGTAGAAGTTCAGAAGTTTAGAGGGGTCCATAGAATAGGAAAGAGTTGTAAGCTCTTGTCATCAACGAAGAAGTAGTTTTGGGAAGGAGGGATTCCAGGTGATTACATCAGTTTAGGGTGACAAGGATGGAAAGGAATGCAAGATAGGAGGTGTTTTAAATCCAATTCATTGGAGAATGATGTGTCAATAGCAAAGAGGAAGTTGCATGGCATGACATATATGCATTTTTGTTTGTTTGACTAGTTGGAGTTTATGTACAGTGATAATCTACAAGAAGACCAGCAGATCATTCAAGATTGGAGGTAACAAAGACACACAGAAACCTTTTAATCCTTCAAGGACTATGTAAGACCAGAGCTGGACAAGATGTGAAAAGGGAGTGAAATATATGGAGTTGTGACTAAGAAAATATACAATTCAAAATTAAGCTCATAATTGAGCAAGATGCTGGGGTTCAAATGGAATCAGTGACAAGGGTTCGACATTGTGAGAGGAGTGAAAGGCCATGGCTTTTTCTTTTCCAACTTGAGCTCGTGAAATTATAATTTATCCAAGCTTTGATGTAGAATAAGTGATCTGACATCATATAATCAATGCATAAGTCAAAAGAGGTAACATCTGCAATATATGTGGAAGTTGCAATTGGTGGAGTGTGGATAAGAGGAGGAATGTTGTAAAGTACCAGTTTTTAATCCTTTATCTTCAATGGAAAAACGTTTTATTTATGGTGTCAACATATTTTAGCTCAATAGGGTTATGTTTTTCAAATATTTTGAATAAAATTCACTGATTGTTTTGCCAAACTGAAGAACCTAGATGGTTGAACAATTATTATGTTGTACCGGAATGTAGTCTCAGGTATGTTTTTGTATAAATGCCTCACATATGTTATCACAGGTGTGTCTGCTTTGTCTCTATATGAATTACACCCACATTATAAGGTATGAAACCATTAGAATTGTGGAACTAAGTCACCTCAGTGAATTTGACATGTTTAGTTTTAGTGATTTGGAGAGGATATATGGCAAATGTTTAGGGATTACCTTCCCTTCCCCAGAAAAAGAACCAAAGGCCACCTAATGTTTTCAAGATGAAACCCCACTGTTACTGATATGATCTTGTAAAATAAAACTAGTAAATTCGAGAAGAGAAAACAATGTCATTATTATTTATTGGCCTGTATTGCTATGATTGTTTTGAAATTTTCATCTGTCAGTTGACCTTTAAAGATGACCTGTTATAAAGTAAAGATTTTACAGTCCTGCTGAAACTCTTTCTCAGACTCCCTGCTTCTGAAAGCATATTACCCTGCTAAAAGCAATCACAAGACAAGGAACCTTAATTTAACCTCAGCCAGCAGCAGTAGATCCCCTGAGACACATGGATGACAGATAATATAGCAGCAAGCAGAACTAATCCAAAAACCATTGAGTCAAAGACAGAGGAATAGAATACACCATGTTATGTTTCTGACTATCTCTTCTTTATGAGGACTTGTGCACTTTTATTTGCAACAGCTGATAAAAATGTTTAAAGTTTTAAAAAATCAGATGCATGTTTGAAACTTCAATTCTTCCAAGGTTGCAAATGACTTCCAAGTATTTTGCTTCAAATACACACCTTTGTAGTTTAATTGTTTTTTTTGCCAAATATATATCTTGCCAATCAATCTAAGATCTGCTTATAAAGTTATTGATTTGAGTATCTTGTTTTGAACTGCATGATTTAATTCAAAGAGCACCCATTAACAATTTCCAAAGTTACTGATTAATAAGAAAAATATTATAACATGACTATTTTACACTTATAATGGTATTGCCTTATAATTCTTATACAATTACCTTTCCTGAAATGCAGTTTAGTGAACCAAGATCTCCTGATTGATGCGGTATAGTGTTAAGTGCAGCAGGGGTTTCCATGGAAGAGCAAATTTGCAAAATGGTTCCATATTTAATCTTTCAAATAAATCCTCAGACACTGATTTCATTTCTAGCAGTGCTATTGTGGCCAGGCTTTTGACAAGGTACTTTAAGTTGGATATACAGTGCAAGACTCAAAGTTAGAAATGCTTTCAGGAAGTACACCCAGATTTGAAGCAGTGATAGAAGAAAATACTAAGATTCAGCCAAGAAAGCTGCAATTAAAGCCATTCAGGTTTCAGTCAGATCTCCCTTCGACATCCTAGTGGGGTGGTTAGCAATCTAAACTCTCAGTGCTAAAACCTCTAAGTACCAGCTAAGTAAATAATAGCCCTTTTGACAGTGTGCATTAAAACTATCCAAGATGCAATCTCCTGGTTCACTTTTTGACTGAGTCAGTTTTAAAGCTGTTAAGAATTTTTTTCTGTAGTGGAGACTTTACACTTCTGCGACTGTACAGCTACAAATACAATACTCAGTTACCTATACAATGCACAATACCCCAAGCAAGGTGCTCAAGATTGAGTAGGTTCAGCAAACAAATTTCTCCCAGGTCATCAACAAATGGAAAACAGGATCCATTTCCAGAACGTTGGAACCCTATTTTTCCTAGTCAAGTAAGCGAAACACCTGGCTTGGAATAATTGAAGACAAAGTAAATTGTACCAGTTTCCTACAAAAGTCAAGCAGTCAACTGGAAAATAATTTTCTGACTAAAACACTTAAAATACGACATTCAAAAGATGATTGCTAAAGTCTGTATGCCAATGCCAAATGTAAAAGTAATTTTATTTGAGACTCACAAAAAAATTATTTGCTGTAAACTATATTTGATTTTTTGTGAGTAGTTTGTGATTACTTAATAATAAAACCCTTTAACTAAAACAAGCAATATTCTATGCGTGTACAATGCTGGTCTCAAGAAGTTGAACCAACAAGTGTATTGATCTTTCTCTTTCACATATCAGTTACGTTTCTGCGTTTATTTCAGATTTTCAATACTGACTGTTCTTTTTATCCCCACTCACCACTTCATGAGAAATGTCTTTCTTTCTGGTCAAGGTGTGACTTTTCACGTTTCACTGTGAAACCTTTGCTCTTGTACTATTTGTTGTGCCAATACCTGCTTTGCATTGAATCACCAAGACCTTTGGTGATGTGGATGGAAATTAACACTTGAACCTAAAATTTCACAGGGGTTTTGAAAATCAGCCCTACACCACAACTAAATATCTCTACAAGGTTATCCTCAGAATTCTAGCACAAGCCTATTTTATCAGTTCATTAATTTACAGAGTATCTGTGAATAGATGAAATTTGCCATCAGTTGGACAATCACCTGTTATTTGAGGTTTCTTTGTCTCCACCACAATAAATTCAGTAGAGGCCTTACTTGCAATTTAAAACATGGTTTCTACGTAACTACTTACTAAGTTGCAGTAGCAGAGTGGGAAAGAAATTGAGAAAATAGCCAGCTAAAGCATTCTAAACAACATCACCAGGGAACTATCTCAGTGGTTTTGTTCATTGGCTATCAAAACTTTAACAAATAATTGATGGAAACTTTGTTTTCCACAAGCCTTCTATTGGATCTTGCAGTTCAATCCTCTTAGGGGCATGTACAATATTGATCAGGTGTCATAGACTGCTGCATTTAGCACTTTCCCCTGCGCCTGGGCCTTGGTATCTTCTATGGCTCTGATCACTCCACTACAAACATTTGCCAGGCCTCTTCAGTAAACTGACTTTTCTCTGTTGAAGCTTAGCCAGCTTCTTACTCCAACAATTGTGCATCCATCTTTTCCTTTTCTCAGTATCAGAGTCCAATTGGTGACACTCTGTCTGCCATTGGTGGTTTTGTAGCTCATTATTTTACGCTTCTTGTCAGATCTTGCGCAACATCTTGGCGTAATCTTGTATTTATTTGATGTTCTTTGTCAAATTTCTGCCTGAAAGGCACCCTGATCCATATGGTTTTAATATCTTCACAGAAAGAGAGAGAAATTTTCAGAGTACTTTTACCCTTTTTTGTCCTGGATTTTTTTCCTGCTTTTTTCACATCACCCAGGAGTTCAGATGGGACAATTTGGGTGATTGAGCAGGCTTGATGAACTTGATTATCATTTTCTACCCATCAGTTTTGTGTCTTAGTATGTTTATAATTAATAATTGAAGTAAACTGATGACTGGAGCTACCAATCATGTATTATTGAAAAGAATTATAAATTTCTGTCTGTCATTACCTGTTGAAAGAAACAGTCTTAATAGGTATGATTTTCCACTCCCTCAGCGGGTGAGAATAATAGTGAGCGCAATAAGTTAATTGGGTGAAGTCTAAAAATTGGTTTCGCTCTGTTGGGTTAGACTTCTGCAATTAGGTCCTCCTTTCTTAGATGGTGATTTTATGCCAAGAAGCCTGTATACACCTCAAAAAGGGGGAGAAAGAGCAGTTAGAAACTAGTAATACTTGGAAATGAACATACTGGTCACGCTGGAGCTCCAATTTTGAAGTATTCAAAATGAGTGTGATGGGAGTATGTACAGAAGCAGTTTGTGAGACACCTACCCATTGGATGTGGTGAGCAGAAGGTGCATTGGCCAGAAAGAGTTTGTAGTTTGAAAAGATGAGGTGGAGTGAGTTCTCGAGTGCACATCATATGTGTGATGCAGAGGTGCGTAGGCTATCAGATACCTGCGCAGAGACTGAGTGATACTCCTGTGAGTTTAATGTAACAGAGAAGATGGTGGCACTAACCTTTAGAGAGTGCAGAGTAGCATTCATGTTCTGGTGATACTGCTTGCTGTTCCTTTTGACATGGATCTTGATTTGGGTGGGTTTGATGGGATGTCATCTCCTGGGAACAAAATGAACCTCTTCTCAGTAACTCAGTCCAGCAGTGTCTGGAAGGCAGTGGCAGTAAACCTGGTGACTAGCTTTCACTTCTGGGCAGGCATTTCTGGGTTCTTGAGGCAGACACTAGAGGCTTCTGGGTCTGTTGTAAGTGAAGTGGTGTCCCACTGTCTTTTAAACGTGTTCCCAGTACCCTCAACCTCAGAATGTCCTGCTGGTGGCTCACTTGCCACGTGTGATTTGCTGTCAAATTCAGGCAACATCTCACTTATGTGGATAATGAGCTGAGAAACACATGATGATGTGAGATTGTCCTGGCCATTGGTATGACCCTATCAAAATATTCGCCACCACATTTCAAAGTGGAAAATCTCAGCCTTCATTTCCTGACATATTAGCTGTTTCTCTACACAGATGGTGAGCCTATCATGTTATTTTTGTTCTTATTTCAGATTGCCAGCGTCAACAATTCTTTGCTTTTGTATCAATTTCTTTCTTCCTGTCCACCCGATACTTGATCCTTCAGGATTCCTTTCATAACTTCAGCAACTCTCTTCCTATCCTAATCTCTGATCTTGGCACAAACTGCCCTTCCATTTCTTTTCAAAAATGCATTCATAAGATGTGGGTGTCATTGACAAGGCTAGCATTTCTAGTCTATTGCTAACTCTCTGTGAGAAGATGAGGCTGATTCACTTTCCAGAACTGTTCCAGTAGATGAGTTACTCATGAAAAATGAAGTTGTTTCTTAGCAACTGTGTTCATATGGCTGGTCCAATTCAGTTTCTGGTCAATGGTAACCTCCAAGATGTTGATAGTGGGACATTCAGAGGTGGCAATGCCATTGAATGGGATGCAAAAGTGTTGTTTGCTGCAGACGTCCATTGCTTAGCAATCGCGTGGCATGACTGTTACGTACCACTTAACAGCCCAAAACTGGATAGCATCCAGGTCTTGTTCCGTGAGGATGTGCTTTAGTATCTGAGGAATCATAAATGATGGTGAACACCGTAAGATCATAATCGGCCTTCTGTACTCTGACATTACATGATCATTGATGAAGCAGCTAAAATGGTAAAGCTAGGATTCTAGCCTGAGGAGCATGTGGTGATGTTCTAAGGCTCAGATGATTGATTTCCAACAACAACTACCATTTTCCTTTTTTTCTGGGTATAGTTTCATCCTATGGAGAATTTTCACCCATCCCCAGTGACTCTGGACTTGCTAGGCCTTGTTGATGCCATTATGGGAGTCAAATTCTGCCTTGATATAAAATGAAAGTTGCTCTCGCCATACCCCTGCATTTCAATTCTTTTTGTCCAAGGCTTTATAAGGTCAGGAGTCAAAACCCAATGTGAAAATCAGCGAACAGGTATTGCTAAGCAAGTGGCACTTGGCAGTTGTAGCAATGCTGTCTTGCTGATGAATGAGAGTATACTAATTAGATTAGATTTCTCCTCTTTTTGGAGAACAGGACATACCCGGGCAATTTTCAAGTTGTGGGTAGATGCCAATGTTGTAGCTGTATTGGAATAGTTTGGTTGGAAAGCTGCTAGTTCTGGTGCACAAATCTCTAGTATTATAGCCAGGATATGGTCAAGGCCCATGTCCAACTTACTCTATCCAATGTTTTTAGCTGTTTCTTGATATTACATGGAGTGAATCAAATTGCCTGAACTCTGACACCTGTGATCCTGGCGTTCTCAGGAGGAAAGCCAGACAAAACTCTATATTTCTAACCAAAGATTGGTGAAAATGCTTCAGCTCTGTGTTACAAATGTGTCTGTTATCATTAACTGCTGCATTCTCCATGGAAACAGCTTTATCAAAGTTCATGAGCCAACCAATCAGCACACTTCTCTCAATGTAAATGTTATTTCACCTTTAAATTTGTATTCTTGCAAATTGTCCTGAGGAGTACAAGACAAAAAGCTTCATCAACATGCATTTCATTACAAAGCTACTGACTCCCACAGTCACCAGGACGCCATATCCTCACACCCTGCTTCCTGTAAGGACTCTGTCCCCTTCTTACAGTTTCTCCATCTGATCGCATCTGTTCTGATGATATCACATTCCCTAGGGGTCCTCAATAATGTTCAGTATTTTCCTCAACCGGGATTCCCTGAAAACTTGGTTGACAGCCTTTAGTTCACCCATTTCCTGCACTTTTGCCCTCACCCCTTCTTTTCCTGGTCAGATGGAAGGTGACCAGGGGACGCTATTGCTGGTGTTGAGGGAAAAGAAGGGATGAGGGCAAAAGTGCAGGAAATATGTCAACAACTGTGTCCACACAGACACACTCTCTTTCTCTCTCTCTCTCCCACCCCCCCTTCATACATACACACGCATACACACTCTCCCTCCCCCTCACATACACACACTCTCCCTCCCCCTCACATACACACACTCTCTCACACACACACACACTCTCTTTCTCCCTCACGTATACACATGCTCCCACACACACACACTCTTTCTCTCTCTCTCTCTCCCACATACACACACTCAGTCTCTCTTCCGCCCGTCTCTCACACACACACACACACACACACACACACACACACACACACACACACACACACACACACACATCCATGGAGTGAGATAACAAGGTGTAGAGCTGTTCGGGTCTGGACCCTCCTTCAGAGTTTCTGGAATCTGAATTCTGATTTCTTCAGAAAATCTGAAGAAGGGTCCAGACCCAAAATGTCAGCTTTCCTGCTCCTCTGATGCTGTTTGGCCTGCTGTGTTCATCCAGCTCTACACCTTGTTATCTCAGATTCTCCAGCATCGGCAGTTCCCACTATCTCTGAATTTATGGGGTGTATTTGTATTTGCAGATTCATTCTATTTTGTTCAAAAAGCATACAATTTATAAACAGTGAGTCAAGGCAACATTTTTATAAACTCCTACTTTAGAAATAAAACCATGCTGACTCCAAACCAAAATACAAACAGATCCTAAACAAGTCCGCACTCCTAACATGTATTGTCTGACCTAAACTGTCACCTCTTCTTTACACTGATAAAGCCTTTAGTTCTCTCAGGACAGTGACTTGAAAGGAATTTGGGGATTTACATATACATATTGATCAATTAAAGCCTTATAACTAATTAAAGATTTAACAGGATCTTAGGTTTGTTTAATACATCCTCAGCAGTGGTGTGACATTTTAATCTTTTACTTATAAATTCTGTGTCTGATACTACCTCTCTCACTAACACCTAAAGAAGGATCGAGGCTCTGAAAGCTTGTGTTTTCAAATAAACCTGGACTATTACCTGATGTTGTGTGATTTCTCACCTTGCACATTTAACTCTTCCCTTCTCACCATCTAAGGTCCCAGACACATCTTCCAGGTGAAGCTAAGATTTATCTGCTGTTTACTCAATCTAATCTACTGTATTTGCTGCTACAGTTTTCTCTTCTACATTGAGGAGATGAGACACAGATTGTGAGATCACTATGCAAACACCTTTGTAAAAATGATCCCGACCTTTCAGTTACCTGCCACATCAAAACATCACCATTTGTGTCTCGAATCTGCTACAGTGCCCCCGCGAGGCTCAGCACAAGCTGGAAGAGCAGCGTTTCATTTTCCACTTGGGGACCCTGCAGCCTTTAGTTCAATAATTGTAGAGACTGAACAACTTTCTCCATGCTTTTTACCCACTCTGACACCCGAGGCCCTGTCATTATATGGCTTGCTTTCAGCACAGCTAAATAAAAACCGAAAGAACTGCGGATGCTGTAAATCGGGATTTTTTCTTCACAGATGCTGCCAGACCTGCTGAGCTTTTCCAGCAACCTCTGTTTTTGTTTCAGCACAGCTAACCCATTTTCACCTACTCATAGATAAAAGGTACTGCAGATGCTGGAGAATCCGAGATAACAAGCATGGGGCTGGATGAACACAGCAGGTCAAGCAGCATCATAGGAGCAGGAAAACTTGACGTTTCGGGCCTAAACCCTTCATCAGAAATGGGGGAGGGGAAGAGGGTTCTGAAATAAATAGGGAGAGAGGGGGAGGCGGATAGAGGATGGATTCGCCTCCCCCTCTCTCCCTATTTATTTCAGAACCCTCTTCCCCTCCCCCATTTCTGATGAAGGGTTTAGGCCCGAAACGTCAAGTTTTCCTGCTCCTATGATGCTGCTTGACCTGCTGTGTTCACCTACTCATAGTCCCCTTTATCATCTATGCAGCCCTTTCCCCTTCCTTGGCTTACTTTCAGCAATCCCTTTGTCTGCCTAACATTTCTGCTCTGTCTCTCTGTCTGTCTCTCTCTTTTTGAGCTCCATTCCTTCACCCCCCATACACAAAATACCATTGTTTCCTAGATGCTACCAATTCTGAAGAAGGGTCACTGGACTTGAAATGTTAACTCTGTTTTTCTCTCATACATAGATTTTATCAGACCTGCTGAATTTCTGCTTTTGTTTCAGATTTCCAGCCTCTGCAGCTCTTTATTTTATTTCAACAAAATATGCCTCTTGCAGAAATACTCAATCCCCTACTACCAAATGACTAAATATATAATTATAGTACTACACATTTTGTATAGATAGCCAATCTATCTTTAAAAATTGACTAGGAGTCTTATCAAATGGTTACCAGAAGTCACAAGTTCTCTTCTTGATTCACTGCAGCCAAAGGCAGACAGACTAGTGTGTTATCTAAAGAGTCAATGACAAAAGAGCGTTAAATAATTGAACAGATTCCAGGACTGTTCATTGAAACTTCAAAAGGTGTGAAGACTCAAAGGTTCTGTAGTGTTGAACAGGAGACTGCAAGGACATCACAAGGCATTCCCACATAATTGACTTTGCTTTGTGGAACAGCGGTTCATCAAAGTTAACATCTGCAGCCATTTTGTTTGATTGTGATATTAAAAAAAACTGGCTGAAAAGAGCCATTTTGTGTGCAGAGATCTCAGGGGAGAGTGTGAAGACAGTTCCAGCCATCAGCTCCCGTTGAACTAACTGTGAACAGCGAGTAAGAATTGGCTGTTCTCTCTGGTATTGGGATTTACAGAGCAAAGGTGCCCACAGGGGCTCTCAGTTCAGTTGAACAGGATTTCAGGCAGTTTTCAAGTGTGGTACTGGCAAACCCAGGAAAGAAAGGGACCTTTACATGCTCCCTGAAGATGTCCTTCAGACTGATTCTGTCTACAAAGTTCGATTACAAAAGCCATCATCACAGCTGCTGAATCTAATTTCGAGTTTTAAACTTTTACTTCAGTTACAAAATCTTCAAGTAAGCTAGGCATACAGCAATACTCAAGACTGATATCATTTTCATCTTTGTACGTAATTTTTATCCTTACTTACTTTAAGTCTTTATATCTGTATTTTAGCTAATGTCTGTATCACATTTTCCTGAGGATAAATTCAGCAATAGTTTTGTAATAATGTCATCTTTTATCTTGTTTCAAGTATAAATCTGTGCTGATTTTTTAAATTGAGATGTTCAGAAACTCAATGGGGATGAATATTTAATTGAATAAATATGCTATTTATATTTGAGCACTGTTGTTTAGTGGTTAGCACTGCTGCCTCTCAGCACCAGGGACCCAAGTTCGATTCTAATCTTGGGTGACTGTCTGTGTGAAGTTTACATGTTCTGCCCATGTCTGTGTGGGTTTCCTCTGGGTGCTCCGGTTTCCTCCCACAGTCCAAAGATACGCAGGCTAGATGGATTAACCATCCTAAATATGGGCTCTGCGGATAGTTGGGGAGTGGGAGTACGGGTTGGGTATTGGTGGAATGCTTTCCGGGGGGTCCTTGGAGACTCAGTGGGCTGAATGGCCTCTTTATGCACTGTAGGAATTCTATAATTCAAAATGACCTACACAAATTCACAATTCAGAGATCACTCTGAGGATACACTCGGTGTTATCATTTCACTTGCTTTTTACACTGATGTGCTGGGCTGCCCCATCATTGAAGCTGGGAATCCTTTTGAAGGCTCCTACCTCAATCAGGCGTGTAAGTCACAGGTAAACAGGGTAGTGAAGAAGGCATTTGGTAAGCTTCCCTTTATTGGTTCATGCATTGAGTATAGAAGTGGGGAGGCCATATTGTGGCTGTATAGGACATTGGTGAGGCCACTTCTTGAATACTGCATTCAATTCTGGTCTCCCTGCGATAGGAAGGATGTTACAAAACTTCGAAAGGTTCAGTAAAGATTTACAAGGATATTGTCAGTGTTGGAGGGTTTGAGCTATAGGGAGAGGCTGAATAGGCTGGGGCTATTTTCCATGGTCAGAGGCTGAGGAGCGACCTTATAGAGATTTATAAAATCTCTATAAGAGATGGGGCATGGATAGGGTGAATAGACAAGGTCTTTTCCCCAGGATAGGGAAGTCCAAAACTAGAGGGCATAGGTTTAAGGTGAGAGGGGAAAGATTTAAAAGGGACATAAGGGGCAATTTTTTACGCAGAGGATGGTGCATATTTGGAATGAGCTGCCAGAGGAAGTAGTGGAGGCAGGTACAATTACAACATTTAAAAGTCAGCAGGATGGGTATATGAATAGGAAGGGTTTAGAAGATATGGGTCAAATGCTGGCACATGGGACATATCAATGTGGAATATCTAGTTGGCATAGACGGGATGGACTGATGGGTCTGTTTCCGTGCTGTACAAGTCTGTGATTCTATGACTCTAATTGTCCACTACTATTCACGAATGGAAGTAGCGAGACAGAAGTACCGCATTTAGCCAACATCAAACTGTGCCTATCCAAGTGATCATAAATCCTATCTCTCAGAGCCCTTTCCAATAATTTGCCCACCACTGAAGTAAGACTAACTGGCCGGTAATTTCCAGGGTTATCCCTATTCCCTTTTTTGAACAAAGGAATGATGTTTGCCACTCTCCAATCTTCCGGCACTATACCTGTGGACAGTGAGGACGAAAAGATCATCGTCAAAGGCCCTGCGATCTCTTCCCTCACTTCCCATAGAATCCTTGCATAAATCCCATCATGTCTGGGGGGTTTATCCATCTTCAAGTTCCTCAAAATTCCTAGTACATGTTCCTTACTAGCATCCGCCTCCTCTGGCCTACCAGATTGTTTCACACTGTCCTCCCCTACATCTAGGTCCCTCTCAGTTGTGCATACCGACGAAAAGTATTCATTAAGGATCTCTTCTATCTCTTTAAGCTCCGTGCACAAATTCCCTTTACAATCCTTGATCGGCCCTACCCTTACTCTGGTCATTCTCTTATTCTTTACATACGTGTAAAAAGCCTTGGAGTTTTCCTTGATCCTATCTGCCAAGGTTTTCTCATGCCTCCTTATAGCTCTCCTAAGCCCTTTCTTCAGCTCTTACCTGGCTAACTTGTATCCCTCTAGAGCCTTTTCAGATCCTTGTTTACTAAACCTTACATAAGCATCCTTCTTCCTCTTAACCAGTTGTTCGACCTCTCTCGAGAACCAAGGCCCCCTCACTCAATCACATCTTCCCTGCCTGCTAGGGACAAACATATTGATCACACGCAGTATGCATTCCTTAAACAATCTCCAGATTTCTATACTGCTCTTCCCTGACAGCATCTGTTCCCATTTTATGTTACCCAGTTCTTGCCTAACAGAATTATAATTACTCTTCCCCAAATTATAAACCTTACCCTGCTGTACGTACCTATCCTTTTCCATGACTATTGTAAAAGTAACAGAGTTATGATTGCTACCACCAAAATGTTCTGTAGATATACAGTTTCCCATTCTCCCAGACGCTGACAGAAAGCAGATGATGGCAATTCCCAACATGAAGTTAAAGTGGGCACCTGTTAACTCCAGCTTTTCGCTTGCTCCTCCAAGCTTCCACCTTGGACAGCAGTCCCTAACATCTCCGGGACTACTTCGTGGGCAGCAACTGCTGACATAACCACTGTTCATGGACATTGGCATTGGACACATACCAGTCTCACTGCACCCTCATGGCACATTTCTGATCTACTGGCAACACTGCTCTGCACTTTGCAGTGCACTGGCACCTTTCCCTGTAACACTGTAACTGACCTTGCACATAGGGACAGACACCCAACTCCTAGATTGGAGCAGGCCATATTACAGGGCTCCTTGCTTGGTCTTTTAGCTCTCACTCACTTTGACCTACATGGATGCTGACAGCATCTTTGCCTTGTCTTTTTGAAAATTGCCCCTTCAACCTGAGCTTAAAGTACTGCTGCATTGCTTTGCTGTTTAGCACGGACACAAAGCTTGGCATGTTTGTTCGCAATGATCAGTCAAGGAGATATGGTTGCTGTATGGCACTGTGCTACATCAATCAAACACTTTCTCCTTCTGCCAGCAGTTTATGGGGCATGTGCTTCAATCAAAGGTCATGTTTCAAAGTCTATATGGAATAGTCCTCAGTCAGGCTAAAGAAGACAGCCTTCAGTCAGGCAGTTTCAGCTCAGGAAGTCAAGGACACAATCCAATACCAGATCAGAACTTGGACACAGTCAGTTGGCTGCTTGAGGCAGTCAGGGTCAGGGAGTACATATCACTATAGTCTGTGGAGTGGGTCATGGTCAGTCCTGTAGTTCCATGCAACCAATCAAATGAGTGGGATGTCTTTCAGGTATTTGCACAGTGGTCAGTCAGGTATCTGGTCAGTCATCAGGCAGGGGATGGGGTGGGTGATGGGCCATGGTTAGTCCGGAGTGTCACCTCAGTGAGAGTGAAGGGGTTTATCGGGGTCACTGATACGGGAAGGAAGTTGGAAGTAAATTCTGAGGGTTGGAGGCAGCATGCTGGGATGCCGAGCAATGTCTGAAGGGGAGAAACTCAACAGACAACAGTAGATGAAAGTGCATTGGAGAGTATGGATTACTGTGGAAGGGGGTAAGTTGTTGGTCACTAGCTTCAAAGGCGGATGGACAGTGTAGCGTGATGGTTGGCATTACTTAGCCGTAGAGCTGAGGCACAAGGGGTTGGCAGTTGACATCAGAATTCAAGGACGTGTGTGGGAATCTGTGGAAGCTCAGTGCTAATGGGATCAACAGTGCATGCAAGGTAGAAAGGAATACAAAGGTTCAGAAGGCCCTTGCATACCAGGCTGAGCCTGAGACTGTGCCAAGTATGCCCTATCTTCCATACTCATACGAGGCGCAGAGGGCAAAGTGAGTGTTGTGTTCCTGTCTGAGCACACAAGCTCCAATTGTGAGTGGTGTGAGACACTTCAAGGGGTACTGGAATTAATAAGTCACTTTCACAATACAAGGTGAATACGTATACGATCATATTACCCTGCATGTGAAATGCATGCAATGTCCAACTGCTTGGGATACAAATCCTAGTCACAAGCAATCTTGACTATGTCATTGTTCATTGCAGATTGAAGATAGTCATTTCTGTGAAGCAAAGGTAAAGTCAGGCAACCTTATAAGTGACACCTGCAAGCCACTATTCACAAAGACAATCCAACATGTAGTAGGCCACACAAGAGCAAAGAGCTAATTACACCTAGAATTGTAAACATTCGCCAACATGCTCTTACATGCAATGTTGCCTTTCTTGAGTGATATGAGGTGTGGGAATGGAGGAGGGAGGACAAGGCAACAGTAATCATAATCATCCAGCATTTACAATTTCCTACTGTCTTTATAAGACGTGGCTTATGCTACATTCATCAGACTAAGGCCAGGGTAGAGGCATTCCATGGCCGTCCTTGTCTGAGTTCTCATTGCCTCACTACACAGAGGACTGTGCTAAACTATCATTTGTGAGGGGTGCGAATGCTGACTGCTCACTTTACTAAGAACCTCCTTTGTTTCTATGTTCCCCATGCAGTTTCACTGGAAATGTGACCAATAGATACAGGCACAGCAGGGATATTGTTACTGCTGCATACTGCAATGGTGGCTCAGAGAAATGGAGGACCAGAAGCACCAACAAGTCCAGTGGTTGCTGAACAGTCTTCACATGACGACATTGTCACTCAAGGTCCCCATAGAATGCAGAGAAAGCCTAGAATCTATCATCCTTAAGGTCATTTCCATTAGTTCCTGGGAAACCTTGGTCGAATTATACCATTTGCTGGAATGGGACCTGAAACCTGAAGGAGTGGGTGGTGATCCTACCCCTGTGGCTGGCATAATGACACCTTCTCTTGTGATTGAGGACTGCAGCATTGGACACAACAAGCCAGACAGGATTTAATTGACAGCTAATCCCAATAGACACAATCTGACTGCACTGATCGCTCACGTAAAGTTGTAAGTTTGTGACTTTGATGTTGCTCAAAAGACAAGCAGTTTTTGACTTTTCCCAGAAGCAAATACCACTTTTGTTTTTTTTTTGCTGTAGCTTTTGCTGTCGCTGAATAAAATTAACAATTTCCAACTATTTGAATGATGGTCCAGTATTGAACAATGAGAAGGGGTTAGTTAACACTGAACACTGGGGAAACGTGGAAACATAGAAAATAGGTACAGGAATAGGCCATTTGGCCCTTTGAGCCTGCATCACCATTCAATATGATCATGGCTGATCATGCAACCTCAGTATCCCATTCCCGCTCTCTCCCCATTCCCCTTGATCCTTTTAGTCGCAAGAGCCATGTCCAGCTAGGGCCATGTCCAGCTCCCTCTTGAATATACCTAATGAACTGGCCCCAACAGCTTCCTGTGGGAGAGAATTCCACAGGTTCACAACTCTGCGTGAAGAAATTCTTCCTCATCTCAGTCCTGAATGGCTTACCCCTTATTCTGGGCTTCCCAACTTTGGGAACATTCTTCCCGCATCTAGCCTCTCCAGTCTCATCAGGATTTTATTTGTTTCTGTGAGATCCCCCTGCCATTCTTCTAAATTCCAGAAAATACAAGCCCAGTTGATCCAATCTTTTCTCACGTGTCAGTCCTGCCATCCTGGGAATCAGTCTGGTGAACCTTCGCTGAACTCCCTCAATAGCAAGAATGTTCTTCCTCAGACTGGGAGAGCAAAACTGCACACAGTACTCAAGGTGTGGCCTCACCAAGGCTCTGTAGCTAGACATCCTTACTCTGATACTCAAATCCTGTCACTATGAAGGTCAGCATGCCATTAGCTTTCCTCACTGCCTACTGCACCTGCATGTCAACCTTCAGCGGCTGTTCCACCATGACAACCAAGTCTTGTTACACCTCACCTTTTCCTAAACCACCACCATTCAGATAATAATATGTCTTCCTGTTTTAGCAATTGAAGTTGGTCGCCTCACATTTATCCATATTATATTGAATTTGCCAAGTATTTGCCCAATCAGCCAGTCTGTCCAAGTCACCCTGCGGCCTCGTAGCATCCTCCACACTGCACACACTGCCATCCAGCTTAGAGTTATCTGCAAATTTAGAGATATTGCATTCAATTCCTTTGTCCAAATCATTAAGGTATATTGTGAACAGTTGAGGTCCCAGCACTGAACCCTGCAGCACCCCACTTGTCACTAACTTGCTACCATGAAAAGGACCCATTTATTCCAACTCTCTGCTTCCCATCTGTCAACCAGTTCTCTATCCAAGTTCCCTATCTCTGAAAGAGTCACTATCCCTGAGATTGGGGTTCTAAGATGATGATAAGAATGGGTAACGCGTAGCTTTTTCCCTAAATAGCAATACACTTATGAGTGTATTTGCAATGAAGTGTCAGCCTTACCACGTATGTGTGTTTTTTTGGTTCCCCAACCACCATGTGCACTGTGAAGGACAGCTCCTAGCTGGCAGTAAGTGAATATATCAATGGGTGGTCTTTAAAAATTGCACTAGGAGGCCTGAGGGTCTTCAGCCTCTGGTAAAATATAGTGGGGTGCCATAGCAGTGGTGTATATACATAAAGGGTGAGTTTCAGAACATTTCTCATTCAGAAAAATAATAAATATCTGTGAGTGAATCAGTCTTTCTCAATTTACTCTAGATATAAGAAATTGAATCATGTAAGCCAATGCTGATGATATTTAGAACTTCAGATCAGCATGATAATCATTTCTAATTTATTCTTCACATTTTTTTTTAAAAATATATTTTTATCACTGAGATCTTTGCCTGAACTTCAGCTATTATTTTTTCAGTCCATAACTGAGCATATTTCAACATTAATTTCCTCCTGACTCAAAAATTGAACCAGCAGTTTTTCAAAAATAAACTCTGGCTTAATCTTCTCCCTTAGATAGACATTTCTTCTAAAACTGGAGATTAAGAATCAATCAAAAATTCCTTAGATTCAGCTTTTCTCTTTTGTCATTATTTGAGAAAATCTAGGTTGAAGATCCTTGTCCCCAGCTAGCCATCAGTGCAGTGGAGTTGGGCGCTGGGGACCTCCACTCTTTACACGATCTGAGAATCCAAATCAGGAGAGCATCAACCTATTTACAAAGCATTAGGAGGAACTTATGCCAATGTGAGCAGACATGGGGGAGAAAGGAAAATGCAGCCACTACCCAAGAGTGTAGTCAATAAAAAGTTGGATCAATCAGGGGAAATAAAACAATGGAATTGTTTTAAGATCTTCGAGGCAATGGCCCCTACCTAACAAAACTGGGGGACTCCACTTCCTGATGTTGATTTGTGCAATTGATTCGGTCTGGCATTCTGCTCTAAAATGGGTGGTAACCTTGGAGCAGGTTGGCATGGTCTAGTGTTGTGGCATCCACGGCTGGTCCTGGTGGAAGAGGAAGTTCCATCTATGCAGCAGCTTGTCCAGGTCCCTGCCTGCAAAATGGGCACTGATTTCTCTGTCTTCTATATTCAGGGCAAATCTCAGGAACTACGCAGGGCAGTTGTGGACTGACAGTGCTTGTCTGGTGCACAAACAGCCACAAATTTAGCAGGGATGCCCGTGCATTCAGAGATGTCCAGTGAGACGCAAGTTACTCTGGAAATGTTGTGAGGTAAGATGGGACTGAAGTCAAATCTGCTTCTCACTGCAAGGATTCAAACAGTGATAAATGTGACATAAATAAAAATTGCTGGAGAATCTCAGCAGGTCTGGCAGCACTTGTGGGAAGAAAGCAGGCATAACATTTTGAGTCTGGTGACTCTTTATCAGAACAGTGACTCCTAATTGATGTGGCATGTTTGGTAAGGTACAGAGAGAAAACTCACCTGACCTTGCTGCAAGAATCACTTCAAACTTCATGTGACTCTCACTTAGCCAAAAGAATGTAAGGTTCAGCTCATAGTTTATAATTACGCTTCTTTATAAATGGTGAAAAAAATTGCATTGCGCCGATTTGCAATTTTAATCCTCTGCACCTCTGCAGAATGGATTGGTACTCTATTGGCTGGCACTTTTATAATTTAACATGTCGTGCAATATTTTGGTGCTTTTACAAAATTGCAACAATTTGTCACTGCAGAAGGAATTATTTTATTTGTGCCTACCTACCATACAATTATTCCTGAAAGGGACAGCTGCTGTATTTTAAAGTCAAACCTCAGATATTGTATCAAAATGGTGCTAATCAATTGTGTAAACTGTGTGTTTGTCTTACACTTTAGTGACATATGCCACCCCATTTCTAAATGTCCAATTGCGTAATGTAATATGAATGAAAACTGTTTTCATTTTAGTTCAAATTCTTTTGACCTGGAATTTCTGCCTAATTGCACCGTTGCTTTCTGTGAAATTCCCCAATATTGTGTGACAGATTTTTAAAAGATTGCGGAATTTTAAGTGCAGATTTGTATTCAATGCAATTCCAGGTCCAATTATTGTTTGTGGTATCTTTGAAGATGTCATGTTAAAAACAGACCTGGCCCACTAAACTGATCTTTCCCCAGATTAGATTATTCACTGTCAGAAGTTTCTGCTAATTGGTCTTGTTCACAAACCTTTGAATGGGTTCCAATAATTAGTAAAGTGGATTGTTTAAGAGCAAGGACACCAATATTTTGAAATATTTCAATTTTTTTTAAATTAGGGAAAGCACTGACTACTGTTTTGAAATCTGATGAAAATAGTTTTGTATATGTTCTTAAGAGACATTTTGTATTATTTAGAATTGGGTAACTTGCTTCGTGGTTTAACACTACAATTGAACATTCGTATTTTCTTTGTTAAATACATTTTCTGAATTATTAACCAAATTTTGCCAAATTACCACTCTTAAATACATCACAAAACATTTTAAAAAGCGACATTTGCTTTAAAATTTCTCTTAATTATAAATACAAACAGAAATTGCTGAAAAAACTCAGTAGGTCTGGCAGCATCTGTGAAGAGAAAGCAGAATTAACATTTTGGATCCCAGTGGCCCTTCTTCAGAATCGTGGACATGTTTTTCATGTGGCTGGTACCCACTGAGCATGCCTGAGATGTCGCAGTCGGTTTTCAACATGGAGGTCATTTAGCCCAAGTGATGAGCTAATTCCACCAGGTATTAACTCTGGTTTCTTTGTTGCATTTTCTCGATTTTGGGCTTGTTTGATAAGTTTGGTAAGATGGAAGTCTAAATATTAATGAGGTGAGCTTTGGTGTTAACAGGTATTTAACAATAATGACCATCAATTGCACCTCACTTCTGCCTAGCAAGAATCTCACCACAGATAGTAAGAACTGTCGTTGCTGGAGTCAGAGATAACACAGCGTGGAGCTGGAGGAACACAGCAGGCATCAGAGGAGCAGGAAAGTTAACGTTTTGGGTCGGGACCCCATGTTGCTTGTGTAAAGCATAAAGGGTGGAATGAGCTTCTCTTGGCATCCAGATGGGCCTTGCCATTCTTGTCATCCAATTCTGCCACACATCTCACTGCAGCCCACATCACTTAGACCTTCATAAGATTCTGCCCAAAGTCTTACTCCATATCTTTTGTATCAAGATTAGTTCCACACTATTAGTTAATCAGTGTTAGTTGACCATTTATGACAGTGAAAGGAGTGGAATGTACCAAAGTCAATCCTGCTAATGTCTCCTTCTGCACTGTAACAATTCTATCATTCTGCCCTGTCCCAACAATGTCTTCTGCCTCCCCTCTCCCCAACCTACTACACCTTCCCATTGCCTCAAGTAGTGAGATAAACCACTGCACCTCTATTGCTGCTCAAAACTGAACAACTGGATACAGTTTAAAGATCAAATTTGGGTGACTTTTAGTTACCAGGTTGATGTACAAAATTAAAGAAAGTTACCAATGAGAATCTTCTGAAGGCATCAGCTAAATTGTTGATATTTCAGTTCATTTTTCACTATATCTTTATTCTGAAAAGGACTTCTGGCTTAGGAAATATAACATTCTAAACCAAGAACCGCTAACGGCAGAATTCACACGTGTGTCCTGGGCCTGCCACGAGGGAGATAAGAGAGGTTCTACAAAGGGCAGCTGTGAAATACTTATTAAACCTTTCACTAAAGGTGGCATTTTTCTTGTGGCACCTTTTGAATTCTCTTAATATCTTTTTTGATGTTTCTGACTGAAGAAATAGATTTATATCTGTTAAAAGAAACTGAATTGTTTCAGAGCTACATTGCTTCTTTACCTTAGTGAAGGGACAGAGCTGTGGTGAATATATCATTACAACGAGAAATTGAGTAAATCTAATTCAGTGACAACACAGTGTAGAGCTGGATAAACACAGCAGGCCAGGCAGCATCAGAGGAACAGGAAAGTTGATGTTTCAGGTGGGGACCCTACTTCAGAAATGCCTGGCCTGCTGTAATGTTCCAGCTCCATACTGTGTTGTCTCTGACTCCAGCATCTGCAGTTCTTGCTATCTCTAAATCCAATTCAGTGTTCTCTTTGTAATTTTTTGAGTACTTACATCTATTTTAGTGAGTCCCTGTAATAAGCCAAATAAGCTTGATAAAGAAAATATTTGTTTTGAATGTACCCATTAACAATGAGTATGGAACATAATAGGTACGTCACTTCTATGGGAGTCAGTTAGCTTGGATGGCTGGTTTGTGATGCCAACAGTGCGGGTTCAATTCCCATACTGGTTGACTTTACCATGAAGGATTCTCCTTCTCAACCTCTCTTCTTGTCTCAGGTGTAATGACCCTCAGATTAAACCCACCACCAGTTGTCTCTCTCTAATGAGAGAGCAGCCTATGTTCTGGGAAGACTGTGACTTTACCCTAAACTGGCACAATTTCCTCCCAAGACTGGTTGAGCATTCTCTTTTTTTCAGAGCAGAACCCATGCCATCCGAGCCCAGTGGTTCCTCATCTAAAGTAAGCCCTCAGGAATGAGGAGAAATATCTGCACTGCCCCTGTTGGGGAGTAGTCAGGTTCTCTTCCCTTCCTACCGCTCCAGCAGCCTCATTCTCTGTGAATCCCCCAGTGCTTTTTCCTCATCTCACTATCTTTCTCCCACCTTCCTCCACTAGATAAATATTATTGAGTTGATGATTGGGAAAGTGAGCTGTTGCTCAAGGCATGAAAAAGAAAGCTTGGGAACCTTCTTCCTCTTCTGCTATTGTGTCTTCTCTCTCCTTGCCAGCCATAACTACCAGGATCTTAGAGAACTGGTACAGTCACATCTGTTCCTGTCAAAAACTAGAGTAGAACTTTGTCTCCACCCACAAATCGTGTGACATCAGTAGAATGGGTACAGCCAATGTACCAAGTGTATTAACCCTTCAGAACCATTATTTATATGAAGCCTCCCATTCTACTGTTCCATCCTCCCCACAAGACTTGAGGAACATTAGAGCCATTGTAGGGTAAATTCATTAATCTTGAACACCCACCAGCAGCCTACTCATTAGGACATGGATAAAGTCTCAGCGCAAGTGTGATTGGCCACTGTAAGTTTAGAAATTGATTAACTTATCCTTGAGTTAGATGGAAATGTCTTCTGTAATTGATGATGCAATGGTAAGAGCGCAATTAGAATCTTTGCTAAAGGTATGATATCTGAGTCATCAACTTCTGTGCAACAGGTACAAACAAGATACTAGAAAATTGCTGTTTTCCTTACATAAGCACAGATTTCTTGTTACTCTAACTTTTGAAGAATGTTCTTTTTAAAAATTGAAGTCCAGGAAAATGGTTTAGGTTGTTGATCATACCTTTGTAAGACCATTAAAGGCTAACAATTCAGGCAGCTGACTTTTTTTAAAATTGTCCTTCCTTACAATGTCAGTGATTATATGCACTCGCTCCCATTAAAAGTGGATGTATGCACTTTATCCTGTTGGTTCAGACTTTCAATCCAGATGGGTTTGACTTAGAAGTTTCCAGTATGGCTGCATTGACTCACATGTCCCAATTCCACAAAATTCCCACTCTCCCCGTCATGACTTGAAACCCATTTGACAGATCCTCTCATCAGCTGTAGCACCAGTCTCCACATATGGTGTCTTCTCCTTTCCCATGCCAAAGCCTTCACCCAACTGTTACAAGTTTTGAAGTTTATGGGACAAAACAAAGTTACAAATGAGAACATCCCAAACACCAGAGATCTTATTTAAATATATGAACATATTTATGAAACGGTACTTCCTGTTTATTCTAAACATTAAGAACTTGGCAAATTACATGGTATATGCAGTGGAACTGATCTTTCCTTGCTCCATTCTTATTTGTCTCACTGTATCCAGAGTATCACTTACAGTGACTTGCATTCCAGTGGTTGCACTGTTTTGTCAATGTTACCTTCAGGAAACCACCCTTGGCTTCTTTTTCTTTTTCATTTACATGCTGCCCCTCAATGACATCATTGAAGACACTGTTGGTTTCCACTTGTGCTCTGAAAATAGCCGTTTCTACCATGACACCACCTCTTGATTCCTCAACTATTACTAACTTATCAGACTGCTTACTGTCAAACTCTCACTGATTTTTCATTCTATTAGTTTGTTCCTTTATCAATTTTTGTTTGGATCTGTAAACTGAGAACTGTGAGTTAAAAATGACCTTTGGACCGTGGGCAGCAGCTTGTGTTAAAAAAGTGGAAGAGAGAAAAAACATGTCATTGTTTGTTTGGGATACCAGGCCTAGATGTTAATTGCAGGTTGGTTCTTGATCTAAAGGCTCTACAGACTCTTCGACACTGGGTGAGAGCAATATGTTCAAACAGATAATGGATGCTTAGCCATTAATGATGTCAGTACTTATTTTGAAGATGGGTCACTAGATCTGAAATGTTAACTCTATTTTCTCTTCACAGATGCTGCCAGACCTGCTGAGTTTTGCCGGCAATTTCTGTTTTTGTTTCAGTACTTGGGAATTGGTTCGAGCAAGTCTGTGAGAGTTTTTAGGCTCAAGGAGATGGCAGGTGTTGAATGGTAACTGGGACCTCATGGGGAAATAGTCAGTCCGACATGGTAAGACTAGCGTTTTGAATTGGGTTTTGCACTGCCTTTTCTGTAGGGAGGCTGTTGATCTTACAGCAAGAAGAGTGAAAGCTCCCTGTCTGACTCCTCGGTATCAGCTATTGGAAGTTCACAGAATAGAAATTAACTTATAAATATTACTGTCTTCAACAAAGTGAACTGAAAAAAGTAGCATTGATTGATTCGGAAAATCAGCCATCATCATCTGTGTCTGTGCAACAATGCATCAAAGAAACCGTTTAATTCTTCTGGCCAGCTTCATGACTTTCTTATGTTTATCCCTTGTCTGTGCCTGTCTGAATTTTGTGTGAATGGGATGGAAAACAACAGTTATTAGGTTTAAATCATAGACATCAATTAGTTTATTTTGTTCTTAATTTTGTTCTGCTAAAGTCATTGAATTGCTATTAAATTGTTCAATCATTTGTTGAAGGTACGGACTTGGTGTCTAGAAATGCTTATCCACAGAGCCTGGAATTGTTATTCAAAAAATCTGGTTAGGAGTCATTGGTGTCAATTTCGACGTTTGTTGAAGTTTTTAATTTTACTGTGTTGCGAATAGAACATAGAACATACAACATAGAACATTACAGCGCAGTACTGGCCCTTTGGCCCTCGATGTTGCGCCGACCTGTGAAACCAATCTGAAGCCCGTCTAACCTACACTATTCCCTTATCATCCATATGTTTATCCAACGACCATTTAAATGCCCTTAAAGTTGGCGAGTCTACAACTGCTGCAGGCAAGGTATTCCATGCCCTTACTACTCTCTGAGTAAAGAATCTACCTCTGACATCTGTCCTACATCTATCACCCCTCAATTTAAAGCTACGTCCCCTCGTACTAGCCATCACCATCCGAGGAAAAAGGCTCTCACAGTCCACCCTATCTAATCCTCTGATCATCTTGTATGTCTCTATTAAGTCACCTCTTAACCTTCTTCTCGCTAATGAAAACAGCCTCAAGTCCCTCAGCCTTTCCTCATAAGACCTTCCCTCCATACCAGGCAACATCCTGGTAAATCTCCTCTGCACCCTTTCCAACGCTTCCACATCCTTCCGATAATGCTGTAACCAGAACTGTACGCAATACTCCAAGTGCGGCCGCACCAGAGTTTTGTACAGCTGCAACATGACCTCATGGCTCCGAAACTCAATCCTTCTACCAATAAAACCTAACGCACCGTACGCCTTCTTAACAACCCTATCAAGCTGGGTGGCAACTCTCAGGGATCTATGCACATGGACACCGAGATCTCTCTGCTTGTCCACACTACCAAGAATCTTACCATTAGCCCTGTACTCTGTATTCCTGTTACTCCTTCCAAAGTGAATCCCCTCACACTTTTCCGCATTAAACTCCATTTGCCACCTCTCAGCCCAGCTCTGCAGCTTATCTATGTCCCTCTGTAACCTGCAACATCCTTCCGCACTATCCACAACTCCACCGACTTTAGCGTCATCCGCAAATTTACTAAACCATCCTTCTACGTCCTCATCCAGGTCATTTATAAAAATGACAAACAGCAGTGGCCCCAAAACAGATCCTTGCAGTACACCACTGGTAACTGAACTCCAGGATGAACATTTCCCATCAACTACCACCCTCTGTCTTCTTCCAGCTAGCCAATTTCTGATCCAAACCGCTAAATCATCCTCAATCCCATGCCTCCGAATTTTCTGCAATAGCCTACCATGGAGAACCTTATCAAACGCTTTACTGAAATCCATATACACCACATCAACCGCTTTACCCTCATCCACCCGTTTAGTCACCTTCTCAAAGAACTCAATAAGGTTTGTGAGGCATGACCTACCCTTCACAAAACCGTGTTGACTATCCCTAATCAAATTATTCCTTTCTAGATGATTATCGACCCTCTCTCTTATAATCCTTTCCAACACTTTACCCACACCGAAGTAAGGCTCACTGGTCTATAATTACCAGGGTTGCCTCTACTCCCCTTCTTTAACAAGGGGACAACATTTGCTATCCTCCAGTCTTCTGGCACTATTCCTGTAGACAATGATGACATAAAGATCAAAGCCAAAGGGTCTGCAATCTCCTCCCTAGCTTCCCAGAGAATCCTAGGATAAATCCCATCCAGCCCAGGGGACTTATCTATTCTCACACTTTCCAGAATTGCTAACACTCCTCCTTATGAACCTCAATCCCATCTAGTCTAATAGCCTATATCTCAGTATTCTCATCGACAACCTTGTCTTTTTCATGTGTGAATACTGATGAAAAATATCCATTTAGCGCCTCTCCTATCTCTTCGGACTCCACGCACAACTTCCCGCTACTGTCCTTGACTGGCCCTAATCTTACTCTAGTCATTCTTTTATTCTGACATACCTATAGAAAGCTTTAGGGTTTTCCTTGATCCTACCTGCCAAAGACTTCTCATGTCCCCTCCTGGCTCTTCTTAGCTCTCTCTTTAGGTCCTTCCTGGCTAACTTGTAACTCTCAAGCGCCCTGACTGAGCCTTCACACCTCGTCAGAGTACAATACAGAGTAGATAGGTTGATTTGGTTTAGTTCAATGTTGTAACATTATTTGACATTTACTACCAGGTAGATATTCCCCATGAATGAATGCTGGAAGACTGATGCCATTGCTTTTGTTCCCCAATTGTTGTGATCCCGTTGATGTTACTACTGAACAGGTCAGATCACAGAAGTAAATCTGTCTTGATAGATCATATTTTTAACATGGCAGTTATTGAAACATAAGCACACATGGTTTCAGGAAGTTTATTGCACAAAATCATTTTTTTATAAAACTGAGCCAAGATTTCTATATATAACACAATTTGACAAAACAATATCTCATTTATTCCCTAGCAATATCACTTTATTGCTAAAGTCCAGAGAAATTGACCTCCTTGTCTAATCAGTAGATATGATGCAACTGCTTCTTTTTTGTTATATGTTAATGTGCTATGAAAACTTTGTATTTGAAATCCTCACACAACTAAGGGCTTGGATTTTCTCTTTTTTTTTCAGGTCTCCTATAAACTGAACCTAAAAATTCTTGAATTAAATTTTAAATAAAAATCTTGCTTATCCTCGGTTCTGTTATAACTAATGGTTAAATGATTCCTCTTTCCTTTTGCAAACCCCACAATATAAACAAGCTTCCATTAATGCTCCATGCGTCCTTGCAGTTAGCTTCTCTCTCACACACACATTGATTTTAAATTCACGGTTCTGGAAAGACTGACCTAATTAATTTTTAAACCTCTTCACAAAAACAGAACCACACCCATATACCACTAGATTTGACATCCAAACTCTTTAAAACAAAATCAAATATTTCCAATTCTGTTCTCTGTACCCAACTCCACCCCTCTACCTGGCAACAGTCTGCAGTTGAACAAAACTGCTCAAAAGCTTTTAAACTCTGAGATATGTTCATTACTACATATTCATGCAATAACTAAGACACCAATTTTGCCCTGGTTCAGCACATTTGCTGTAGAATGCCTCCTCCATACCTTCTTTACCTCTTCACTTATCTATTCCAATACACACCTAGCTTCTATCTCACATGCCACCCTTACAAATTTGGAATAATGCAAAACTCTATTGCCTAAGTGTTATCATGCACTAAGACCCATTCTGCTATCATCCCTGTGCTCACTGACTGACATTTCTTTTCAGCCAAACAATATCTTTATTACTAAAATATTGTACATGTTTTCACATCCCTCTAGGCCTCACCCTTTCCAGAACAAGATTTAAATCCCAATTCAAAACCCTAAGGTCACAATGACTTCTGGATCTTTATCCTGCATCAAGATGGAAATGCTGATGCACTACAATTCAGATTGACAACTACCTTAATTAGATCATTGTCGCATAATGACAGTGGACATGAAAAGCATGTAGGACTTAAGCAGTAGCAGGCCAGAATGAAAGTGTGGCCATCACTCAGGCCATTGTACACCCAGCAACTGAAAGCTCGATCTGAGCAGATGCCAGTGGACAAGGTGAACTTCTATGTTCAGGCAAACCCCCGGTTTTCAGATCACTCTTTGGAGATGCTATTCATGGCAGTAACTGCATGCGGAGACATTCTCTTCCCTGTTAGAAAAAAGCAAGACTGACAAAGCAGGACATGGCTGCAGTTGGCAAATTAGGTCAGCAACAGAGGACTGGTGAAGAATGTGTCAAAAGGATTTCAGTTTTGTTATTGTGTCTGGCATGATGAGTACAAGAGACAGAGATGGTATGACTCCTAGTCAATGGTCACCAGTGTGCCAAAGAGAAGGACATTGTGAAGGTGCCTTGAGGTCTTCTCACTGTGGGAGAGGGACGTATTCACCTGGGATTAGGGTTAGGGATAGGGTTATGGGTCTTGATGGCCCAAATACACGGGTCAGAACCCCAGGTGCTGTCAGCAGGATATTGCAGTGCAATTTTGTACATGGATGCAAAACTGCAAGTAGAGAGAGAGAGAGGCCTTGTGTTAATGGCAGCACCTTACATATAAATAGAAGCATTTGAATGCTCAGGTAAACATCTAACTGGCACAACTTGTGGTACTGACATCATTCAATGAGCAGGTGCTTGATGTGACTAGAATGTCAATCCTCAGGGATACTAAGGGAAACAGAGTAGTGGGAGTCTACCACAGACAGAGTGAACCCATCTCAACATCTCTACATGCAACGGGTACACTCTGTGTATGTCATGGAGTCAGTGTAGCGTCTTCGGTCAGTCACGATGTCTATGTAATGTGCTGTAACATTTGCAAGCACTGAATCCAGACTATGTTAGGTGGCACAATGGCACAGTGGTCAGCACTACTGCTTCACAGTGCCAGGGACCTAGGTTCAATTCCAGTCTCAGGTGACTGTCTGTGTGGAGTTTGTATGTTCTCCCCATGTCTATGTGGATTGCCCCTGGGTACTCCAGTTTCCTCCCACAGTCCAAAGATGTGCAGGTTAGGTGGTTTGGCCATGCTAAATTGTCTGTAGAGATGTGTAGGTTAGGTGGATTATGCTATGAATTGCTAGATCTATATTTAGTAATTGTAATTCTCCCATAGACTCAAGCATGAATGGGTATCCCTTTACTGTCTGGGTTCTCTTGGGAACCATGTGTCAGTACTGCTCTCTTGGAGGTTGTACTGTCTGGCTATGACTGTTCTGATTCCCTTGCATCTCCAACTTGTTCTTAATTTAGAGTATCAGACTCCCTTGCTCTCAGTAACTCTGTAAATACGCACTATGATATATATATTAAATTGGATAAAGGTCTCCAGTACACTATGATATGTATATTAAATTGGATAAAGGTCTCTAGTACACTGTTTTCCTTTGTTCCTCTGAGTCTTAGTCACACATTTCACTCTCGTTGCTCTGCTAATGTCAGAATAACACCATCATTTATATCAACATCACTAACATAACTGTTTCCTATTAGGCTACTCTGCCACAAACTCTGGAATGCTGTCCCAACCCATGTCCATTTCTCCTTTCTCTTTTAAGGTACTTCTTAAAGCTCACCTCTTTGACATGATCCAATAGATGCATGTGGCTTGGTGTCACTTCTGTTTCCAAATACTTCCCGAGTGTCGCCAGATCAAAATCTTGAAATTCCCTCAGTAAGAGTATTGTAGGTGTACCTACAGCACATGGACTGCAGCAGTTCAAGAAGGCAGCTCACCACCACCTTCTCAAGGGCAGCTAGGGATGGGCAAGAAACCCTGACCCAGGCAGTGAAGCATGTGTCCTGTGAGGGAATTTAAGAAAACTCCTGTGAAGTGTCTTGAGCAATTTTACCACATTAAGTGTGTCTTAAATACGAGTTGTTTTGTGTAGTAATTGAATTTTCTTCAATGTATTAAAAACATAAAGGATTTGAATAAAATATATTTAGGTAACTTTTCTACGGGTAGATAATCTCATCAATTTTGTTTGAGATTCAGTCCACTTGGTAACCTCCTGTTTGAGGATGAGTTGGAACCCTACATCAACAACTCCGTAAATGTCACCTTTAGCTTCAGGTTAGAAGATATGAGTTGAGCTCATGATTTATCACAGTGTGCCATCCCAAGGCAAATTCTATCATTTCTGTAAACTATTTTGGCAAGTATGCCCCGAAAGAGCATAATTTTTAAACATTCCATCTCAATATATCAAACTTGCTCAGGGAATGAAATTAAATGTCCTAAATTTAATCAGGTTACATCTGTATTCATTTTGAAGTCAGAAATTGGCTGAGACAGGTGCTGCTGTATTGTCTGTGACTCCATGATGCCTTTAGTGTTCACTTATGGCTAGGCCCATAAGATTATCCAAACAATCTAAACAAATTTAATTCCAGAGATAAAAGGTACTGCAGATGCTGAAGAATCCGAGATAACAAGGTGTAGAGCTGGATGAACGCAGCAGGCCAAGCAGCATCATAGGAGCAGGAAAGCTTGACGTTTCGGGCCGAGACCCTTCATCAGAAATGGGGGAGGGGAAGAGGGTT
>JAHRHZ010000012.1:61400121-61462549 GCA_024137785.1 Ginglymostoma cirratum
CAGCGTGACTGGAGTTCAGACGTGTGCTCTTCCGATCTCTTGGCCTGCTGTGTTCATCCAGCCCCACACCAAATTTAATTCAATATATGTTCCATAAAGCCATATAAGCAATTGGCCTTTTAAAATATCCCAACCTAGAGACTTTTTTGTGGTGATCTGTGTGTCGACAAAATTTGTTGTTGAATTGGCAGATCTGGTCAGCGAACTGCACAGAGCTGCCTGCTGTTGAGGTTTACCACTTACCTCCACTTCACATATAGAATTCACAATATTTAAAACAGCTTAAAAGAAGTAGATGACATTTCATCTGGAACAGATTTATCCTTTTATCCATTTACCTTTGAGTTTCCTAATTTCCAAAGGGCAGCTGACCTGCGATTTTTAGGCAAGTTTTACAATATGACTTAGTTACCACATCCCATAATAGGACACTCTCTACCGATCAGCTCTCTTGCTGAGTAATAAAGACCCTGATCTCAGTGCATGAACCTCAGATCAGAAGCTGAACATAATAGGGATCATACACCTGCATTAGCTCTGCGTGCTCCAGTGCTCACCTCATCACTAGCTATTATGATGGATTATTCTATCACACAGTATTCCCTGAGGAATCCATACTGGACAAAACTGCATTAAACTCATTTGCATTTTCAGTACATAAAGCAAGAGCTTACATTTATATAGATCCTAACAGAACCTCTAGACCTCCCAAAATGTCAAAGAAGTGTTTTAAAAATTTAGTTACTGTTATCGTGTAAAATATATGTTAACTTTGTACATATGAAGACTCCATAAATAGCAATGACACTAATGATCAGATATTGCACGATAAATGCTCACAAGATAAACATTGGCCAACTGAACTCCTCTGAAAATTGCCCATGGGAATTTTATGTCCACCTGACAGGCAAAATCAATCTAATGACAAATGCGAAAGTGTTTCCTCTGACAGTGCAGCAGTCTTCCTGTACAGTACAGAAAATATTCATACAATCACCCATATTACCACACTATTACATTACCAGCAGTGAGTTGTAGGTTCCCACCACCCTCTGGGTGAAAAAACTCTTCCTTAAATCCCATCAAAACGTCCTTGCCTTCAGGGTCTCCCAGTCAGGGCCATCTTGCTTCATAGATGTAGTTGTGGAATATCTACAAGAGTTACAGGGGTTAGCACTTCACCCTATTACCAGGAAATGCCCAGAGAGATGGAGGAGAATCAGTATCATGCATTGTTGCATCATACTGTTCTCCTTTATGCTTAGGATTTGAACGTTTGGTAAGCAATTCTAAATCTAAAAGTAAATCTATGACCTCTGGTTATTGATCCCTGCACCAAGGGGAAAGGATTTATTTTCCTATCTGCCCTAACCAATGCCCTTCGTACACCTTGAACATTTCACTCCTCAGCCTTCTCTGCTCTAAAGAAAACAATCGCATCCTATTTAGTCTCTTTTCGCAGCTGAAATTCTCAAACCAGGAAACATCTTGGTGGAGAGAGATAAAAAGGTGTAGAGCTGGATGAATACAGCAGGCCAAGCAGCATCAGAGGGGCAGGAAGGCTGATGTTTCGGGCCTTGACCCTTCTTCAGAAATGGGGGAGGGGAAGGGGGTTCTGAAATAAATAGGGAGAGAGGGGGAGGCAGATAGAAGATGGATAGAGGAGAAGATAGGTGGAGAGGAGACAGACAGGTCAAAGAGGTGGGGGTAGAGCCAGTGAAGGTGAGTGTAGGTGGGGAGTTAGAGAGGAGATAGGTCAGTCCAGGGAGGACGGACAGATCAAGTGGGCGGGATGAGGTTAGTAGGTAGGAGATGGGGGTGGGGCTTGAGGTGGGAGGAGGGGATAGGTGGGAGGAAGGACAGATTAGGGAGGTGGGGACGAGCTGGGCTGGTTTTGGGATGCAGTAGTGGGAGGGGATATTTTGAAGCTTGTGAAATCCACATTGATACCATTGGGCTGCAGGGTTCCCAAGCAGAATATGAGTTGCTGTTCCTGCAACCTTTGGGTGGCATCGTTGTGGCACTGCAGGAGGCCCAGGATGGACATGCCGTCTGAGGACTGGGAGGGGGAGGGGGAGGGGGAGGTGAAATGGTTCCCGACTGGGAGGTGCAGTTGTTTAGTGCGAACCGAGCGTAGGTGTTCTGCAAAGCGGTCCCCAAGCCTCCGCTTGGTTTCCCCGATGTAGAGGAGGCCACAATGGGAACAGTGGATGCAGTATACCACATTGGCAGATGTGCAGGTGAACATCTGCTTGATGTGGAAAGTCTTCTTGGGGCCTGGGATGGGGGTGAGGGGGGAGGTGTAGGGGCAGGTGCAGCACCTCCTGCGGTTGTTATCGCGAGGAGGGGGTGTGAGGGATGAGTTGCGGAAATTCGGGAGACACAGTTGAGGGTGTTCTCGACCTCTGAGAGGGCGAAGTTGCGGTCCTTGAAAAACGAGGACATCTGAGATGTACGGGAGTGGAATACCTCATCCTGGGAGCAGATGCGGCGGGAGAGAAGGAATTGGGAATAAGGGATGGCAGTTTTGCAAGAAGGTGGGTGGGAGGAGGTGTATTCTAGGTAGCTGTGGGAGTCGGTGGGCTTGAAATGGATATTGGTTTCCAGGTGGTTGCCAGAGATGGAAACAGAGAGGTCCAGGAAGGAGAGAGAGGTATCAGAGATGGTCCAGGTGAACTTCAGGTTGGGGTGGAAGGTGTTGGTGAAGTGGATGAACTGTTCGAGCTCCTCATGGGAGCACGAGGCTGCGCCGATACAGTCATCAATGTAACGGAGGAAGAGGTGGGGGTTAGGGCTAGTGTAGCTACGGAAGAGGGATTATTCCAAGTAACCTACAAAGAGGCAGGCATAGCTTGGGCCCATGTGGGTACCCATGGCCAACCCCTTTGTCTGTAGGAAATGGGAGGAATTGAAAGAGAAGGGTGAGGACGAGTTCAGCTAAGCGGATGAGGGTGTCAGTGGAGGGGGACTGGTTGGGCCTGCGGGACAGGAAGAAGCGGAGGGCCTTTGGGCCGTCTGCATGGGGAATGCAGATGTATAGGGACTGGACGTCCATGGTGAAGATGAGGTGTTGGGGACCGGGGAATTAGAAGTTTTGGAGGAGGTGGAGGGCGTGGGTGTTGTCATGGACATAGGTAGGGAGTTCCTGGACCAAGGGGGAGAAAATGGAGTCGAGATAGGTGGAGATAAGTTTGGTGGGGCAGGAGCAGGCGGAGACAATGGGTTGACCAGGGCAGTCAGGTTTGTGGATTTTGGGAAGGAGACAGAAGTAGGCGGTGTGGGGTCGGTGAACGATGAGGTTGGAGGCTGTGGGTGGGAGGTCACCTGAGGTGATGAGGTTGTGGATGGTCTGGGAGATGATGGTTTGGTGGTCAGAGATGGGGTCATGATCAAGGGGGCGGTAGGAGGAGGTGTCGGAGAGTTGGCGCCTGGCCTCGACGATGTAGAGGCCAGTGCGCCATACTCCAACTGCGCCTCCCTTGTCCGCGGGTTTTGTGGTGAGGTTAGGTTTGGAGCGGAGGGAGTGGAGGACTGCACGTTCCGTGGGGGAGAGGTTGGAGTGGGTGAGAGAGGTGGAGAGGTTGAGGCATGTGGAACGTAACTGCTCGGTTATCAAGTGGCTCACTAGATCATCATCACAATTCATTTGGCATATCACTACAAGGTACAAAGTACCAATCATTAACATTTCAGCTTCTGATGTTTGCATCTCTGCAATGAGACGTTACAAGCTTCACATATTGCCTTCTCTACTTTGGGTGGCTCAGATTTGGCATTGATCCTATTCAAACACCAATTCAAATTGCATGTGGTGTTAGTTTATCAATTAATAATCCAGAACCACACGACTTGTATCTTTGTTGTTCAATTGGTCTATAATGGAGCAACGTACTTTTATAGAGTGTAGGCATGTAATCTTGACATTGTTATAATCTGTAGGAAATTTTATCCAAAAAGGAAAAGGTACAGCTTCAGATACCACTTATCAAACAGAATAACAGTTTTCATTTTTCAACCTCAAAGAAATGCGAGCAATTCATGTGCCAAAGTTCACAGTCACTAAAATCAAGCCTTTATTCCTTTGAAGATTCACATCCTCAGTTATGTGAAGAGAATTTTTTTTATCAGTTCCTGCCAATCTCTATCAGCAGCTGATGCTTTGTGCCAAAGAGAATAGACCAAGAAGAAGATGACAGTCCATTTGACACAAAGATCTGAAGATAAGTAGTTATCCTGAATGCGTTAAAATTGGCTGAGGATTCAGAGTATCTCATCAGGAAATTAGCGTTACACTTCAATGCAAGTCAGCTTGATCACTTGGGATTTTGAACAAATAGCACAAGGATTTTCAAATGAAAAAAAAATGCAGGTTTTCTCCCTGTATTTATAGCACTTTAATTACTGTTCTCTGCTAATTATCATATCAGATCTACTAAGTGTGCAGGGTATAGTGTGAATTGGAAAAGACTCTTCAAAATCGCACAATATCAGCTGAACCTGTAATGCTAATGCTTTTGGACTGTGCTGATTCAAGGCAAGCTCATCTATTTCACAGACTGACTCATGTTTTTTTTTCTATACAGCAGCAGCACTCTGCTCCATCAGCCAGCCATTCAATTTTCTAGCTGACAAATATTCAGGATGAATTTATTCCTGCTTGCCAAGCAATAGTGAATAAACATTTCATGCATACAAAAGTGTGTACAATGCTTCACTGTTGAAAAGTGCTGCTTTATGTAGCCTTTTATGAGAATGACCTTTGGATGACAGATGTGCACAGTACGTTGATTGCTGAAAAATCAATTGTACCCCCTCCCCACCTCCCCACCAGTTGCCAAACGGACCAATGATCAGGGATATGCTGCTTTACACAAGCATTGTAGTTATACGGATTGGATAAAGCACCAACCACTGTAACATTGTGTTTTGAAATGAAAAAAATTAATGCAATCTTCACCTCATCTCAATGGAGTTTTTTCTTAGAACACTGGATGAGTGAAATGCAATGAAGCAAAGCAACACAATTTCCAGGACATAGAGAATATCACTTGCCAAATATCTCAAATACATATAATGAAGCTTGCTCGATGGAACAGTTTAAGTCTCTCTCCCCATTGTGCAGCCAGTGAAGGCCTCTCTCTCCTACTGAAGCCTCTAAAACTAGTGATTGGTGAAAAATCTATAGAAGGATTTTTATTTGGTTTCTAATTTCTCCTTCATTCTGCTGGCCTCTGCTTTTAACTTGATATTCTGCCAAGTGCCATTTTGTTCTTATTTTTCCTTTTGCTTTTTATTTTTTCTCCGTTCATTTCTCGTCCTATCATCTCAAACGCATGACAATTATCACAAGCAGGGTAAGGCAAATATGCCCACTTACGTGAATATTGACTACTGGGATTTTTATCAGATTGTAACACCTATTTTGAAATCAAGCTGACAAATAGCAAAATTTGGAGTATAGCTTGAGCATATGTTGAGAGATTGGAATTTGCTTTATAACCTCCATAGCATTTATATCCCACAAGTTTACAACAAATAGTTTTTTACCTTAATCATATTTTTATGTGAGTTGCTATTAGGAAGCAAAATGAAAGTAGACAAGTATTTTACTAACAAAGTGCCTTTCAAAAACTCAGAATTTCACAAATGGTTCACAATCAAATAAGTAATTTTTTTAGAGTCATTACTATTTTAATGTAGGATGGAGGATGCTATAATGAAAAATAATGTAAAAGAATTTTCACCCCATAGCAAAAAAAACTATATAAAGCACAGGATCTCAAAATGGATGACATCCAACATTTTGAAATTCTTTTTCAAAATGAAAAGCATTAGAAAATCATGGTGCAATAGACATTGATATTAAAACTGAAGGAAAATGAATGATCACAGCAATCCTTTTTGGTGCACAATGCAGAATATATGTTAAACAGTGCTTTCAGAATATTGGTGCTACTAAACTACAGACACTAGGTTGCCAATGAACTTTTTAAAACTATGGTGTTCTTTGAATCGGGTTTTTAAAAACTTAAATCCACATTTAAGTGATTTATAATGTAGTGGTCAAAGAACTTGATGTGATTGGGTGAAAATGTTATTTTATAGCTCTAGACCATACTTTACTAAATGACTTATGCTCTGAAAATTTTTATGCAACCAAGAAGTATAGATTTTAATCATTTTTAACCATTTAGAAACATGTTTTTGGATTAGAAATTGTATTTGAAGTAACATTGCTTTAAAATGTCTATTTGGAACTGAATGAGTCTAAGTATAATATATGTGAATTCCTTTTTGTATGACTGTAGAGTTACAAAGGAACATGTGTATCAATAAGTGAAAAAGAAAACTTTGTCCTTGAATTTTTTTAATTGGGAAAATAGGAAGGATTCTGAACTTTGATATGATGGGGCAGTTGAAAGGTCCAAGTCTCGCAGAAATGCTTCTCATCCTCCCCATACTCATCGTATTACAGCATGAATGTTAGTAATAGTGTCTAGCCTTTAACCATGGAGCCACAGTCTTTGACAAGTTCCCCTCATTTTGTATATGATTGTCTGTTTACTGGAAAATGAGACTTCAAATTCCTTTCTGTTAGAATTCTGATCATCAACAGTTTTTTTTTTCTGTCTGGACTTCACAAACCTGAACTTTGCAATTAGAAGTGATGAAAAGAAGTCCACTTTTATGACAGAATTGGGAAACACAACAGAGATTCAGAAGGAATTGCACCAAAAACAAGAGTTTGGATACAAAACAGTTTATTCTAATTGGTGATAGGAAGGATGTTACTAAATTGGAGAGAGTTAGAAAAGATTGCTGGGACTAGTTTGAACTATAACGAGAAGCTGGATAGGCTGGGACTTTTTTCCCCCTGGAGCATAAGAGGTTGAGGGGTGACCTTATCGAGATTTATAAAATCATGACGGGGCATAAATAAAGTAAATAGCAAAAGTCTTTTCCATAGGGTAGGGATGTTCAAAACAAGAGGGCATATTTTTAAGGTGAGAGGAGAAGGTTTAAAAGGAACCTGAGGGGCAACTTTCTCATACATGGAATGAACTGCCAAAGGAAGTAGTAGATACACATACAGTTACAACATTTAAAAGACATTTGGACAGGTACATGAATAGGAAAGGTTTAAAGGGACATGGGCCAAATGCAGGCAAGTGGGATTAGTTTAGTTTGGGAAACTTGGTTGGCATGGACAGGTTGGAACAAAGGGTCTGTTTCTGTCCTCTATGACTCTGTGACTCTAGTAGTAAACCTGACTCAGGCAAATCTGCTCCAGACGTCTGTCTGCCAGATTTTCACAGCTGTACACTCAGGCCTTCATTATTAGATTAAAACATTTATGGATATTCAAAATTTTGATCATAAAACTTTCCACCATTATTATAACAATCTAAAAGAACAGTAAGTGTTGTGAATTCCCTGATTGTGTAAACTGTCCTCGAGTTTGTATAATATGAATGTAGGTGTGTTTTTGCTGACTTCATATTGAGTACAATTGTGTGGAAGGAGCAGAGGATTTTTTTTTAAAAGAAAGGTGCATTTCAGTTAATTTAGACCAGAGATAGTTCGCATTCAGTTTGATTGGAGTCCAAGTAATTTGTGCCACGTCATAAAAGCTTCAAGGAAGAGTCTGTCTGGCAATAGAGATCTTTCAATCCCTACCCATCATCCCTTGCAAACTCACCAGCGCATCACGGACAGAGAGACCATGATTGGCTGTGGCTCAGTTGTAACACTCAAAGTCAGGTTATGGAATCAAGTCTCAATCTAGAGAGTTGGATCTGAAATCTAAGCTAATATCCATTTGCAGGAAACCTTGAAGCAAGGCCCTGTCTACCTTTTTGAGTTGATGCAAAAGATTACATGGCATTATTTCAAAGAAATGAATTTCTTCCCATGTACTGGCTAATATTTATCCCTTCACAAACATCACTAAAACAGATTATCTGGTCATTATTACATATCTGTTCATGGAACCTTGCCGTGCTTGAATTGCTTCCTATGTTATAACCTTTCCAAAAAGCCTCATTGGCTGTAAAATACATCAGGGAATTCTGACAGCTATTGTATAAATACAAATTCTTTTTCTTATAGCATCAGGCAATCATAGAACTTGAAAATTGCAGTCAGAAAATAACACAAAATAAAACTTAAATAACATAATAAAGAAAACAGATATCACCAAAGTTACAATCACTACCTGCAGTTGTCAGTTCCAGCACTCAATGTGAAACAGGTCTGTCAGATTTGATTTGTCATAGCTAAATAGATAATACATTTGGTATTGTATAAAATTTCCCATGTTTTTGTTGTTTCACGAAAATATATCCTGCATTAATCATGAGGAAGATAAAACCCATCACTGTGCATTTGGGTCTGAAATGATCTTGGAGACACAAGCCATCAATGCTAAAAAGTTGTTAAATCTAGATTTTCACAAGTAAATCTAAATTAACTCAGATTTTGCTCACAGCCTTTGGTTCACAATTTGCAGAGTTTATCCAGAACAAGACCATTAAATCAGCTCAGCAGCAGTATCTAACTGCACTACTATGTTGTAAAGCTGCAGTTTATCTTTCTAATGACCTACTTGTCAATTTTAAAGCAATTTTACTCAGCACTTGGCTGGTTCCCGTTCTATTGGTTGATTCTGAAGAACCAATCAGCCAGCAATTGAACACTCCAGGTTGCAGTCTCTCCCAGTGGAGTAGATTGGGTGCTAGTATGAAGAAGGAAATCGTTTAAATGTACTTAATCTGTCAAGTTTTAGGTGAGTGAAGAAGGTGGGCACAAAGGGAAGAATACTGAAACAGGAGCAAAATTAGTTTTGTTATGTTGTAAATCATATTATTAACCATCAGATGCTCCGGGTGACATAGGGTTTTGACATAACATGTGAATCCAAATTAGTTACAGTTATTCAGATTATGAATGTGTGTAATTTTTTTAGGCCACTGTTTAAAAAATGAAATAATAAAAACATGGGAAATATTATAATACCTAGAGTATTATTGGATTTCCTATAGACTGTATTTTAAGACCCCATTGCTAATGCTGAGTAACAGTATGATCCAGGGGGAAATTAGAATTACATCTGAGATCACAGCACAGATGGCTGCTTTGGATTTATTTCAAAATTTTCAATCAAAATAAAAAGGAGATTTCAAAACAGATGCAGCAATGAGCAACAATGCTTAACATTTCTTAAACCGAATACATTGCAGACACAGATAAAAGAGAGAAAGCTTTGCGTCATGTTAGATGTCAAAAAAAACATTTTACTTTCAAACAAGCCTGCCTAGAAGAATGCTGGAAGCCTCCAATGCATTCACAGTTCCATTTTATCATGTCTCAGTGTCTTGGTGGGATTCCTGCCAGCTAGTAAACAGGAAGCTGTGCTTTAATAGCCTGGCAACCACTTCATCTGTTTTTATCTTCATCTGTTTTTTTGGGAAAATATATGCAAAGCAAATGACTGCCTGAAACTATAATAATATATTAATCGTCATTTTCTACTAAATTAAAATCCTGCCATTCAAATCACCTTTAGGCTCAGCATGAGCTGCAGAATTATGATTTGGTTAGAATGGGTCAGTGAAAGCTGAATTAGTGCACAATTTAACCAAATGAGTTTCATTTCAGATTCTGCAGGAACTGGAACAGACCAGACTCAATGCTTTCAGTTGCCTCCATTATTTGTTAATTAACGTAAAGGCTACACATCCATATTGCTTTATGCCACTGACGAATTAAACCGGCTCATTATTCAATCAGAGCAGAGGTTCAATTTGCCTCTGTTCCTTTCAGTTAAGGAGGAGGGAAAATCAGCTAATGTTCCTGCCTCTGATCACACTCTCGTGACTCATTTTGAAAGTATATGTGTCTGAGTATTGGATGAGAAAAGAATCAGACTTGACCAAGACAGCACACAATCAGGTGCCTAGCCTTTATCTATCATATACAGATAAAGCATAAACCTTTCTGGTGACACACTAGAAAGTGAAGGTACTTGGAACATTTGTACCTCAATAAGGAACCAAGGCTTTTCTCGAAGAGGTGATAAAGGAACTATTAAACTTCACATCGTAAGTCATTATAAATGATCTAGTTTAAGAAATCATGACAAAGTGAACAGTGGATAATAAGTTTTCAATTAATATACCAGCTCTGCAGAAAATGTAAGGAAACAAATAGATTGTGCTGAAAATCTGTTGAGAACCTGACTAAATTTTCATTAAAATAATATTGACTGACTGTATTGAATCAGTGCTGACAGGCTCTTCAAAATTGCAGGGAGTTGGGCTGAATGAGATGTTAAAAATCCAACAGCTGACCTCTGAAGCAAAACTGGAAAGGAGACCTGGAGGTGGAAGAATGGATAGGCTATTCTGGGGGCATCACCAGAGGGATTGAGAGCATATAGCTCTTTCAGGGGCTAGAGAAAACATGCAGTAACATTATTTTGCATCTTTGCAAAGGGACTTGCATTGGTTCCGTTAAAGCTATCAGATCAGGCTGTACAGAGGTTGGCAGGGCATCTGTGTTCATTCCTTGGTCAGAGGACACAGAATTGAGGAAATTGCTTAATGGTAAACTTATATGTATATTACCTGGAGTATGGGAAGAATTTGGACAGCTTGCATATTCTTCTGTTAAATAGAAAATCAGAAAAAGGGACTGATCATCTTCAGAGCTGGAACCTACCTCCTGTCAGAAGAAACCAATACAATGTTCTATAAATTCTTCAACTGTGCACCAGCTGAGTTGAACAAAAGTGCTTAGCCATAGATCTTTGGTTCTGAATTATAATTTGCTTTAATAAGCCTATAACCTCACTATTGCTGACAGAGTGATTGAAGAGAAGTAACCAAACAATTTTGTCAACTCCTACACAAAAATGAACAAAGCAAAACAGAGCACATTTTTATAATGTAAACACAAACTCTAGACTTACCTGTAGAGACTGAGAGAATTTTGTACAGTTGGAAGTGCCACCTTTCGGATTAAATGTTAAACAGAGAAGATTCTGCCTTTACAGGTGGATATAAAAGCTCTCAAAGCACTGTACTGAAGAGAGAGGAATTATCCCCAGAGCCCTTGTCAATGTTTATCTGCCTGTCCAATGATAGAGATTGGCCCAGTTATCCCAATGGCAAGATCATCGTTGCAGCAGCAGACACTGGAATTTGGTGACAGGACCATGTGGAATCCCCAAAGCAGCTCACTCCATGGGAATTGTCCAGGAAATTGAAACTTCCAATGAACAATTCCCTTCCATCTGGATCACTACGAAAGGGCCCCTTAACATTGGAATCCTTCAAAGGATACTAACTCAGTTAAGCATATTGAGTTCCCAGGAAGTGTTAGAGGATTAAAAACCTCCTCTAAGTCCTGGGTAATATTAAACTGTCTCCCTAACTCACCACTGATCTCCCCTAACCATGACTCCCCAAACCTCTACAGTCCACAGACGATCTCCACCAACCCCCAACCACACCAGTACCCACAGTCTGTTTATCTGCTGTTTGTGCTGTGTGCAAAATGGCTGTTGCATTTCCTACATATTAACAATGACAACCAGCCAAAAACTGTTTCCTTGCTTGTAGCGTGAGCCCATAGAGTAGGCACTCAACCCTTTGCCAGCCACCAGTGTTCTGGAGACTTAGGGTCAGCCTGCCAAATACAAGGAAAATCCTCAAGGAGGCAAGAAACTACATTTACAAGACTCAAATCAGGAATGTGATGCAATACACTCCACTTACCTTGATGACCGCAGCTCCAACAACGATCAAGAAGCTCAATTTCACTCAGGACAAAGCAACCCAATTGATTAGCATCATGCACCAATTAAATATTCACTCCCCTCACCACCGAAGCAAGGTGGCAGCAGAGAGTACCATGTACAAAATGCATTGCAGGAACTCTCGAAGGATCCTTCAACGGCACCCTCCAAAGCAATAACATCTACCACCTATGAGGTGTGGACAGTAGATACATGGAAACACCACCACCTGCGGATTCACCCCCAAAACACTCCCCACCCAGACTTGGAAAATATTGGTGTTACTGCAATGTTAATGGGTTAACATTCTGGAATTTCCTCCCTAGCAGCACAGTGGGTGTCCCCAAACCCCAAAGTTTGCAGCAGTTCAAGAAGGCAGCTTACCACCTGCTTCTCGAGGGCAATTAGGGATGGGTAATAAATGTTGGGCTGGCTGGCCAGCAGTGCCCATATCCCGTGAACAAATGAAGGTAGGTCCTTATGCAAATGTTTATTAGCCACTTGATAGCCTCTTGTGGCAACTGATGAGTGAGTCACCTGATGCTTCCCTTCTACAGGTAAAATAGTACTTGTGGAGCCAGAGGCAACAATGCATTGGAACCAGCCTATTGCATTGTTTCCATTTACAGCCAAACTCAACCCTATCTGCCAGCCAACTGCTGGGAGCTGGTAGAATTCTGGCTCATGTTGCAGTTGTTATCAGTTTTCAGCCTATGAACAATTTATAAGGTGTCACAGCTCCTCTGTAACTCTGTTTGTGAGTTTTCAACAAGGTTTGTAGAGGTGGCATGGTGGCTCACAGCACCAGGGACCTGGGTTTGATTCCAGCCTCAGGTGACTGTCTGTGTGGAGTTTGCACATTCTCCCTGTGTCTGCGTGGGTTTCCTCTGGGTGCTCTGGCTTCCTCCCACAGTCCAAAGATGTGCAGGCTAGGTGGATTGGCCATGCTAAATTGCCCATAGTGTTCAGGGGTGTGTGGGTTATAGGGAGATGGGTCTGGGTGGAATGCTCCAAGGGTCGGTGTGGACTTGTTGGGCCGAAGGGCCTGTTTCCACACTGTAGGGATTCTAATTCATATTGAACTGTATTTCAGTTTTCTAATAAAATTAACTGCACTGTTGTTTGCAATAATTATTAACATTTATGGCATACAGACGTTAGTTAGAAATATTTAGTGCAATTTATTGCAGGTCCACAAGACTGTGGTCTCTTCATTTTGCAATGATCCTATTGAGCAGTTGCCACCTGACAGCATTGTCTTGCAGTATACCTCTTGCAGTACCATGGTCCATGTAAAATGAATTATGTACTTTGGGTGCTTGGTCCTTTAAAAAGGACGCCTGTTGCAACTTAAGCAGCTGTTGGTTGGTGAGCGACAACTGACTTTATTGGCTGGAACTGCTTAGTTTATGTTCTGAAGTTGGGCATCATATTTGCCAGCAAGGCCGAGCGAGGTCAAGTTAGTATCACCTCAGCCTCTTCCGACGTATCCAAAGGATGCCCACACGATTGCCGTGCTCAACATAGGGCACCATGTGGACCCCACCAAAGTGGCTGCAAATGAAACACACTTCAGCGGAGGGCTTTCAGCTTCTGTGGCACAACCTTTGGGTGGCTGTGATTCTGAATTTTGTACCGATTAGGTTTCAGGGAAATACAAGTTCTAATCAAGCCAAATGGTAGGGTGGGATGGACCTGAATGAATCTGCAGCCCTTTCTCCCTGTTTAAGGGGAGTTAGTAAATCATCTGTATAGGTCCTATTGATTTTTCTTTCCATTCATGGTCTGTGGGCATCTGTGGCCGAGTGAACAATTCATCGCTCATCGCTAATAGTTGGGGAGTTGGCATCCTGTACTGCTGCAGTTCGTGGTGCTGTTAGGCAAGAAGTTCCAGGAAATCAACCCAGCAGCAATGAAGGGGCAGCGGTACAGTTCCAAGTCATGAAGGTGTGTGTCAGAGGGACTGGAACACAAAAGAGTATTGAATGCACCCGAACTTGCTGTACATAAGGGATTTGTTCTAGAAAGAAATGAGCCATTTATGGTTTAGCTTAAAGGCCCTATAGGAGCTAAACATCTTTTTACTTTTTGAAATCTTGTTTCCAGGAGTTGCTTCAGGAACCTTCTTAGTGATGTCCACTATTGGATATTGTAGATACCACTTAAAGGCATGGAATGCCAACCTCAACTTTACAAATAACCCCAAAGTCACAATTTATCTTGTTTCACCTGCCCTGCCAACAGAGTAGACCAATCAGAATTTCAAGCCCTATGTATCTATAGGTATGTGGGGAATGAAAGGATGACGAGGGTAAGAATAGGGCCAGTCAAAGACAGAAGTGGGAAGTTGTGTGCGGACCCTGTGGAGATCGGAGAGGTGCTAAACAAATATTTCTCATCTGTTTTCACTCGGGAAAAGGAGAATACTGTAGAGGAGAAGACTGAGTTACGGGCTATTAGACTTGAAAGGATTGAGGTTAGTAAGGAGGAGGTGTTATCAATCCTAGAAGGTGTGAAGGTAGATAAATCCCCTGGGCCGGATGGGATTTTTCCGAGGATTCTCTGGGAAGCTAGGGAGGAGATGGCGGAGCCTTTGGCCTTGATCTTTGAGTCGTCATTGGCTACAGGTTTAGTACCAGATGACTGGAGGATTGCAAATGTTGTGCCCTTGTTCAAGAAGGGCAGTAGAGATGACCCAGGTAATTATAGACCAGTGAGCCTTACATCTGTTGTAGGAAAAGTTTTGGAAAGGATTATAAGAGATAGGATTTATAATCATCTAGCAAGCAACAATTTGATTGGAGATAGTCAACATGGATTCGTCAAAGGCAGGTCATGTCTCACAAACCTCATTGAGTTTTTTGAGAAGGTGACCAAGCATGTGGATGAGGGTAGGGCAGTTGACGTGGTGTACATGGACTTCAGTAAAGCCTTTGATAAGGTTCTATATGGCAGGCTATTGGAGAAAATGCGGAGGCATGGGATTGAGGGAGATTTAGCAGTTTGGATTAGAAACTGGCTTTCTGAAAGAAGGCAAAGAGTGGTGGTTGATGGAAAATATTCAGCCTGGAGTCCAGATACTAGTGGTGTGCCACAAGGATCTGTTTTGGAACCACTGCTGTTTGTCATTTTTATAAATGACTTGGACGCTGACATAAGTGGATGGTTTAGTAAGTTTGCAGATGATACTAAAGTCGGTGGAGTGGTGGACAGTGTGGAAGAATGTTGCAGGTTGCAGGGAGACTTGGATAAACTGCAGAATTGGGCTGAAAGGTGGCAAATGGAGTTCAATGCAGATAAATGTGAGATGATTCAGTTTGGGAAGAATAACAGGAAGGCAGAATACTGGGTCAATGGAAAGATTCTTGGTAGTGTGGATGTGCAGAGGGATCTTGGTGTCCAGGTACATAGATCGCTGAAAGTTGCCACCCGGGTTGATAGTGCTGTTAAGAAGGCATACGGTGTGTTAGGTTTCATTGGTAGAGGGATTGAGTTCCAGAGCCGTGATGTCATGCTGCAACTGTACAAAACGCTAGTGCGGCCTCACTTGGAATATTGCGTACACTTCTGGTCGCCCCATTACAGGAAGGATGTGGAAGCATTGGAAAAGGTACAGAGGAGATTTACCAGGATGTTGCCTGGTTTGGAGCGAAGGTCTTATGAGGAAAGGCTGAGGGACTTGGGTCTGTTCTCATTGGAGAGAAGAAGGCTAAGAGGGGATTTAATAGAGACATACAAAATGATCAGAGGATTAGATAGGGTGGACAGTGAAAGTCTTTTTCTCAGGATGATGATATCGGCTAATACGAGGGGGCATAGCTGCAAATTGAGGGGTGATAGATTTAAGACAGATGTCAGAGGCAGGTTCTTTACTCAGAGAGTGGTAAGGGTGTGGAATGCCCTGCCTGCCAATGTAGTTAACTCAGCCACATTAGGGATATTTAAACAGTCCTTGGGTAAGCATACGGATGATGATGGGATAGTGTAGGGGGTGGGCTTAGATTAGTTCACAGGCTGGCGCAACATCGAGGGCCGAAGGGCCTGTTCTGCGCTGTATTGTTCTATGTTCTATGTTCTATGTAGCACAGCAAGGCTTGTCCTGGGCTTTACTAGTGAAACAAATTACTTATTCTGACTTTTGATGCTTGTTCATTCAGGTGTTCAATTCCCATGCTGGCCGGTGTTACCATGAAAGACTTTCCTTCCCAACCTCTCCCTTTTCCTAAGGCATGGTGACCCTCAGGTTAAGCCACCACCATGCATCTCTTTCTAATGAGAGAGCAGTCCTATAGTCTGGTAAGACTATAGTGCCTTTACCTTTAATGACCTTATGTACACTTGGTGGAAATCATGAGAACATTGTTGGATATCATACAGATTTAAAGAAAATATGAGTTGTGTATAATGTTCAAGACTTTCATTTACACTTTATGGTGAAGGTGTGTGGATAACTATGTGGCATCAGAATCATGTTTCCTTATTTCTATGTTCAAGATAAATCAAGATTTTCACATGGTTTTGTTGCAAATTTGTTACAGCTGGATTAATGTGTTGTTTGTCATTTGCATGAGTGATTAGCAGCTACTTTGAGAAGTTAAAGATGTGTTACTATTGATGTGTTGTTATCGGCTGTTGTTTTGTTTCTGCCAACAGATCACATTCTCAGCAAATCGGATATGTTAGAACCACTTGTTCAGGCATCTTCATTCACGCATTGAAACATGAAGAGCCAGCAACTCTGAGATTCTGAACATAGGGAAGGATGGCAATTAATTGGCACATGCTATTTTGTTTCTAAGGTCTCTGTTGAATGTCAATGTGATAACAAGAATCAAATGAAATTAGCCAGTTAGCACCTGTGATAATGTTATTTTCGTACCTGGAGTGCGTGAGCAGATAGATGGCTGTTTTATTTCTCCAGGTGTGAAATGCATACAATTGAGTCAAAACGCTCAACAAAATACTAAGTAGATTCTGAAATAGTAGGAACTGCAGATGCTGGAGAATCTGAGATAACAAGGTGTGGAGCTGGATGAACACAGCAGGCCAAGCAGCATCAGAGGAGCAGGAAGGCTGACGTTTTGGGCCTAGACCCTTCTTCAGAAATTTCTGAAGGCCCGAAGCCTTCCTGCTCCTCTGATGCTGCTTGGCCTGCTGTGTTCATCCAGCTCTACACCTTGTTATCTCTTAACTAAGTAGATTCTCATTTGATATAAAATCAGAAAATGTTGGAAATCTTTTGGATAGGCAGCCTTTGTGGAGTGAGAAACAAAATAAATAGTCAAAAGATTAATGTTTCAAAAGCCTTCTAGAATCCTATTTATATCTGGCTTGTTGCTGAAGGGCACATTTGGATGGTGTGAGAGCGAGTAAACACTCTTCCCATATCCCACCCTTCCCCAACCTCAACCTGCCCCAACCATGGCAGAGGTAAAAAAAGGGCCACTTCTCTCACAATAGGGTTCCTGACTTGCAGTGAGTAGGCTGGTTTGCTGAAAAATCAGTCCAATACTTCAGGATGGTGACCTTTCATGAGAAGTGGAAGATGCCATAAATTTGCAGTTACCTAGTGTATGGCTAGCAATACAGCTGACTGTCCCATCATGCAGCTGGCAGCCTTGAAGCTGTCAGTTGCTACACATTACCATCTGTCACAGTAACATAAAGCAAATATAAAGGGGTTTGGCTTGTGTGTGGGTGAGAACAAGAGAAAAGGCTTGTGACAGCGTTAAAAGTAGTTCTGATAAAATGATGAAAAGGGATGGTGGTTCAAAGCCAAAGGGAATGTGACAAACATGAAAGAAAGGGTGGTTCGATTATACATGTGCATTATTTACGGGGTCAACGTCTACTACCTATTCTAATTGAGGATGGTAGCTACTCTTCTGAAATCACATAAAACTGCTAATTAGATTTTGTTCTTCTGGGCTTTCTGCTCTCAATGTAACACTATTTGTGTTTGGTCTGAGTCCAAGTTAGTGTCTTTCCCAAATATCCAAGAACAATTGGGAACAGTAGTTAAAATCAAAAGTTGTTAAATTCAATATTAAGACTGTAAAGTGTGTTGTGTTAAATGCATTTTAATTGTATGCAGGTGTTAGGCATTAACTGAGAGTTTATTTGAGATTCAATAAATAGACACTATCGAGAACTTTGGTTGTTGGTTTAGGAGCTAAGCCTTTTTCGGAAGGCACTTTGTAAAGGGTTTTGTGGCAGTGTCCCTACCTCGAGGCTAAAATGTATGGGTTCAAGTTCCACTTACACCAGAGGTCTGAGCAAATTCATTGAAATAACTAAAACTCCAGGAACATTCTTCACTCTATTTCAGAAGATCTGACTCAGTTGACTAAAAGTACTTTTAATTCTATAAATAAATATACATTTGTAAACATGGCTCCAGTTTTATTCCTTACTAACTAGTATTCTGGAATAGAAGATGGAAACAGAAAATGACTGCCTAAAGTTGACTATCACTCACTGGATGTCTGTCAAAACACCAGCATCCTTTGCTCCTGCACCACCTTTAGAAGCCAGCTGTGCACCCAGATGATCACTGCCCTGTTCAATCAAGAATCCAAAGATGTCAGAGAAGATGAAGATTGTACCATGATTCTCGGACAGGCACCTTGAGGTTCTGCTAGGCAGGATAGTCCAGAGAAGAAATGTCCTCTTCCTAGAGGACCAGCAAGGGGTGCTGCACCACCAGACTCTGCCAACTTAGTCTAATGTCACCACACAGGTCAGCGCCATATCCAGGACAGGGAGGAACAGCCAGCAATGCAGTCATCTGCTGTGCTCCACCAGGGTACATGGCACACTCTTCTCTCTGAGATAACAAGGTGTAGAGCTGGACGAACACAGCAGGCCAAGCAACATCAGAGGAGCAGGAAAGCTGACGGTTCCGGCCTGGGTCTAGGCCCGAAATGTCAGCTTTTGTGCTCCTCTGATGCTGCTTGGCCTGCTGTGTTCATCCAGCTCTACACCTTGTTATCTCAGATTCTCCAGCATCTGCAGTTCATACTATCTCAGACACTCTTCTCTCTGTTACCTTATGCTCATTCTCACTGTCTGTGCTACTGCACCCACCTTCCACAAATGTTCATGCACTGCCACTCTCATTATTGCTGAAAGGTCTTCTTTCACTCACCCTTCCCCTCAACTTCCCAAACTACTGACCCTGCACACCCTTAGCACTGTCTCCTCAATCCCATGGAACACTTCACCGCCTCATCCCAGCATGTACCAGCACTAACAGCCACGCCACACAATAACCTCACTCACTTTCACCCTTTCCTTCATTACAAGAATAGATACCTCATAACAGGGCAGAGAGAGGGACTGTATGGATGGGGAGGTGCCTGATAGCTATGTCCTCACCTCTTAAGAAGAGACAATCTTAGTCCTTGCACCCCAACTACATAATCAGGAAGGACACTAAGACATATGGGGTGGTCCCTGATTTACGAGTGTCTGACTTAATAAATGCTTGCACGTACAAGTGAGTTCCCATATTAATAATAATTTTAAAGATCCAACATGTGAACATTTTCTCAGACTTACAAACAGCTATTTTATCTTGTATTGTGTTGTGTTCCAAGTTGCATACAAATCGACTTACGAACGTATTCAAGAACAGAACCTATTCGTAACCTGGGGATGCAGATAGAGGCAGAGAGACAGAGTAGGAGAGAGAAGAAAATGTATTTAGTAGTAGAGGTGAGAAAGGCTTGTAGATCACTTTCAGCTTATCCACAAATGTTCCTGATGTTTACAAGTCTCTCTCTGTGTAGAAACCACAGACGAGGTTCAATGTCTGGAAATCTGCACTGAGAGTCTACTGCACTATCTGGAAGCAGGGGAACAATGCATTTACATGGAATTGGATCATAGTGAGACCTTTGACGTTCCTTATTCAACATCTCTAATGTTTGTCTCCCACTGTGCACAGAAGTGTCGCTGTTGAAGAGTTATCCACCAGTGGCTGTGCCAGAGAGCTGCGATACAGAGTGAGGGTCAATGTTGTAGGATAGCCAGAGAATTGCTGCCTGTGTGCTCTACCTTTCAATAGTCTGTGAGCATTGTTGTTCCACTGTAAAAGCCCTGTGAATGGGGTGTGTTACAGCTTCCTTCCTCACAGTTTGAGTCACTTACCAACCACTCCCCACCCGATCCCCACCCAAGGCACTCACCGTGTGGTTGTAGACATTTTTTCCTGTTGGGCACTTCCAATTTCCAGCACCGTGGAAGGTATTAGTGATGGGTCCTTAGCCAGTGGCAACCAATCTCAGTCTGAACATACTGGCAAGACCCCAAACATCCACATCAGAAATTCCTGATGCTCAGTTCTAGATAATGGGGACTTTACTGATATTGATAATTGGAAAGGAATAATGGATTTAGACACTTTTTTAAAGCTAGTTCAAAACTTATTGATGAAGACAGACTCACCTATCACATCCAGGTATTTATGAATGAGCCTCACCATTCATTTTAAACCACATAGTCATCTTGTAGCAGCTTGTTGGTCATGTGACTGGTAGATTCTGTCAAACGGCAGTCCCTACTTCCATAAGTTACTCTTGTGAATCTCAGTTACTAGTTGCATGAGAAATCCGGCTGCTTGGGATCTGGATAATGGGAATTTTAATACACTGGGATTGTAACTTTCCTAGCCACGATTTCTGGAGAACTGTTTCCAGGCTAGGCTTGCTCACTGTCATGTGAAACAGTCCTGCATCATTGTCCTCAACTAGAGGAAGGCTCAGCCAGACGACTGCCACAAGGACAAGGAAATCAGCAATGTTTTAAAAATTCAAACAAATTTCTTCCATGAATGAATGGGATGAGTAGTTTGAACAAACAAATATTCACTCCTAGACTTACTTTCCTGTTTAGTATTTAACAGAGGGATAAATGATATTGACATTAAAGAATGACTTCTTCAGCAGCACAGCTGTCCCTGGATGAAATACACATGTGACTATTGTTATCAGCCTAATGGGCTGTTTTGACAGTTTATCATTTACAACCTGCCCTCTCATTACTGTGTAAAAGAGACTCCTGTGACCAGACTGCACTGATATCTATACTAGCTATTCAAAAATGACTTGTTTATTTGCCACAAGGCTGGTTCTTCCAAGAAAGTTTGATTTACTTTGTTCACTGACAAAGGGCTAGTTATGAATCTATGAAATAGCTGAATGAGGGTTTTAAGTTGACCCTGAGTAGATATTTCTACCTGTGACCTACTCTTCATTACTCACCATTGTTAGAAACATTCTTATCTACTCAAAATAATAGATTTGGATTCTTGTTTTGGCAATGTGTCTCTCGGCTCCAGTCATGAAGTGCTAGCAGTAATAGAGCTTCGGACATTTTGCAGGTTGATATTTAATAAAGCAGTTATACAAAGATTGCAAATCCCCTTAGTGAGACATCATAGATGGCCAGGATAATGACAGTGGCTTTGTTTCAATTTTAGATGATAAGATTGATGCAGCAGAGCATTCTTAATATTAGAAAATATTTAATGAACAAAAACTAGGTTTGCAATGGATTTCATTCCTTCCACAGATCATGAGAAATGTACCTACAATAAACTGTATCTACCCCTTGAATTAAAGCTCTCAAGGAACCCTTCTGCATGTAAATTTCCTGATCTCTAATGTTTCAGAAATTATTGCTGGACATTTATTAATTCTCACAAAGCACTATTTAACCTTATTTTGATGTGCATCACAGATAATATTCTCTCTAGCACCAACAAGAATGCTCGATTGTATCTTCTGAAGCATTGGATTTTGTCCAATCACTGTGGATAAACAAACCACAAAGCAAATAAAATTGTAATCATTGTAGCCAAATCAATAAAGTACAAACAAGAGGATCTCGTATTATTGTCATGCTCTGACCAGGCTTCAGCTTTAATGCTGTATTCAGTTAGGTCACAAGGATGCATGGTGAACAATTAAATACTAGGAGTGTTGTAGGAAGTGAAGTAAAACATCTGATAGGCAGAGTTGTAAAGAATTGCTCTACAAACTTGAGCCTTTCTTAATTGAAAGATGATCAAGAGGGGACTTCACAAACGTGTAAGAGATAGCTCATGGTAATAGAAAGATAAATATGGAACATTGGATCACATTCAGTCATGACTGTGTGACAAGATGGCACAGGCTCAGACCATGGAAAAGTAGATCTAGAACAGATGTAGTTCTTTTTTGGATAGACATTAATCATGATAATAATTTATATTTGCTCTCACAAGTAGAAAATCGTTCCAAATGATTCACAGGAATAATTATCACACAAAAACACATAAGCAACACTGATGACCAAAATCAGACTGAAAGAGGTGGGTTTTAAAAATCATCTTATGGAGGACACAGCAGTAAACAGATTAGATAGGACATTCCAGAATTGAAAGCTGAGCCAGATGCAGCCATGGCCACAGATGGTGGATTGAGCAATATTGAGGATGTTACTTGGAGAAGTGTTCCGATCTTATAAATTTGTAGGGTTGGAGAAGGCTACAAAGATGAGATGGAGCATTACCATGGACAGACTTTTAAAAAATTAGGTTAATGGAAGCATAAATGGTTCACGAAGAAGACTTGATGCGAGTTGTGCATAAGCTGAGATCTTGATGTGTTCAAGTTTATTGTTGGTGTATGATGTGTCACAAGCAGAAGAGCATTGGAATAGTCATGTCTGGAGGCAGTAAACACTCCGATGATGGTTTGGCAATAGATAGGCTGAGATAGAGTTAGAGAAGGATGGTGTTGCTGAGGGGAAATTATGCAACCTTGGTGTGATGCAGATTAGGGCACAGGCTCAGACAGTTGCTAGTGAGAGGCATGAAGTCACTAACTGGGTAACAGATTTAGTGGCTGAGATAATGAAGTCCCAAAAATGAGCCTAAAAGCAGCTAGTGGAGGCAGGAGTGGAATCAGCCGTCCTTTGGCAATCTACACGACTCAGGCTGAGATCTTGTCAGCAGCAGTCAAAAAAATGTATTCCTGTGAGGCAGTCATCCTACTAAAGGCTACTGACTAATTCAAGAGCCAGTAAAGGGTGGCAATTCAGCTATCTCAGCAGAGCCACTGGGAGCTGTGGCCACTGCTGGGGTTGCATTGGGAAGAAGAAGACAGCATGGAAGGATGGAAGTCAATGTTGTTGCCACAGGGAGGGCTATTGCAGATGGAGAGCACCCCTGTGGGCCAAGATTTCTTGAATAAGAGGATCTCTCCATTAGCATGCTGGAAAGCTACTAGGGTTCACCCTGATGTCTCTCATAAGGACCCACTGCTATTAGTGAAATTCTAGAGTTGACAGAAAAAAGCCTTTAAGTGGTTATTTATATAAATTAAGATGTTATGGCAGTGGGACAATGTTGGGCACTTCATATAGCAATTTCATTAGCAACTTCTCGGAAATTAAGATGTACGAGGATTGAATACACCACTGAAGCAAATTATTAAAATTTATTAACGATAGGCAATAACCGTAAGGATACTAGAATAGGGAACGTGCTTCTTTAATCAAGTCTCAATCCCATATAATCAGACATCATCATAACATAGCACCTTATGCACATACACAGGAGCTATTGTCAGATTAATGATACAGTTAATCCTTTAGTCTACACACAGCCCCTTCTCATCATTAACCATTTTATGATCTCTCTCTACCTCCTAGCCAAGGGCTGAAAAAATTCAGTCCTATTTCTTCAATGGTCTAATACTTAACTCCGGAAAATTACTGTGCATCCAGTAATGGATATCAGATAAGCAACATGGCAAATTACAAATAATGGAACTGTTAAGAGAAATGGTGGTTAGTTAGAACTTGATGTTGTCAACATTGGTGTGGAACCTGACATGGAGTTTGAAAGAGGGAAGTAACTACATGAGTACATGAAAATGGTTGTGGAAATGCAAAAGATGAAATTATTTTCAAAGATAATAAAGTGTGGAGCTGGAAAAACACAGCATGCCAGGCAACGTTAGAGGAACAGGAAAGCTGACGTTTCGGGTCAGGAACCTTCTTCAAAAAAACCCTGAAGAAGGGTCCTGACCCAAAACGTCAGCTTTCGAGTTCCTCTGATGCTGCCTGGCCTGCTGTGTTCCTCCAGCTCCACACTTTGTTATCTCTGACTCCAGCATCTGCAGTTCTTGCTATCTCAAATTATTTTCAATGCAGATTTTATAATGGAAGCAACCATGTTTGTTTTTCATGATTGAATTGCTTTCCTCATCTAGTTTGGTATTATGGTTTAAGTCTATACAGCACCAACAAGTTCAAACAAAAGAAGCTGAATTGGTTAGAAGAGCAAAGGGTTCTAGAAATACAGTAGAATGAATCATTAAAAACTATAAGTTAATTTTAGGGGTTTGGAATGCAAAAGTAGTGAAGTTATGTCAATCTGCATAAAGAGGTGCTATGTGTAGTCCCAATCTCTATTTTATGTCAGCTGTGGTACAGTTGGTGGTGATCCTGCCTCTCAGTCATTGTGGGTTCAAGTCTCCCTCCAGCATCTGTTTTCAAAAAACCTAAGCTATCTATTTAGTGCAGTGCTGAAGGAGTGTGCGCTATCAGAGGTGCTGTATTTCCAATAAGTTGTAAAAAACAATCTACTCTTTCAGAATCACATAAGGAAAAAAAATTGCAACATTTCGAAAAACAGCAGAAGAGTTATTGCTGGTATCGTAGCCAATATTTATACTTCAATCAACATTATGTTAAAAAGAGACTCTGCAGCTACAATCACAGAACCGTTTGTGAGAATTTGCTGTTTTGAGAGTTTACAAGAGTTGACTACCGGGATTCCTCAACAGCAACTACATTTCAAAAGTGCTCCATTGACTGGAAACAGCCTAGGGATATTTGTGTTCATGGACAGTGCCATTGAAATGGAAGTCTTCTACATTGTTATAGAAAGGGCATTAAAACACTATAGAAAAATAAGAGGACAAAGCTAGAACTGAGTGATTACAGCTGTTACTCTGTTATGGGACCACTAGCAAGATACCCATAGTCAAGTACTCCCATTTGCCTGGAGACTCTTAAAAGGCTTCCAAGAAGGTAACGTAGCTCACCACCGTTATTTTTAGATGATGCCCCTAAAGGTTTTGCAGAATAGACTTTGCTCAATGTTGATGGTGTCTTAACAAAGTTTCCCAAAAAGTCTTCCTGTGTGATGCAAAAGTATACTATATTGCTCTGTCAGCAAGTGAACATGAAATGGGGCAAATCCATTAAAGGAATGCTTGAAATCCACACAAACAACCTCTTTACTTCCAAACAGCTGGACCATGTCAGGAAAGGGTATCAGTACAAATACTTGCCATCAAAACGTCAGAGTGCCTCAAATGGGCAGCATGGTGGCTCAGTGGTTAGCACAGCTGCCTCAGAGCACCAGGGACCTGGGTTCTATTCCAGCCTTGGGTGACTGTCTATGTGAGTTTGTACATTCTCCCTGGGTCTGTATGGGTTTTGTCTGGGTGCTCTAGTTTCCTCCCACAGTCCCAAGATGTATAGGTTAGGTGGATTGGCCATGCTAAGTTGCCCCATAATGTCCAGGGATGAACAGGCTAGATGGATTAGCCATGTGAAACGCAAGGTTACGGGGATAAGGTAGGGGATGCATCTGGATGTGATGCCCTTTGGAGGGTCAGTATGGTGAATAGTCTGCTTCCACTCTGTAGGGAGTGTCAAATTAATGAGAGCTAGCAGTATCTTGAGAAGTTTCCAGTTGGCTGATCCTAGCATAGGATTCAACTTCTTTACCAAAATGTAGTCCCTTGCTTAAATGGCTGATCAAACGTTTCAAATCAAGCTTTCATCTTGCGGGTCTTTAACACCTGAATACACTTCCAATATTTTGGATTTTGGGTTTGGGTTCATGGTAGATTAATGATTGCTTTCTTTGTTATATGAATAGAACTTGTATTAGAAACAATGAATTAGTTGTCCAGAGTAGTTGAATACACAGAATTCTAGCTGTATTATCTATAAGAATGCAATTTATCTAGCCCTATTAGTTACTGCTGATGAGGCATGCTGTTGTCATGGAGATGTCCTTAATTCTAAACACTGCACTCTGATAAAATTGATTGTGAGATGAAAGTAAATCACAACATTGTAAGAATCCTCACTACTCTTTAAATCTGCACAAAATTCCAGCTGTTAATCTATATAAAATTCGAACTGTAAAAATGATTTTAGAGATGCACGTGATACGTTTGAATGATCTCAGGATAAAAGCTTTCAGCCATGAGCAATGATTGAATTAAGGACAATAGTAGCCAAACTGATATTGTTGTTCGAAAGAAACATCTTTTTGCAGAATGTCAAATTAAATGTGATTCTGAAAATTACACATTGGGAAATAAAAATCTTTCCTGTTGAATTTTAGCAATTACATGTGGACATAAACAAAATACGTTACATTTACAGGCAGAGGAATAATGAACTATTCACTCATATTTACCATTATTGTTTGGTGTTTAATCGTACAAAAGAGTTTAAAGAAACTAACAAGAAGTTATTACAACTTAAATTTATCCATAAAGACCTTGTCAAAGGTAATTAATAAGAAACTCATGTATTATGTCAAAGTTAAAAAGACAAATCATAAAGTACATTTCACTGCAAATTTGACCAATGGATGATGAGCTTAAAGCAGGGGTGTATTTCAAATTATTTCTGCAGATGAGAAGGAATTGGACAGTTTCTTGTCCAATTGATGGGTACACCTAATTAGAGAAGTGAGGGTGGCGAAGGGGCCTAAATTGTTAGAATCATTTCTTTGTGGAGTCATTCTCCATTGGAGTTGAATTACTGTATTACTGTATTACCATTAGTCCATTACTGTATCTTGAAGATGGAATACAAAAATCTCAACAGTAGTAATGGCAGAATTCACGACAGGCGCTTGGGCTGTGCTTGTAATGCACATCATTGCAGCGCACAACGATGGTGGCATGAATATTGACAAGTTACAGAGAGTAAGCTAGTTCCTTCAATGCTCAATATTTCAGCGTTTCCCTTTCTTTAAAATCTACAAGTGAGCAAAAGAATTACAAGCAGGAGTGGGCCATTTCAATCCTGAAGCCTGCTTTGCCAATTAATCAGGTCATGGCTGATTTGTTTGTGGCCTTCATTCCACACTCCTGTTTGCTCCTTGTACACATGACTCCCTAGTCAATCAAAAATCTGTCTGACATAGCCTTGAATATATTCAATCATCCTGCCTCCACAGTTTGTTTGGAGACAAAATTACAAATATTAACCACACTCTGAGAGGAGAAATTCTTCATTTCCATCTTAAACGACAGCCACCTTATTTTTAAACAGTGTCCCCTGGTTCCAAATTCCCTCACAAGGGTTGTTGTGATTGAAGGTCAGTCATTTCAGCTTCAGAGCATCTCTGCAGGAGTTCCTTAGTTTGGTGTCTTTGGTCCAACCATCTTTAGCTGCTTCACCAATGACTTTCTCTCCATCATAAGGTGTGGATTGAAGATTTTCATTAATAATTGCACTGTAGTCAGCACCATTCATAACTCCACAGGCACTGAAACAGCTCACATCCAAATGCATCAAGATCTGAATAATATACAGGCTTAAATGGTTAATAACATTCCAGCCACACAAATTCTAGGCAATCACCATTTTCAACAGAAGAGAATCTAACATTCAATCCTTGATATTAAATTGTATTAACATCATTGAATCCCCTGCTGTCAACTTTCTGGGCATTACCACTGTACAAAAACTGAACTGGACTAGTCATGTAAATGTGGATACAAGGACAATTCAGAGGCAAGGAACATTGCGGTGAGTTATTCTCCCAACTCCCCAAAACCATCTACAAGATGCAAGTCAGGAATGTGATGGAATTCTACCCACTTGCCTGGGTGAGTGCAGCTCCAACAAAACTTAAGAGGCTTGACTCCAACCGAAATAGAATAGCCCGCTTGATTGGCACCAACAACATTCAGTCCCACCACCTCTGATGCTCAGTACCAATTTGAAGATGCACTGCATAAATTCACCTCGGTTTCAAAACCACAACTGTTCCCATCTAAGAGGACAAAGGCAGCAGATACAAAGGAACATGACCACTTGCAAGATCTCCTCCAAGCCACTCACCCTCCAGACTGGGAAATATATCATTGTTCCTTCAATGTTGCTGGTGCAAAATCCTGCCTAATGGAATTGTAGGTGTATCTACACTAAATGGACTGTAGCAATTCAAGAAGACAACTTACCACCATCTCCTCAAGGGCAACTAGGGATGGGCAATAAATATTGGCCCATCTGGTGAGTGAACAAAAACTAAAAATTCTTTTCAGCATCCACCTTGTCACATGCTCTTGGAATCCTGTAGGTTTCAATAAGATCCACTTTCATTCTTCTAAATTCCAACCTTCTCAATCTTTCCTCATAAGATAACCTACTTCATCTCATGGATTAATCTAGTGAATGTTTACCCAACTGCCTTCAAAAATGCAGGTATTTCTTTTTAAAATAAAGCGACCCAAAGCTATAACTTGTACTCAGGGTAGTCTCATCAAAGCCATGTGCAGCTGTAGAAAGACTTCCTTACTTTAAAACACCACCCCTTTTGCAGTGAAGCCCAGATTTCTCAATAACATGCTGTATCTACATGCTGAATTTTTATGATGTGCCTGCAAGGATGCACAGATCCTTCCATACACTAATATTCTCCAGTCACTCTCCATTTAAATAAAATTCCATTCTTCCTATCACTGCAGGCTACCTCACATTTATTCTATCAGTTATTTGTCCATTCACTGAGCCATTCACCCTTCTGCAGACTCCTGGTAATCTTCTCATAATTTGCATTCCCATCTATCTTTAATGGCAGCAACATTTTCAGTCTCTTCATCCAAGTCATTGGTATAATTTGTAGACAGTTAAAGCCCCAGCATTGAACCCTGGGAACTCTTCTACTTACAGTCTGACAATCTGAAACTTATCTACTTATCATAACTCTCTGTTTCTCTTCTATCCATGTTAATATATCATTGCAACACTGGATGCTTTTAAATTGTGTAGTTATCCTTTATGTGGCAACTTATTAAATGATTTTTTTAAAGTTCTAACTATGCTACTTCTACTGATTCCTCTTTATCACTTTATTTGTTACATCTACAAAGAACTCAAAAAAATTTGTCAATTTTCTAAATGCACTGCTGCTACCTTTTTAATAATGGAGCACAGCATTTTCAAAATGACAGATGTTATGCTAACTAGCCTCTAGTTTCTTGCTTCCTGCCTTTTTTCTGTATTGAAGAGAGATGTGACATTTGATATTTTCCAAGGTGCTGGGACCTTCCCAGAATCTAGAGAATTTTGCAAGTAAAGACACTTGGAATGAAAATAGGGGCGTTATCCATGGTGTGAGAGTCACTTAGGTCATTAACCATGAGTGTTGACAAGAGGAAAACTAATGTTATGGTCACATGATAGAAAATAACCCATAGTTAAAAAACCTCCTTAATAGTTCACAGGGGAAGACCGGGGCAGCTAGTCCAGGATAGAAAAATCACAAGAGAAAAGGCATCTCAATCAGGAAAACAAAGGACCGTGACTGGACGTTCACCACTGGCAAAGCGGAATAGCAGGCAAAATGGATTGTTGATGTTAAGCCAGGGAATGAGAGAAACAGATAGGTAACAATGGAGTCTGTGAGTGGTTGAAATGGATTGGCTGATCCGAAAACAAATCATTTCATGAGAGGACCTGGGGTGTGGGAGTAGGTAATAGACAAAGAAGGGGCATTCATTGCTCTAACATTGCTAAATTAGATTTTGATTCCGGAGGACTACAAGGTGCCCAAACAGAAGATGAAGACTTATTATTCCAGCTTGCATTGAATTTTGCTGGAGCACTGCAACACGCCTGCTTCAGAAATGTTGGCATGGGAACATGGTGGTGCATTGAAGTGGCAAGCAGCTGAAAGTCTGAGGTCATTTTTACAGACAGAATGAAGGCATCTTGCAAAGCAGTCACCCAGTCTGCACTTCATCTCCTCAGTGTGATGGAGACTGCAGTGTGAGCAGTGAATATAGTAGACTAGATTGAGTGAAATGGAGGTAAGTCGCTGCTTCACCTGGAAGATGTGCCTTAGCCCTTGGATGGTGAGGAGGGAGGAGATAAATGGGCAAGTATTGCACCTTCATGGGAAGATGCTGTGGGAGCGAGTGGAGAGGTTGGGTCAGGAGGAGGAGTGGATCAGGTGCCCCAGAGGGAATGGTCCCACGGAATGCTAACACAAAGCGGGAGGGGAATATGTTTCTGGTGGTGGCATCCCACTGGAGGTGGCAGAAATAGTGGGTTGTGATCCTTTGGATGTGGAGGTTGGTGAAAGAGAAGACAAGGTGCATAAAGTGGTTAAGATAGCATATGATTTATACGCCAGTATCAGGAGATGCATTACATTTACGAGCAAGGAGGTTATGCTGAAACTGTATAAAACATTGGTCAAGCCACAGCTTTTGTGTTGTGTGCAGTTCTTGAATCTACATAATAGGAGACATATGACTGCACCAGAGAGAGCGCTGAGGAGATTTACCAGCATGTTGCCTGAGCTGGAGACTTTCAGATATGAAGAGAGATTGGACAAACCTGGGATGTTTTCATGACAGCAGAGGAGATTGAGGGGGGACATGATTGAGACGTGTAAAATTAGGATGACGTAGACAGGGTAGACAGGAAAAACATTTTCCCTTTGGTGGAGGATCAATGACCATGGGGTATAAGTTTAAACTAAGGGGCAAAGGTACTTCCTCCTTATTAGCAAAGGCATAAGCATGCCTTCTAGGTGAGGCGGCATTTTACTTCTATGTTTTTCAATCGAGTCTACTGTATTCACCGATACGTGAGAAAATAAAATTCACCCAGAGAGTGACAGGAATTTGAACTCACTGCCTGTACAAGTGGTAGAAGCAAAAAGGGGGTTAAAATTCTCATAAGATTTAAGAAGTATTTGGATGCGCGCTTTCAATGCCAAAGCATACAAGGCTGGCAAATGGGATTAGAATAATTAGGTGGTTGTTTTTGACTGGTGTGGATGACCTGGGACATTTTTCTGTGTTGTAGTTCTTGTTGACTCTTTGGTGGACCCTATTGTTACTGTGGGAGGGAAAGGATGGAGTGGGAGCAGAATAAAGCTGCAGCTGACCTTTGCTAAGGGTAATTAGGTTTAGTGAGGTCTCGGGGCAGGAAGGAGGGAGTGGCAAGAGAGGTTATAGCAAACATGTCCAAAAATGAGTAGGGTGTCAGAGTCAGATGATGGTCAAAATGAAGTGCTAATCCTGCCAGAGCAGATATTGTATTGCGATGGTGTTCACTGTTAAGGTTGTTGGGCCTGGAGAAAAACCTCCCCTTCCTCTTGCCCATTAATTCAGTCATTCATTCACAGGATGTGGGTGCTGCTGGCTAGGCCACATTTATTGACTATCTATAATTGCCCTTGGGAAGGTGGTGATGAGCTGCCTTCTTGACTCACTGCAGGCAGTATGGTGAAGGTATAGCCACAATGCTAAGGAAGAAGTTCCAGGACTTTTATCTAATGACAATGGAGCTGAAATGACATGCAACAACCACAACTATCTTCCTTTGTGCTAGGTATGTTCCCAGCCATCAGAATTTTCCCCTGATACCCATTGACTCTAATTTTGCAAGAGATCCTCGATGCCACACTCAGTCAAATGTAGAAAGGGTAACTCTTGCTCTTTCACCTCCTGCCTCCTTATTAGCAAAGGCATAGCATGACTTCTAGGTAAGGATCATTTTACTTGGTACATTTTTCAATTGAGTCTACTGTATTCACCGCTCACGATTTATATCAGCGAAACCAAATGTGGATTGGGTGACTGATTTGCAGATCACTTCCATTCTCTCTGTAAGAATGACCCTAAGTCTCCAGTTGAATACCATTTCATTAAACCATCTTGCTCCCACGCTACAATTTGGGGCGACATGGTGGCTCACAGCACCAGGGACCCAGGTTTGATTCCAACCTTGGGCCTGTTTGTGTGGAGTTTGCACAATCTCCTTGTGTCTGCATGGGTTTCCTCTGGGTGCTCCGGTTTCCTCCCACAGTCCAACAATGTGCAGGTTAGGTGGATTGGCCATGCTAAATTGCCCACAGCGTCCAGGAATGAACAGACTAGGTTGATTGGACATGGGAAGTGCAGGATTGTAAGGTTAGGGTAGAGAGTTGGGTCTGGATATAATGGTCTTCATAGGTTTGGTGCAGATTCAATCGGCTGAATGGCCTGCTTCTACACTGTAAGGATTCTATTTTGATCTTGGACCTGTGCTCCACAATGTTCCAACAAAGATCAATGCAATCTGGAGGAACAACACTCAATTTGCACTCAGTACTTCACAGCCTCTAGAACTCAAGATTGATTTTTAACAAAGTCAGAGCAGGATCTGTGTCCTCTATTTTGATTACAATCCAACATATCACATAACCGGACCCCAGCTGTGATTTTTTCTCATTAGAGCAGACCGATTTTCTCCTTTTCATATGTATCCCCTAAATCTATTTTACATCTCTTCTACTCATTTACCACCATTAACACTCCGTTTGTCTTTTGCTCTGGGCACTTTCACTTTCTATTCTACTTGTTTCTCCTCCCTCTCTGTCTACAACATAAAGGCTACCATTTTCCAACCCTTTTCAGTTCTGAAGAAGAATCGTATGGGATTCAAAATATTGACTCTGCTTCTCTCTCCTACTGATGCAGACAGACATGCTGAGTTTCTTCAGTTTTTTTTATTTTATTTCAGATTTCCAGCCTCTGCAATATTTTGCTTTCATGTATAAAAACTAGTTCAGTACAAATACCATTACACCACCACCACGCCCATGGATTCATCATGGACTCAACTCTACTTTGAGGAATTTGCTTGTCAGGTTTCCTGAGACCTACCTATCATTTAAAACACAATCAATATTAAAATGACTCCATCCAGCCCCATGAGAAAGTGACCATACCCTTGCCGTAGACAGACTAATTCCCTATCCCTCATTCCACTGCAATAAAAAAGAGTCCAGTTGAATTGGCTTTTGTTTCAGCCTTTTAATGTCATAGTCTCCCTCCTGTCTGAATCCATATTGCCTTCATCGTCGACACTTGCGCTTTACCTATGAAGTAATTCCAGACATGCTGATGTTTGCAGCACCGTTAAATGTTAAATGTAATGCCATTGTCACTCCCAATTCCATGATACATCAAACAATTCGACCTCCATTTTCATTGCATCTGATAAGTTGTCCTTTTTTATTCCTTAGCCTGAATAAAATGTGAAAACTGAACTGTGTTATAGTAATACGTACATTCTGATACCAATGATAATGTTTATTTTCAAGTACCTTATCATTTGAAAGAAAAGACACACAGGAAGCCCCAGAAAACCCTAGTAGATAAGCCCTGCTTAAACTTATACATCACCCATATGATGCACCATTTGTTGGTTACGTAACTGTGACATTAAATCTTCTGTTTCATGTGCAAAAATAAAGGTGGCAGTGGGCAATTTGAAGGTTAGTCCCTTAAATCAGTAATTTTTTCACAATTTAACATTTTTCATGCATTTAATGTTTCTTCTGGGTAATAAAGTATTCACGGTACTTTTGTTTATATTATAAACCCTTCTGTGAGATATTTATACCAGTCAATATGACCATGTGACACAGGTAGCAAGCCAAATTGTGGTAACACATCTGGCTCAGCTGTACAGATCTTACCAATAAGGTTGGGCTATTTTTGGGGTGGGGGGAAATAAAGATCGAGGACCTGGCTGGGAGGAGAGGGGATATAAAGGTTGTGGGTTGAGGTTCAGCTAGCAGTAGAAAGGAGATTAAGACCAGAGATGTGGGCTGACAGCAAACAGGAAATTAGGGATCGGGTGTGGGCAGGGAATAGAGATAGAATACAGCTCAGGAATAGGGGTTTGGCTAAGAGTTTGCGATCAGGAGCAGAGATTGGAGCTGAAAGCAGATGGGTAATCAGGTTGGTGCCTAGACCAGAAGAAGAGAGACGATTAGGGCTGGGAATTGGGAATTTGGTTCAGAACAGAACAGAGATTGGGGCTGGAGCTAAAGAGAAGATTTCTCTGGGAATTAAAGGCACTGAGAACAGACAGGAGACCAAGGGTTGAGTCAGAACAGAGAGCAACCTGAGGCTAGAGTTTAACCTGGGAGCAGTGATGATAGATCTTTTGTGCAAAACAATAAGATCTTAAATGTGGTGTCAAGAAGAGGATAATGGTTTCACATTTAGGCAAATTACTTTTCTTTATTGCTGGTACAACTAGTGTTCAGTGTTTTGCAAAAAAGTAATTTTACAAATATGGGCTTAAAAGAAAAAATTCATTTTACCGGCATGGGCAATGGTCACCTTTTAAAAAAAAACAAAAGAACTGCGGATGCTGTAAATCAGGAACAAAAGCAAAGTTGTTGGGAAAGCTCAGCAGGTTTGGCAGCATCTGTGAAGGAGAAAACAAAGTTAACGTTTCGGGTCCGGTGACCTTTCCTCAGAACTGAGGACTGAGAACTGAGGACAGTTCTGAGGATGAGTCACCGGATCCGAAACTTTAACAATGGTCACCTTTTGTTTATGCAAAAGTGATATTCCAGTCAATGCATTTCTGAAAGAAAATGTGCATTTGCTTGCTATGTCTCACATACAAGCTTTAATAACTTGAGGTATGTTTGCCAGATTCCTTGTGCCCATATTTTAGACCTGTAGGCGGAATCTTGTATGAGCCTGAATGACATGAACTATAGTGAGAAGTGTGGCAGGATTGTGCAAGAAGTCTGGCGAGGTCTATCTCGCTGCATCATTTATGCATTTGCCAGGGATTGGTGGGAGTTTCTCACTGGAAAGTGGTGAGTTGCTAAGGGAAATAATAGGGCTGTTGGCCATGAGGAGCAATGGTGCTAGCAGAATCCACGTCTCGTTCATCTTGCTTTCACATGTTCCTTCAGGCCCTCAGCATAGACTTTGATCCATGATATGATCTGCATGGATGTGCAGGTAGGCATCATTCTGGCAATTATATTTGGGGAAATACAGTTACTCAAGCCAACTGATGAAGTGCAAAACCAATCACCTATATATACAATCATGAAACATTATATGTTATCGCCCATACCACCAAAGTCCCCCGAAAAGGCTTTTTTTTCTTACCATTCCTCTCATTACATCTAAGTATTATCCTAGGTTCCACAGTTTGGAGGGAGTCTGCTTGGCAGTGGAGCCGACTGGCTTTGGACATTTGGCTGGGTGACCCCAGGGTGTTTGTGTCTGGATGCCCCTGATATGTTGAGGGTCTTCTCACTACAGGCAAATAGACTCTAGTTGGATCAAACTTCCCAGGGCCAGAGGAGGGCAGGCAGGTTGGAGGCAGACCGCCCAGCAACCTCTGGACTGCCATTATGAGGGCGATTTCTAAGGGCTCCGTGGGTGGTAGGTCCTCTGTCTGGTTGCCTCCTGTCACAGCCCTGCCTGCTTGTGAAGAAGGGACACCTGTAGTGCTTACTAGGTTCCTACCCTCTTTTGCGACATCTTCAGTCTTCAGGGTGGTGGAGTGTGGGTCTGTGCTTCAGTGGGACCTGATTGTCTCTGCCAGCTGCCAAGCTGTCCATGGAGGAAGACAGATGGCTGCATGTTTGAAGCTTCTCCTGCAGCCTCTGACTACAAAGGCCGTTGTATAGCTGCCTGCTCTTTCTGTTCCTCCCTGTGCAACTGGGCAAAGTCCCTGATCACTGACACCACAGCGTCCTCTTCTACCTGGGGATGAGCAGGTACCTGAGCTCTGACAATTGTCTGGTGGCCTGGATGTTTCTTCCTTGGCCAGTTGTGGAACTATCATAGTGAAATCCTCAACAGTACATTCTCCCAAAATTTCTAAGCCTGATGTTGCCACAGAGGTATCAGTTTCTGAGCTAGCGGTGGGTCCTGAAGTCAACCTTTTTATCCTCATTCTCAGAGGTCTAGGAGTGGTGGTACCTGATGGAGCAGGAAGTTTCTTTGCCAAGGCTGTGGGCATCTCATTTGAACCTGCAAGTCACAAAGCATAGGAGCCAATAGTTTGAAGAATAAGTTACGAATGGCAGTGTTTCTGTGAGAATTGCTGCAGAGTAAAATGTCGTACTTGCTCAATTTGTGGGATATGGGTGTCTTAGCCTCCACGCAGGAGTGGCTCCAGTCTTCTCCTGTGAGGGATAGGATTCTATCCTCATGTCCAGTGACAATCTGATGTTGCGCAGCCCTCCGCTTGCCTGGGCCCTTTTCTGCATTATTGTAGGTTACTTACCCCGGAATGAAAGAGAGGGAGGGATTGAGGGAGATGCAAGTGAGCAGCACGGCTTTTAGTGTTGGGGTGGGTGTTTGCATGTCAGCGAGGTGTCCCAGGTAAGTGAGTAGGCACAGCAGTAGCCATGCAGGATTTGTGGTTTGGGAAGTTTTTGGTGTGTGAAATTGAGTAAAGGAAGATGCTGCATGTAAGAGTGAAAATGGTAGAACTTAAGCCTTGGTGGGAGATCGGTGACAGAGTTGGAGTCAATATGACATGGTGGAGTGCAGAAGGTCATTGAACATCTTACAGCACTCCTCCATACCATGGATGCACCACTGACCCAAGTGGCAACATCAGATCACATTGCCATGGTCTGGTGCCGTATCCTCCTCTGAAGTCCTCTGGCTAGAGAATGACCTTCCTTTGCACCATTCCCCTCCTCCAGCACCTCCAGGTTCCTTTCAGAGAAACACAGTGCCACATTCCCCCTCTCTGGCATATTTTGACTGAATGTCCTTGACTGAACAGGACAGCTTCAGAATGTCTGGATGCAGAGTGCCCTTTAAAATACAGTGTGGGTGGCAGAGTTGGTGTCTTTCTGTGGACATCTGATCAGTGGTGAGTTCTTCTGGAAATGGTGTCAGTAAGATGGGGCTCGAATCAGACAAGAGGAACACCATAGGTGCAGCATGGTTGGTTAATGTGGCAATTTTGGTAAGATATGGTGAGAAATCTTACCAGCCATATCAATGAAAGACCCTCCAAAAGAATTCAATACGACTGACACTTAGCCAAAATAAAACACAAGATTCAGTGCACTGTTTCTGTCCCTCAGAAAGGAACATGACGGTCTCTATAAAAACCAAAAGAACTGCAGATGCTGTAAATCAGAAACAAAAACAGAAATTGCTGGAAAACCTCAGTTCTGAGGAAGGTCTCTCAACCGGAAATGTTAACTCTGATTTCTCTCCACAGGTGCTACTGAAAATGACGATCTAAGTGAATTCCACAGAAAAACTAGAAATGGTAAAGCCCCTTTACAGGCGCTCAGATCTATTCAACACTCTCATTTCTTTGTACTTTCCTAGGGTATCCTTCCTGTCCACATGAAATTCAGAACTGCAAAGTACAATGAACTGTTATGATTAATACCGGCTATAATCTTTCTTATCAAGAATGTTCCACCTGGTTTTATTTCCAGTAATTCTGTTTGAGGTAAAACCTAATTTCTGATGGAATAAAAAATTCAATAGAATAATAGTTGCAAGCAGGTAGCATTGTCACATCAGGTTCTGTTCTGGGACTATTTCTGTTTAGTGTATACCAATAATTTTTATGGAAGTGGATGGAATCATTCTCGTCAATGTGGTCTCTACATTTTGGCAATTATTAAATTAAACTACTTTTAATGGGGTAAGCTCAATGATGTGGGAGAAAGAACAGTGATTTGGGATTCTGGGGTCCCAAGACACAGATTGGTGGAGTTCTGGATAATATAAATTCTCAAATGATACAGCAGGATATAGATCAGTTGCAGATATGGGGCGAGAAATGGTAGATGAAGTTTAATCCAGGTAAGTGTGAGGTGCTGCACTTTGGGAGATCAAATGTTAAGGAAAATTATACAGTTAATGGCAGGACTTTGAACAGCATTGATGTACAGAGTGATCTTGTGATTCAAGTCTATAGCTCCCTGAAAGTGGCCACACAAGTAGACAGGGTGGGAAAGAAATGGTATGGCATGGTTGCCTTTATTGGTCAGGGAATTGCGTACAAGAGTCAGGATGTCATGTTACAGCTTTATAAGACTTTGGTTAGGCCAGACCGAGAGTAATGTGTTCAATTCTGGTCGCCACATTTCAAGAAGATGCAAAGGCTTTGGAGAGGGCGCAGAAGAGGTATACCAGAATACTGCCTAGATTAGAGGATATGAACTATAAGGAGGGGCTCGGAAAACTTGAGTTGTTTACTCTGGAGCAGCAGAAGCCAAGGGGACACTTGATAGGAGTCTATTAAATTATGGGATTCATAGATAGGGTTGACAGTCAGAATCATTTTTCGAGAGTTGAAATGTCTAAAACAAGATAGCATGTATCGAAGGTGAGGGGGGAAAGTTCAAAAGAGATGTGTGGGGCAAAATTTTTACAGTGGTCAGAATGTGCTGCCAGGGGTAGTGGTGGAAGCAGATACAATAGGGGCATTTAATGGACTTTTAAATGAGCACTTGAATATGCAAGGAATGGAAGAATATGGACCAAGCACAGGCAGAAAGGATTATTTTAATTTGGTGTCATGTTCAGCACAATATCATGGCTGAAGGGCCCATTCTGTGCTGAAATGTTCTATGATCTATTATCTATGAATATAGGATCAGAGGGATAGTTTTTAGCAATGGAGGCATCATGTCTCTTTTCTGATTGAGAGTTAAAATGGACAGCCTATGAATTATATAGTAGGAGACAATTTCCTGTTTCACCATCAGGATACCCTTGGACTATTCTCAGCAATCAAGCCTGTGGAAAAAAATAGGGATTCTCTTTTTGGAATCTGTATTTTCCATGGCAATTTGTGTTGTTGTTGTACCAATATTCTATACTGCAGTCTAATCCAGCTATCTTTCAACTATCTATGTTTCAAGACGCATTGCGTACACTGAAGCAAGGTCCCAGAACTGTTAATAAAATGTCATTATGAGCAAGCTCTCCTTATCTTTGTCATTATTCACAGACATTCTTGTGACTGTTCTGGATCAGCTGGTAGATCCTCACCATTAGTCTCCTGAATGAGACAGAGTGTGAGAGAGCGAAGAAAGATCAAAAACCTGTTTGTGATCATTATGTTGCTTCACAGAATAACAGTGATATCTGCTTTTTACCCGGTTACAACTAGCAGTAAAATCTGGGACAAGGTTTCGCCTCCCAAGGTCACAAATGGATTTGTGCACAGTCTCTGAATTTAATTATAGTTCATGGAGTTATGCAAGATAAATTTCATTATGTTGCTGTAGATGAAGCATCTACTTGCAATTTCTGTGCATTGAAAGTCTCAAGCAACACTTTTATAGCATAAAGCATAGAAGCAAGAATATATTGCCAAATGTAATTCATTTGGGTAGAATCACTCATTTTCATTTAAAAATACCACTCACTTGAACAAAATTGTTCTGAAAAGTAAATGCCATTCTCAAGTATGAACAAAGGACGGTAAATTAATCTCATTCCAAATATTTCTCCAAGGTTTATAGACCTGCCAATGCCCTAGGTACAAGCATTTAGAAACTTATGATTGTGCTCCCAGGTTAATTTTCTTTTTATATACAGGATGTCTCACATCCAACAAATTGCGTATCGCTCCATAACTGATAAAAACAACATCCAATTTAGTTGAGAAGCGGAAAGAGCAAGTATTTCTTATGTTTGAACCTTGACAAATGCTGTGTTAGCAGATCTATGGGGTTGACAACAGAGTGCTCTGCATACATATGAATGCGCAGAGGCTGGAAAATAAGGCTAATGAGCTGCCACTGCAGATAGCCATTTAGAAATATAATTTTGAGGTAGGACTGGATTTTGAATATTTTTGAATACAAGGTGTTCAACAAAGATAGAGGAGGAAGGAAAGGAGGAGGCATGGAAGTATTGATTAAGGAAAACACTGCACTGCTGGACACAGAACATCCCAGAAAGGTCAAAGTCAGAGGCAATTTAGCAAGAGGTATGGGGAGTAAAAGGGTAGAGTTATGCTACCTAGTGTATTTCCTTTCGAAGTGGATATAGAGGAACAGATTTGCAAATAAATTACAGTTAAGTGCAAGAAAAATAGGGAAGCATCAAGAAGCAGAAGGCACAGATTTAAGGTAATTAGCAAAAGAAGCAATGCCAACATGAGGAAAACATTTTATACACAGTGTATGGTTAGGATCTTGAATGAACTGCTGGAGTGTGATGGAGGCAAATCCAATCAAGACACTCAAAAGAGATTTAGACATTTATATCAAATGGAAAAATTTACAGGACTGTTGGGGGAAAGGCAGCTGAGTGCCACTCCCTGAAACAGTCTTACAGAAAACCAGCGTGGACAGGATGGGCCAAATGGCCTTCTCCTGTGCTGTAATCATTCTACGACATGATAGGTACACCACAGTTGACGTCAGCCCTACTAAGGTCATCCAGTGAGTGTCTACTTGCACCATAACTGAGTTGGCCTAGTGACAGCAGTTGAAAATGTCATGGTTGTCCATGTGGCGGGGCAGGGGGAGGGGGTGCAGAATTACCACAGTGTGGAAACAGGCCACTTGGCCTAACAAGTCCACACTGACCCTCCGAAAAACATCCCACCCAGAACCATCCCCCTACCCGATCCATGTAACCCTGCATTTCCTGTGGCTAATACACCTAACCTACACATCTCTGAATACTATGGGCAATTTAGCATGGCCAATTCAGCTAATTTGCACATCTTTGGACTGTGGGAGGAAACTGGAGCACCTGGTGAAAACCCATGCAGACATGGGGAGAATGTGCAAACTCCACATAGTTGCCCGAGGGTGGAATTGAACCCGAGTCCCTGGCAACAGGAAGGCAGCAGTGCTAACACTGAATCAGTCTTGATTACAATAATGTCCATGGAATGGAAATTAGTTTAGTGGTCTGCATTGTCGAAGTTACTAACTTAACTAACAAAGTTATCAAATTACATAGAGCAAAAACTAAAACATTTATGAATCTTTGAAGGTGGTGTAAAAATTATAAGCCAGTTTGTGTCTGTCAGGGATTGCTGAATTTCATCTCAGTTTCAGAGTTTATTTTCTCCCATACCATGATGCATAGAATAAAATTATCAAGGCTAGTTTGCACTGCACTGCTCACACATTCAAGAAACCTGAAATAAAGCTTTGCACCAAACAGATAGGAACAGCGGAACCAAGGAGTTAATAGTAAAGTGTTGAGAGCTGCTTTCACTGAAGTGTGACATTGAATGACTGAAGTGGTATTCATGGAATACAACCGAACTGCTCCAGGGGGAAACACAATGAAGTTATGAAGATAAACCAGTCTCGAAGGGGACTAAAAGAGAAATTGCTGGAGAAACTCTGCAGGTCTGGCAGTATCTGTGGAGAGAAAGCAGAATTAACACTTTGAATCCAGTTCTGAAGAAGGGTCACTGGATTCAAAACATTCTCTATGCTTCTTCTCTACTGATGCTGCCAGGTCTGCTGAGTTCTTCTAGCAATTTCTGTTTTTGTATCAGATTTCCAGCATCTGCAGTTTTTTGTTTTATTTATCAAAGGGGACTATTTTCACTGGCATGAGAAGATGAGGAACATGTAGCCGGTGTGATTCAACTTCATGTTATTTAAGATCAGGCCTGGACCAGATTGTGATTCAGAGAGGTAAGGGTAACTGAGATATTGGGTAATGATGCAATTTTTGGGCAATTTTTGGAAAAGATGTATCATCGGCACCTGAATTGCCTTTTGCTTGTTTCGCATTAACAAAATTTAAACAAATCCACCTCCACTCTATTTGAACTGACATCTTTTTCTAGTTTCTTCCCACTCTCCTCTCATATCTTTCCTGATCTCAACATGTTCATCAGAACCATCTCTTGGTTCTTCAATTTGTTGTCTTTATGGTTTATTGTCCTATCTCCAACTCCATTTTCTCTCCAAAGTCTTTAAATATATTGTCACCCCTCCCCCATAGGTTCCCACCTTTGCCAAAATGTACAAAACCAAAAATGATCTTAGCAATGTAACAAATGCTGCTTTATATAATTTTGACAGTGTCAAACTTTCCCTGCTTGTGCTGCCTGACCTGTTTGCTGTCATTAATTTGGGCAACAGTATCCTTTAACACCCCTCCACTGCTTTCCAACAGGACGATACTCGATTTCTGTTGGTTTCATTCCTGTCTGTTTAATCATAGCCAGAAATTGGTTTGGAACACCTTTGCCTCCCAGTCCTACATTGTCAACTCAAGTGATTCTGAGGATCTATCCTATATCATTTTCCCATTTCTCATCTGCATGCTGTGCTTTAATGACATTATCTAAAAACATGATATTAGTTTTCACTTGTACAGTGATGACATCCCAGCTCTACATCAACACAACAAATCTCTGTATCTTCCACTACTGATAAATTGCCAGATTAATTATCTGATGCCCAGTACTGGATCAACAGAAACCTCCTTCAATTAGATACTGGAAAGACTAAAACCATTGTTTTTGATGCCTGCTCCAAACTTTAATTCCTCACCCCATCCCTCCCTCCTAGCCTCAGAGATAAGCCAGTCTGTTTGTAATATTCATTGAGTTATAGAGTCATAGAGATCTTACTGCACAGGAGGAGGCCCTTTGGCAAATTATGTCCGTTCCAATCGTCAGATGTTCATCTATTCTAATCCCATTTTCCAGCATTTGGCCCATATGCTATGGCATTTCAAGTGATCATCTAAATAGTTCTTCAATGTCTTGAGGGTTGGCATCTCTGCCACCCTTTTGGGCAGTGAGTTCCAGAAACCTACAACTCTTCAGGTGAATGATAAATTTCCTCAAATCCCCTTGAATCTGCTCCTTACCTTAAAATGACGTCCCCTGGTAATTGACCCCTCTAATAAGGGAAAATGCTTCTCCCTATTTACCCTGTCTATATCACCCAGAACTTTGTACACCTCAATCAGATTTCCTGTAAGTCTTCTCTACTCTAAGGAAAACAACCTCAGCCTATCTGGTCTCTCTTAAAAGCTGAATTGCTCCAGTGAGGGCAACTTCCTGTTGAATCTCTTCTACATCTTCCCCAGTGAAATCATGTCCTTCCTGCTATCTGGAGGCCAGAACTGCACACAATACACTAGCTGTGGCCTAACTAACATTATAAACTGCTCTATCACAAACTTCTCAATCCTGTAATCAATGCTTTGACTAATAAAGTCAAGTATCCTTTCCACCTATGTTGCTTCCTTCCTTTAGAACATTCCTTAACATCTACCTCTTTGAACAAGTATTTGATCAACTGATTTATAAAATTTACCACTTTGTGGCTTTAGACAGTATCAACAAGGAATGTGAGCAAGAAAGTGGAATTGAGGTTAAAGATCAGCCACGATCATATTGCATGATAACGCAGATTCATAGGCTATATCATCTTCTTCTGCTCCTATTTCCTGATATGACATACTTGCTTTATAATGTGTCTTTGAAGCAAACTGGGACATTTTATTATGTTTCAGTGCTGTGAAAAATAAGTTGTTGCTAGGGCAGAAATGTTTGCCCAGCAGCAAAAATACAAGTTCATCAAAGCAGTTTGAAGCATTTTGTAAGCCATGAATTTTCATGCAAATCTACAGGGGAAAGAAGAATTCAGATTGAGGCTGTTGATTTTATTCATAGACTTCTCTTAGGACATCATCAGTATTCTGCAATTATTGACTGAAGTTAGTCAATTATTAACAAGTCAGTACATTCTAACAGTGAAATGATTTTATCAAACTTTACCAAACTATACATACCAAATATTTATTGGAGCCTGGGGACTTCCTTCTCTTCATCACTTTAGTGCTTCTAAAAGGCCTTTGTAGTCACTGGTCCTGAATTTCAGAGCCTGTTTTTAAACTTTAACAAGTTTATGATATTGTAACCTCTGAAGAACCTCTCCTGGGCATCACCTTTCAGCCCAGTGAATGATTGGATTTGCAGAAACCAAGATAAAATAAACAAAATGACATTTGAGCATGATGGAATTGATTGTAAGGTTAGTTTTTTGACTGTTTAAAGTTTTTGCAAGACCTGGCAGTTAGCCTGAATATTGAATATTTTTAAGGCATGGAATGGGTTCTTTTAGGCAAGGGAATCAAAAGTTATGGATGAGCCATAATGTTATTGAAGGGCAGAGCAGGCTTGAAGGGCAGGGAGGATTATTTCTACTCTTATCTTGTATGTTTGTGTGTTCATAACCTCAAATTATTACCCACTCTTTTTTATTCACTTGTGAGATTTGGGTGCCGCTGGCTGGGCCAGCATTTAATGCTCTCCCTTTGCCCTTGAGAGTGTGGTGGTGAGCTGCCTTCTTGAACTGCAGCCCATGTGCTGTAGATACATCCATGATGCCATGAGGGAGGGAATTCCACGATCCTGACCCAGTGACAGTGAAGGAACGGTGGTATATTTTCAAGTCAAGTTGGTGAGTGGTAAGATAAATGCACTCTCAAATGGTGCTAACATTTCACTTCATCACAGTTGCAGAGGTCTAGTTGTAACTTGCTAATCAGATGACACGGGATAGTTGGAGGTGATTTTCATAATGGTAAGGTCATTGGACTAGGAATTCAGCAGACCAGGTCATGATGTGGGGACATGTGTTTGAATCCCGGTGTATGCAGGTGGTGAAATCTTATTGTAACATAAAACAAGACTACTGGTGACCATGTAATCGTTATTGATTGTTGTCACAGCCTGCCTGGTTCACCGATATTCTTTAGGGATGGAAATCTGTAGCCCTTACCAATAAGCCTTTAATATTTTTTTCAGTGCATGGAATTTCGAGGCACACGTATAGTAGTGACTTCTAAAACTGGAAGTCAATGCATCAGCATTATCAATCACACTGATAGGTGTCTGCCATATCTTGAGGAAACTCAGAGCGGTTGTGTGGCTATGCAGCTTAGAGTGCACACTGAGCCTGGTCTTGTCTACACTAGTGCGTGAAGTGATACATTTATTAGGAAAAATGAGGAGCGATATTGCAAACTAAATAGTATTTTAAAGGATACAATAAGAGAAAGACATCTGGGGAGTTACACACAAATCTTTGCATATTTAGGATAGGCTAACAATGCAGATAATCAAAAATAATGGATTCTGGGCATTGACAGAAAAGATACAAGACCCAGAAAATTATGTTAATCTTGTATAAATCACTAATGCAGACCCAGATGTAGTATTATGCCCAATTCTGGGCACTACACTTTAGGAAGTATCAGAATTTTTTTGAGAAAAGTCAAGAAATTATTGTGTGAAATCTTGGCTGTTCTTTTATCTGTCATAAGACCAGGAACGTTTGACGTTTCGGGCCTAGACCCTTCATCAGAATTTCTGATGAAGGGTCTAGACCCGAAACGTCAAGCTTTCCTGCTCCTATGATGCTGCTTGGCCTGCTGGGTTCATCCAGCCCCATACCTTGTTACCTCGGATTCTCCAGCATCTGCAGTACCTTTTATCTCTTTTATCTGTCATGTTTCCTTATTGCTCTCTCTAACTGCATCCTTATAACACATGACATTTTTTAAACTTCCAATTTCTGTTTTAGTTTCCAATTTTTTTCCCTACAAACTCTAATTTGCCCCATCTGGCTCTAGCTGGTATTCTTCTTTGTTGCCATCTGCTGTCACTGACTATCTGTTTCATTTTCTAAATTTGAGCTCGTCTTTCAATATTCTGGTGTTTTCTCACTCATCCTGTCTTTCCATTTCAATTTAAACCTCTATTTTGATAAGAGTGGAATCTCACACCTTGTTTCCTTCCAGCAAACTTATTTTCTCTTTCAATCTTTCATACATTCTTTTCTCCCCATCCATGGATCACCAGTTTGGTGGAGAGACTTGCGCACTCCAACAATCCCTTGACCGATATCATTGGGAGTTCCTTGCTTCTAGTACTGGCAATCATGGTGGCAGTGTCGGGGTGGAGCAGATAAGTGCAGCCCAAAATCTCCTCAATGACAGAGCAAAGGAATGCATGGCATTGGTTGCAACAGAGGAAGAAGCCTGCAGCAGCAGGGTGACCATGGTCATTGTAGTTTGGTAGGTATCGAAAATCTAATCATCAACCCCTTAGGACTGTGTTGAAAATGAAGGTACCCCAAGGACTACCAAGGGATTTCTGTCAACAAGCAAGTTGGCCCGTTCTTAAATGTTTCAGAAATGAAACTCAAATCAACCCACGCCTGATCAGCCAAACATTCTAGTTCCCAAATATGTTAATGGTGAGACTCTCGAATATGCTGAGCACTTCCCATCCCTTGGCAGTCACCACTCTCAAAATGCTACCATTTTCAAGGGGATCCAGGAAGCAGAGCAGCTGCATCAGCCCAGCCTTCTGCAAAATACAACATCAAATATTTAACCTGAACTTCCCAGAATCTAGTCTACTGTATTCGCTGCTCACAGTGTGGTCTCCTCTACATTGGGGAAACGAAGCGTAGACTGGGTGACCGCTTCACAGAACATCTACATTCTGCCTGCAGAAAAGATCCTGAGCTCTCAGTTACCTACCCCTTTAACACACCACCCTGTTCCCTGGCCAACATCCCTGCCTCAGTGTTCCAGCGAAACTTAGTGCAAGTTGGAAGAACAACACCTCATTTTCCACTTGGGGACCTTGCAGCTCTCTAAACTCGATATTGAGTTCACTAATTTTAGGGCCTAAACTCTACTATGTCCAAGCCCCCTACCCGACACAACAGGCCTGGTTATCACATAGCCTGCCTTTACACACTACCTATTGTTCGTCACTAACAGTCCCCATTAACAGCTATTCACCCTCCTAGCCAAATCATTATCAACTCCTTTGTCTATCCAACGCGTCTTTTCTCTCTCTGGGTGCACCAACCCCCTCCGTATCTTCTGCATACAAACTGACATTTCCTAGTGATGACCGGTTCTGAAGAAGGGTCACCCGACCTGAAACATTAACTCTGATTTTTTTCTTCACAGATGCTAGCAGACCTGCTGAGCTTTTCCAGCAACTTCTGTTTTTGCACCCGCTTTTAATGTTGTTGTGTGAATTTTCTACTTAGTGCACTGAATCTTCCTTTGTCACTGACATTGCTATCATTCTGTAACAATAATATTTAAGGCAAACATCCACGCTGTATAGCACTTTTTTTTTGCGAGTCAATTTACTCTGAGTCCTTTCAAAATGGAGGAGTGGCACAAATGCTCCTCCATTTTTGGTAGATGCTAATTATGCTGGGAGAGCGAATGAAATTTTTTTTCTCTCTATTCATTTTATGAGATGTGGGTATCACTGGCTGGCCAGCATTACTTGCCCATCCCTAGTTGTCCTTGAGAAGGTGGCAGTGAGCTGTCTTCTTGAACTGCTGCAGTCCACCTGCTGTGGGTTGACCCATAAAGCCATTAGGGAGGGAATGCCAGGATTTTGACACAGCGACAGTGAAGGAACTGCAATATATTTCCAAGTCAGGATGGTGAGTGACTTGGAGGGGAACTTGGAAGTGGTGATGTTCCCATATGCCTGATACCCTTGTCTTTCTAGATGGAGGTGGTCATGGGTTTGGAATGGAGTGTAAAATGGACAGACAGCACACCCTGACCTCAGCAAGGCCATTTGAAATTGATTCTGAGTTCAAGCAGGCCCCATTTTCACTGATCTAATGATATTTACTCACAAAGTGTTTATCACAAAATTATGGAGGTGGTGTAAATGCTTCAGATGCGTGGATAGTGTTTGTTTAAGTGTCATAATGTAAAGTTATTTAAATCGCCCGCTCTTTAAAAATGAATGGGAAAAAAAGATTGAAACTGTCTTTTGGAGTAAAAATGTAAACACCTGCTGCACACATACATTTATTGACAGACCATCTGGTGTGGCATTAAAAAATGCATTATCCACCTGCTCCTACAGTTTGACATACTCCGTTGTTGACATTTCCCACTGACTTTATTCCAGCTGATCCCATTGCAAACACTCAACTAAGTTTTAAAAGCTTTAATGCCATTTATGTTCCTAAGGGGGAGGGGGAATTGAGCTCACATTTTGTTAGGCAGTTTAAATAGGTGATTAAATTATTATGTCCTTGCAGTAAGAGGAGTTCGTTTTATGCAGATTGATTATTTGAGGGGATGTGAAAAAATGTTTGAATGGGTTTTATAAATGTGTTATTTTTGTATCCTGTGTATGAGTGAGAGCTTTGTTACATAGTTAAAAATTCACCTTTTTCATCTCTACTAGTCTCCTGAGGCCTACTAACAGTAGCTAGAGGGTGAATGGCTATGGAGGTGGTATCAGAGACATGGAGGCAATACAGTGGGTCAGGGGGGTGGGTGTTGTGGGAGGCAATATGGAATATGTGGTGGGTATGAGAGCTACAGAACCGATCAGCCTTTTACACAACTTGTCTGAAGTCTCAGAGAACAAAAACACACCTTCTAACTAGCTATGCTCAGCCTGCCTCTGTAACTGGCTCAATGCGACATCTGTGTATATGGGGCTCATTTCCATTGAAACTGCTTTGCCAAAACAGGAGATTTCTGGTCTACATCCTCAAACAAATTCCTGTTGAACAATAATTATGAGATGATTTTGGTCTATGTCAGATGAGTAGGTCAGAAGCTTGGAACTCTGTAGCGAGTGGCTCACCTCTTGATTTCTCAAAATCTATCTAAGGCATAAGTCAGGAGTGTGAAGGAATATTCTTCACTTGCCTGGATGAGTACAACTCCTGCAACACTTAAGAAGCTTGATATCATCCAGGACAAAGCAACCTGCCTGACTGGCATCCGTGTAACATCTTCTATGTTCATTCCGTCTGCTACCAGCACACTAGTGGCAACAGCGTGTTCCATCTACAGGATGCACTGCAACAACTCACAAGGCTACAGCACCTTAAAACCTATGACCTTTAGTACCTAGAAGGTTAAGAGCAGCAGATATATAAAACACCCTGCAAACTTCCCTCCAAGCCATATATCATCCTGACTTTGAACTACATCATCGCTCCTTCACTTTTGCTAGGTAGAATTCCTGGAATCCTCTTCCCAATCACACTATGCCCAGCCACCCGCAAAGAATGCAACAGTTCGTGAAAGCATCTCTCCATCTTCTCAAGGGCAACTATGGATAGGCAATAAATGCTGGCCAAACCACTGACACCCAGATCCAATGAATCAACAAAAAAATGTTTTACAGATTACATGATTTATGGATTCTATGATGATGACTGTAGTCTTAGGGATCAAGGCAGAGAATTGGATTTCTATATTCAAAAATAAACATTGCAGCTACAGGCAAGCAACGAATGAGTAAAGCCTCAAAAAGTACTGCAGGAAACTGTAGCAGCATTATTCTTCCAATAAAACATTTTGCATTTATATATATAATGCTTTTCACAATCACAGAAGTCTTGAAGCACTTTACAGTCAATGAAATACCTTCTGAAATGTTGTTACCGTTGTATTTGAGAAAGTGTATAAACTAATTTATGTTGATCAAAAACTCCCATAAACATCAGTGTGATAATGACCAGATTATTTTTTTAATGCTGATATCATAACAAAAGAGATATGATAGAAGTGAAAATATTACAAGACTAAAACGTTGAAGATGAAGATTTCAGGAAGTCCAATATTTCCCATTTTCTTCTAATTAATATCCTTCTAAACACAAATTGTTTTATCTTTTTAATTCTTTTTTACTAAAATGGTTTGGGAATGTTGGCTAAATTAAAAGTTGTTTTTAAAAGTCTCCTTGGAGCAACTGGAGACATTATGGATTTATCTGTGATATCATTTAGACCAGTAACAAAACCTAGTTGAATTCATAACTAAATGCTCTGAGCAATATATCTGCTAATGGATGCAGCACATTTTCACAACTTTATTTTATATTTTAATTTTTCCTCAGGATATATTTAAGTATACCTTAGTTTTAAAATAATTATATTAAAGATTTATGTGAGTACACTGAGCTGATCATGGTTAGTCTGGCTGAGATTACAGTGAATAAGAGCATGTTTTCCTAAACGGTGATGTCGACCTTGCATAAAACACTTGTTAGGCTTCAGCACTGTTCTGGACGCCACATTATAGGAAGGACGTGAACACACTGGAAAGAGTACGGAAACAATTTACAGAAGTGGATCCAGGGATTAGGAACCTCAGTTATGTGGATTTATTGAAGAGGTTGGGCCTGTTCTCCATGGAGAGAGAAAGGCTAAGAGGAAATCTGATAGAGGTTTACAAAACCATAAGCAGACTAGATAGAATAGATATGGAGAAACTGTTCTTGATCATAAAAGGAACAAGAATAAAAGGACATAAATTTAAAGTGGTCGACAAAAGAAGCAAGGGTGAAGTGAGGAAGAACTTTTTCACTTAGCATGTAGTTAGGGTATGGAATGCACTGCCTGGGAAAGTGGTTGATCCAGGTTTGACTGAGGTATTCAAGAGGACTTTGAGTGATTTTTTGTATTAAAACAATGTGCAGGGGTATGGAGAATAAGCAGCAGATTGACAATAGGTAATAATGCTCATTTAATGAGTTAATGCAGGCCAATAGTGTGGTCAAGTGACCACAGATCCAAAAGTGGATATTCTAAGTTGATCCACAGTCAGAGAATTATCATGGGCCTAACAGATAATTGGCCAAACTAAATTAAGCCAACATCCAGCAGCTATTGGCCACAGAGAACAGTGGAAACTAAGGTCAAAGAGGTGACAAAGATTCAGGAGAATCACTTACAACCAGCCTGATGGTTGTGTATTAGAGAAGTATCGATCTGACTTTCTGGCACCTTGACTTCCAGCCAGTGCCTAAGGATGTGCACTTTACACCTCCCTGGCTATGGCAAAAGTGAAGGGTGTTGGCATGACTCCACTGGATGCTTTGAATCCTACTTGTGCCCTCTTTGGAAGTTTCTGGATGAGGGAGATGAAAACACATACCTTGAAGCTGTCCCCTCAATGAAGACTCACAGCAAGACTTATGGCAGAAGATTGTGTGGCTGAAGTCCTTGGAGAAGATCTGCTCTGACCTGCAAGACCCACCTTCGTGGAAGACAGGCAGCCCTTTGTCAGAGAGGAACAAGATTCCAATAGCCCAGCTCTTCCATGCGGCTCATTGTGGGTAATATCCATTCTCAGTCTGATAGAGCTAGATCGACAGTAAATATCGTGGGAATATGGAAAATGTTCACATGGTGTTTTTAATATTGGAATATTTTGTTAATAAAGTTGAGTCGACCCACAAACTGAATTCTGTCGCCCTTCGTCCACCTCACTGATAAGAGTGCTTGGGTAAAGTATTTTTAATACATAAACTGGTCACAGAGTCCAAAGCATGTACAGCAGGAGCCTCCTTCTGTGCAGTAATATTTCTGTGACATACATTTAAATACCAACATTAAAGTCTGAGTTGGGCTTCTTGCTTTGTGAAAATGGCACTTCAATCTCTGCCTTATCATTAAAATGTTTTGAATTGCATGAAGTTGCTGTATTGCCAAGCTCGGTATGAATAAGACTTATCTTTCCAAGACAAATCCTAGGAATTCAAATCAAAGTACCCTTTTAATGATGTGATGAGTTGTAGTCAATAATTCCTTGACTCATCAATTGTTTTTGGAGATTTAAAGTTGTAAGATATAAAACTGTAACTTATTTGTGCCTTATCTTCCTCTCAAAGACTGGCTTCTCCAATCTTTCTTTCCCTGTCTTTATTTTTGATTAGGTATATGATTTGGTATTCAACTCAATCACTTTTCTTTCTATTTCTTTATCTGTTGTCAGCTATTTATTTCAATCTGATCATTTAAGGAAATAACCAGTTGTTTGATCTTTTCATTGGATGGCCAGTTTCTTTCACTGATATCAAGTTGCACTTGTAACACCTTGGCATGCAAAATATAAAACTCTCTATATACAAAGGCTAGCTGAAATAAAGGTAGTCACTATTAAATGACCTGCTACAGCACATTGTGGCTCATTGCGTTTTTGATTACTGTGGGCATATGAGAGACAGAAGAAAACTGCCTCCTAATTACTGTGTTATCTAATAAACAAAGGTGAGGATCTTACAAAAGCTGAGATGTTTTTTTTCAATGAAGGCCTACATTTTGCAGTCAGGATGATGCTGAAACCAACAGCATTTGCTGTCATTATTCCTCTGAAGCTGACAGCAGTGTCTAGAACCCACACAACCAATGAAAAATAAAAACTGCTGTTGCTTCCAGTACCTTGTTGAAGTCCCCACAGACTGTGATCAACTGTAAATAACTCAGTTGATGTGAACATGCTTTGATACATTATCTGTGTCGGTGTCAGCAACCTTTAAAAAATTATATCTTGTTGAATTAGGTATAACTGACATTTTAGTGATACATTAGGTCCACAATTACCACTGCGAACATCTCTAATTCTGAAGAATAAATTTTATGTTGGAGATGGTCAAGTTTGTCAAGGTGGTGTGATGGCCTCATGTTATTGTCAGTTGACTTTAATCCAGAAACTCAACTTATGTTATGGGGTCCCAGTTCAAATCCCACCATGGCAGTATGTGGAATTTGAATTTCCCGAAACATATCTGGAATTAAGAATCTATTGAAGATTATGGTGGGGGAAAAAAACCCATCGAGTCCATCAATTGATTTCAGGGAAGGAAATCTGTATTTCTCACCTGGTCTAGCCTACATGTGACTCCAGGCCCACACCAATGTGGTTGACTCCTAACTACGCTCTGACATGGCCTAGAAAGCCACTCAGTCATATCAATTGGCACAAAGCCTCAACAAAAGGAAGCAAAACTGGACGGACCACCTGACATCGATCTAAGCACCGGAAAAGACAATGGCAGAAACAGTCCTGTCAACCCTGCAATGTCCATCTTGTTAATTACTGGGGGCTAGTGCCAAAATTGGGACAGCTGTATCACAGATATAGTCATACTCACTGAATCATACCCTACAGAGTCCCAGACACTAAAATCACTATCCCTGAATAGATCCTGTCCCACCAGCAGGGCAGTCCCAGCACAAGGGATATAGTTGGGAGGGAGTTACCCTGGGGTCCTTAACATTGACTCTGGAGCCCTTAAGTCTCATGGCTGAAAGTTAAATATGGACAAGCTTGCCCTGTACAGTACTCCCATGGCTAATGAATCTTGTGTTGAACAACACTTTAGGAAAGCACTGAAGGTTGCAACAGCACAAAACATGCTCTGGGTGTGGGTTTTCAATAACTACCACCAAAAGCGGCTTGATCAGCATGACTGATCGAGCTGGTCGGGCCCTAAAGGACATTGTTGCTAGTTTAGGCTGTGGCAGGTGGTGAGGGAGCCAACAAGACAAAGAACTATTTGATCTCATCCTCACCAGTTTGCCAAATGCAGATGCATCTGTCCATGACAGTTTCAATAAGAGTGACCACCACAAAGTCCTGCCTTCATATTGAGAACACCCTCACAACTTAACAGTCTTAGAGTCAATGAGTCACACAACATGGAAACAAACCTTTGTTTCCACAACCAACAGATCGGAACTAAGTTCTGCAGTCCGGCCACATCCAACCATGAATGGTGGTGGACAATCAAACAGCTCACTGGAGGAGAAGACTCCACAAATATCCTCGTCCTTAATGATGGAAGAGCCCAACACATAGGTGCAACCGATAAGGCTGAAGCATTTGAAACCGTCTTTAGCCAGAAATATTGAGTGGACGATCCATCCATCACAGATGCTAGTCTTCAGACAATTTGATTCACTCCATGTGATATCAAGAAACAGTTGAAGGTATTAGATATTCTAGAAGTTATGAGCCCTGAAAACGTTCCAGCAATAATACTTGTAAGATAGTACAAGTACTATTAATACCAGCTCCAGAACTTGTCGCTCCCCAGCCAAGATATTCAACACAGCTACAACACTGGCATCTATCAGACAATGTGGAAAATTGCCCAGGGATGTCCTTTACACAAAAATCAGGACAAATCCAACCCAGCCAATTATTATTCCAACAGTCTACTCTCGATCATCAGTAAGGTGATGAGAGGTGTCATCAACAGTGCTATCAAGTGGCATCTGCTCAGCAATAACCCACTCAGCGATGCCCAGTTTGGGTTCTGCCAGGGCCACTTAGATTTCATTCAAATATGGACAAAAGAGCTTCATTCTGGAAGTGAGGTGAGAGAGGTCATTCATATCAAGGTCGCATTCGGCCAAGCGTGGCATCAAAGAACTCAAGCAAAATTGGAATGAATAGGAATCTGGGATAAACTCTCTACAGGTTGGAGTCATACCTGGCACGTAAGAAGATGGCTGTGGTGGTTAGAGGTCAGTCATTTCAGCTCCAGGGCATCCCTGCAGGAGTTCCTCAAGGTAGTGTCTGAGGCCCAAACATCTTCAACTCTTTCATCAATAACCTTCCCTCCATCATAAGGTCAGAAGTTGGGATGATCACCAATAATTAAATAAAAGTGCCCAGTACCATTTTCAATTTATCAGAATTTGTCCATGCTAAAATGAAAAAAAAAAACGTGGACAATATCCAGGCTTGGGCTGACAAGTGGCAAGTAACATTCACACCATACAAATGCCAGGCACTGATTGTTTCTTATTGGAGATAATCTAATCATCACCCCATGACATTCAAGATATTTCTATCACCGAACACCTCACTATCAACATCTTGGGGGCAACTATTAGCCAGAAACTCATGACCAATACAGTGGCTACAAAAGCAGGTCAGAGTCTAAGAATACTGCAGCAAGAACTCACCCCTTGACTCTACAAAGCCTACCCACGATATACAAGGCACTATAAGGAATGTGATGGAACACTCGCCACTTGCCTGGATGGATGCAGCTCCTACAACACTCCAGAAGATTAACACCATCCAGAACAAAGCAACCCGCTCATTGACATGCATCCACGCCCTTTACCAGCGAAGCTAAGTAGTGGCAACGTGCATGATCTACAAGATGCACTGCAGAAATTCACCAAAGATCCTTACATAGCACCTTCCAAACTCATGACCACCACCATTCAGAAGGGAAGGGATAGCAGATACATGGGAACACCACCACCTGCAAATTCCACTCCAAAGCACTCACCATTTTGGCTTGGGAATAAATCACAGTTCCTTCACTGTTGCTTGGTCAGGATCCTGGAATTATCTTCATTTAGGTCTTCCTAAAGAACATGGACTGCAATGGTTCAAGATGATAGCTCATCACCACCTTCTCAAGGGCAACAAGGGGTAGGCAATAAATGCTGGCCAGACACCGATGCCCATATACCACAAGAGAATAAAAATAAATCCTCTTTAACAATAAAAAGAATCAACATTTTTAATTTTTTAAATACGTTTCATTGTGATATTTCAACTTTTACCTTAATTCCTTGATGATGTCTCAGCCACTTATTTGTCTTTATAATACGAAATGAGAAAATGCAAGATCATCTGTCAGATTACTACTGTCTTTCTGTCTGTAAGAATGCATTCATATATTTGACTGCTTACCCTGTTTGATGACATCACTGTTGCTGGACACCTAGACATTTCAGCTGGACATCAGGTTGAAAGAAATGCTGGGAAAAGGGAAATCCACACTCCAGGGAATGCCAGACTTTTGTAGGCTACTGGTCAACAGTGAGGGCCCATTACTTCACTGCTGATTACAAAAATCTGAGTTAATACCAATAAAGAGAATGGTATGTTCTCACCAGCATGTTTATGCCTCTAGTTTGTAACTTCACTAACTTCCTTGCGAGGTCGCTCAGGTTCAAACGAATGGCATTCTGTTTGACTGCGAGATGATCTTTTTATCTTGTATTTGGTCTATTGCCAAGATCTAATCCTTCACATCTGGGACATTTTTTTTCTCCCTGCGCCTATTTGTATACCATTATCTTTATTCCAGCTTCCACCATTGCCAATGCTTCTTCAATCCATACTGTTATCACATTGTGGTTTGATTTCTCAGATATTACTCTCACTGGTCCCTCTGCCTCTACACTTTATCTAATCTAACAAAATATCCAATTCGGGGCTCTGCTGTTCAGGATGAATGTAAAAGCTTAGGTAAGCGTGCAGAAAAGATTTCAGAGAATGGTTCTAGTGGATTTGAGAGAATGGTTCTAGTGATCATAGATATTGGTTAAGTAGATAGAATTGAGTAGCTGAAGTTTTTCTCCTGTAGGAGCCATAGATTCAGATACGTGGAAAGTGAGATCATCTGAAGATACCAAACATGGTCTGCCCCATTATGGTCCTGGTGGAAACATAGACTGCATTGTATCTTAGATCTGCATCGTCTTCTGAGGGTTTTGGAAAGGTGTCAGGATCCATGTCAGGATGGAGTAGCCCATGTCTCCCAGCAGCCATGCCTCTATGGCCTGGGGATTTTGAAAGGAGGTAGTAACCTGTCATTTCGTTTTACTAGCCATGTGCTGCAGACCCTGATTTTTAAGAATAATTTAACCATACAGCTTCTATATTCAAAAGAACTGATCATTCATCCATTTACTTTGTTAAATTGTCTTTATGCTGAACTCATGGAGTTCACTGGGCTCAGCCTGAGGCCAACCAAGTCACCAACCTTCAAAACTATATACCCTTTAATTTCACTGGACTTTTAAGTTACACAATCTCTCCTTCCACTTTACAATCTATTCATTTATGAATCAACTTCATTTATTGCATGTTTTTATTTCTTGCTTTGACTGGATTAAATACAATAAATACTACTTTCCTTAAAAAAATCAAGAAAACAGGTCTGAGATAACAAGGTGTAGAGCTGGATGAACACAGCAGGCCAGGCAGCATCAGAGGAGCAGGAAGGCTGATATTTCAGGCCTAGAACATTCTTCAGAATTGGGGGAGGGGGCGGGGGCTCCGAAATAAATCGAGAGAGGGAGGTGTGTGCCTGGGGAAGGTAGGTGGGCTGGTGATAGGTGAGAGCATGTAGGGAGTGGTGGGGATTGATCAGTGAGGTGGGAAGAGCGGACAGGTGGGAGAGAAGATGGATAGGTTGTGTCAGTTTAAGGAGGCGGGGATGAGAGAAAGGGTTGGTCATGGGATGAGGCTGGGGATGGGGTGATTTTGAAACTGGTAAAGTCCACATTGAGAGCGTCAGGTTGTCGGCTCCCAAGGCGGAATACGAGGTGCTGCTCCTCCAGTTTCCAGGTTGCATCATTGTGACACTGAAGGAGGACCAGGATGGTCATGTCGTCCAGGGAATGGGAGGGGCTTTTGAAATGGTTTGCGACTGGAAGGTGTTGTTGTTTGTTGCGAACAGAGTGCAGGCGCTCTACAAAGCAGTCTCCGAGCCTCCGTTTGGTCTCACTGATGTAGAGGAGGCCACATCAGGAGCAGCAGATGCAATGGACCACATTGACGTATGCGCAGATGAACCTCTGTCTGATGTGAAAGGTTTATTTGGTTCCCTGGATGGAGGTGCAGGGAAAGGTGCCAGGGTGGTGGGGCTAGTGGGAAGTGTGGAGCGGACAACGGAGTCATGGAGAGAGTGGTCCCTCTGGAAGGCAGATAAGGGTGGGGAGGGAAATATATCTTTGTTTGTGGGGTTGGATTGCAGGTGGTGGAAGTGGTGGAGAATGATACGTTGAATACGGAGGTTAGTGGGGTGATACATATTTATTTCGGAGCTCCCTTTCCCCGCCCCCATTTCTGAAGAAGGGTCACGACCCAAAATGTCAACTTTCCTGCTCCTCTGATGCTGCCTGGGCTGCTGTGCTCCTCCAGCTCCACTCTTGAATTTCGTTATTATTTTTCATGATCTCAAGATGTCCCAAAGTGCTTTAATAGCAAATTATCTAATTTTGGAGTTTAGTTAATGTTGTAGTGTTGAAGTGCCTGCACTGATGTCTGTTTTTGTTTGCCTCAAGCTGCCTTAATTTGGTTAGTTTTATTGTTGGATATATGTTCTAAATAGATTCAACTCTCAAATCATCATGCTAACTGAGAGATTAACTTAATTACAGAAAGAAATGAATCCAGCAAAATTGTAAGAAAATATTTAGCACTGCTTTGTTTTCTGAATTAAAATATCTGCAATCATTCCAGTATCAATTCTTTTTCAAGTCGACATTACCACAGACACCAAAATGCTTAACAGAGATAGTAAGAACTGCTGATGCTGGAGTCAGAGATAATACAGTGTGGAGCTGGAGGAACAGAGCAGGACAGGTAGCATCAGAAGAGCAGGAAAGTTGATGTTTTGGGTCGGGACCCTTCTTCAGAAAAATCAGAAAAAAATTCTGAAGAAGGGTCCTGACCCAAAACGTCAACTTTCCTGCTCCTCTAATGCTGCCTAGCCTGCTGTTCTCCTCCAGCTCCACATTGTGTTTTCTATAAATTGCTTAACAACTTTCTTAGTTTTTCAAAGAAAGATCTTGCCTCTAAGACACCACATAAATCTATCTCCTGTCATCATCACTCAGGTCACTGTTCAATACATTTCTGAATGTACTGCCACTTTGAAGTTCATGTTATGTTTCAGTGTTTCCTTTCTGATACAATTGTTGGGTAAATATTCAATTCATATTATAATTTGGCAATTGTTTCATGGAAATTTAGGTGTAATAACTTAACTTTGACACATAATAGGCCAATATTTTTGGAACAAGCTTTTGCTGGTTTATATGATTGGCACACATTAGGAAGAGTATTAGAATCTTCTGCAAACCTGGCCAGCAGCTATAGTGTGAAACCTGTATTACTTTGGGTCAACAGTTGACTCTGAGTGATCTAAACAATGCAATACAATAACCAGATGTAAATTGAATCCACTTGATCTGCAGTGAAAGAAACATCTTTTCAGCAGGATCATTGGATTTAAATGTTGGATTATGGCGAAGGAGTAGTTGAAGAAAACATGCGCCATCAGAAAGATATTGAGCCTCAAACATTTGCATGGCTATTGGAGGAATGTTGTTGAATTAATTAACTGGAACTTTGTTTTAGATCTTCAAATAAAGGCACACATGAAGGCTTTCAGTACTCACAATAGATATAGATATAAATTTAGTTGTGCAATGGGTGACTGAGGCACTAAAACCTTTTATAGCTTATTTAACTTTCCATTCTGGTGAACAAAGTTATTAATTACTGTACAGAGAATGAATTCCCAATGGAGAAAAAAAACTATCTACATCCCACTGCCATATCTTAAACAAAGCAATGGATCTGTAAATCTCAAATATCCAATGCCTCATTTAATGTAAGATCAGGATGTGCTTGAAGTTACTTTTAAATCAAAACTGATTTTTAAAATATAATTTGAACATTACTCCCTGAATGTGTATACCTTTTCCATTATATGTGATTTGCTTTCTGATGCTTTCATGATGCAATGCAATGGGAAGAAATTTGATGAGGGGTTCAAGTGAAGAGCTGGATTGTAAAATGTTGTTTGCAGTCAGTTTAAAATAGGCATAAGCAATAAGCTCGTCATAGAACATACAAATTCCCACACCTATCAGAAATAAACTAAACTGGAGCTCTTCTTAAATGATAATGAAAGAAATGACCTCTATTGAAAATGTTAGTTGCAAGGCCCCTATTTCATGGTTGCTAATATAAATCAAGTTCCTTTTTTTTAGAATGAAGTCTCAATTTTATCAATATTTTGAGCAATGCATTGCAAATTTTGCTCCTTATGGGAATTAAATGAATCAGCTTACATTTTTATTATTTGACATTACAGGATTTAGAAGATAGCACTTTTCAATTCCATCCATTTTTCTCAAAGCACAATTCTGTTTTCAAATAACATTTTTCTTTTAAAAATGTTGGTCTGAGGTTTCCCCCAATGATGTTGGCAAGAAACAAAATGGTTTCGCTTTTCTTGCTTGCACAATTGGAGGATTAATCATCGTAGATATGAATACTTTTGCCTTCTAAACTTTTGCTGGAAAACTATTGGGGGAAGGAAATCACTTGCAAAATGAGATGCAAATGTAAAGGACATAGAATTATCCCTTTCCATTGCTTCACAGGGACTGAATAAAACACATTTTGCTTTTATTAAATGGGATGACGGAAATTCTAGCCATCTTGTGGGGATTACATTTCACAATTGTATCTCTTTACAATTAAAGCCATTAGTTTATGTTGAATAAACGTGTCAAGTACAGTTTAAATTGAAAGGGATTAAGGGTTTATGCCACTGTTTGGTGGTCACATTGTAGGATTTCTTCCCCTTTCTTGTGAAAAACAAATCTATGATCTTAAAATTAAGCTAACATGCTCTTCCCCCTCACGCATACAATCCCGAGCTGTTTTTGCACAAAACTCCATTCTTCATGTATGAGCTTAGATATTGATTTCCAACAGAATGAGAACATAATAGCTGAGCTTGATCCTGTTCTGAGCACAAGCATCCTTTTTTTTAAGCTGGTCTAGCTAAATTACCATCACAGGATCGAGGTTGATATTTATCCTCCCCAGACAAGGGAAGCTGAAGTAGCACATGACATTCCCACACCAGGCCAATATAGCTTAGCTTCCAATATTTGACAGAGATTGTACCGAAGTAGGGTATTCATGGGTCAGGTGTCTTGGCAGTCTATTTATCAATTGAGCTGAGGCAAGCTGTGTTTTTTGTTGGATAGTTTGTGATGGTTTAATGCAAGAAAAGAGAAATTGTTAAAATAGATGACAAAGATAAATGACTACTTCATCAGAAAACCTATTGGCATCAACTTCATGAAACAAACTGGAGCTGAGACAGGACTCAAAGCAGGATTTTACAGAAAACATAGTGGATTAACTCAGGAAAGTGTACAGAAAGTCCATGCGAACAGTGTATTGAAGCAAACAGTCAACCAAACATACAAATTACAGCAAAACATTACTTTAGACGTAAACTGCAGCAACATATAGCAATAAAAAGAGCAATTTATTTGACAAAATGCGGTATTTGGAGACAATGCAACTTATGTAAAAGATCAATCCCAGCCACTTACAGCAATGACTCCAGGGATAATGGATGGTATAATTTCCTAAACGTCCCTATTCTGGCCAGGAATCATATTGTCATTCTATGCAACCTTACATAATTAACTATTGGTATCACTCTTGCACCAAATTCCAAACCTCTTATCTTTATGATCACATTTTGTCATGTTTAATGACGCTCACCTTGCATAGAAACCTTTTGTTTCAATTTCATAAAGCTCTAAACGTTGTATCCACTGCTGAGCATTCCATTCTCTAATAAAAACCAAAAGAACTGCAGATGCTGTAAATCAAGAACATAAACAAAGTTGCTGGAAAAGCTCAGCAGGGCTGGCAGCATCTGTGAAGGAGAAAACAGAGTTAACATTTCAGGTCCGGCGACCCTTCCGCAGAACTCCATTCTCCACACCCATATGAATACCACCAGACAGGGCCCAGTGCAGGGCAGAAATGGTCTGAGTGCATAGTTGTGTACAGTAATGGTTAATGATGAACTGTATTGAGTTCCACCCAATATAATGATATTACACAGTCTTGGGGTGGAGACAGTGAGTTCTACATAAGCCTTTATAGGGATCAAGTATATTCTCCGCGGCTTCTGAAATTTTTAAATAATTATGCCTAACTAGTAAAATAACCATGTAATAAACAATGTCATTAACTAAGACAAGTGCCTCTTCTGTTGAGGCCCACCATTGGTTTATCCTCTACCGCTGATAATCAGACAGGCTGTAGACCTCAGTGTGGACAAAGGAGGATTGATGGCAGAATCTGCCTCAAACAGTCCTTACCCTGTGCCATGTACTGACAGAGCTGGCAGGCACACAAAGTTCAAGCCGTGGCAATTATGCAATACCACAGATGGAAGCAAGTTCTTCCTGTGGGGATGCACCTTGCCAACATTTGGACCCCTCAAAGGCACGGGGAGATTGAACTTGAGGCGATGTTCTCACCTGTAAGTAGGCCACTACAGCATACTTTGCAGTCTGGACAACCATGTGTGCTGATCCCCAATGTGTAATTGAATTGCAGCATTCAGAGTGAGAGAGATTCCTTGTGTTAGTCTATTTTCCTTTTATTAAGCTACTAGCTAATAGCCTTCTAGCACACGGTGACAGAAAGTCTCTAACTGCAATAAAGACGTATCTTGAGGATAATAACAGAAATGCCGGAGGAACTCAACAGTTCTGGCAGCATCAGTAGAAAGAAAACCAGAGTTAACGTGTTGAGTCCAGTGACCCTTCACCAGAACTGAAACCTGCTAGGCAAGGGTGGTATTATGCTGATAACAGGATAGGGAGCTGGCGGAATGAGCAGAGTACATGAGGACAGTGCTCACAGAGAGAGAGGGAGGGAGGGAGAGAGACAGAGAGAGGGAGACAGAGAGAGAGAGAGATAGAGAGAGAGAGAGAAGAAATGGAATAGGCAACAAAGTCTTGAGGATAGTTCCTCCATTGTGATTTACTCAGCAAACTAATTCCCAAACCCAAGATAACAAGCGTGGGCATGGATGAACACAGCAGGTCAAGCAGCATCATAGGAGCAGGAAAACTTGACGTTTCGGGCCTAGACCCTTCATCAG
>JAHRHZ010000012.1:61462949-61531388 GCA_024137785.1 Ginglymostoma cirratum
CTGATGAAGGGTCTAGGCCCGAAACGTCAAGTTTTCCTGCTCCTATGATGCTGCTTGACCTGCTGTGTTCATCCAGCCCCACGTTTGTTATCTCGGATTCTCCAGCATCTGCAGTACCTTTTATCTCTAATTCCCAAACCCAGACTGGCACAACTCAAAGCATTTTGTCCCAATGGCATACTCCAGTAGAGTTGAAACTGGTTTCTAACCTCAGTTATTGTGTACTATTCAGCGAGAAAAATGCAAAATGAGTCTGTAGTTTGGGACGTAATCCATAGGGGAGGGGTTTGGTATTGATCAGAGAGTTGTTATCCCCTTATTATCACAAGAGATCGTATTCCAACTGTTTTGACTTGCTTCTTCTCCCCAGCACCCCTCCCCCTTTTGAAGCACTATAGTTTGAAGTTCCTATGCATGCACAGGTGTGGCATTCTGCGAGTCTCTCCAGACAGCAACTTGATTGGTATCTAAAGCCATTGTTGGCTGCATCAGCCATCTTTTAAATAACACATTTTGAAATTATAGGTTAGACATGTCCACGGTACTGTAGGGTCCTGACCTGTCAATGTAACATTACTTAATTTTGCATAAAGCAACATACTATCTGTATAATAAAACATAGAACTGCAGAAGCTGGAAATCTGAAACAAAAGCAGAAAGGGCTGGAGAAACTCAACAGGTAGCTTCAGTGGAGAGTAAAACAGAGTCATGCACAGCCTTAATACTGGTGACTAGAATCACATTTTGGCTCACGGCATAACGCCTCTTTCAGCAGGCAACCCAGCCAAGATGCCTGATTGGGTGCAGAATCCTGCCTACACACTTTTACTTTGCTGCTACCTTGCTAGACACCTGTTAAATGTTTGCCTGATGCTTGATTGGTTTTGCAGAGATGGTGATGGTGGGAGTGAGTGAACCGCTTAGTTCCCATCCTGCTCTCTCACCCCACTGGAAGCATGAAAGAAGAGATAGCTGCAGAGATAGTTGGATGTAAATGTTTAGAATTCCCAAAATTCTGGAAAGTCCTTGTGGATTGATTGGGAGCAGGCGCAACACTGATGTTCAAGGAAGGAGGTAGAGAGAAAACAGGGAACGATGAACTTGTTAGCCAGTACTACAGAAAAATGCTGAAATCTATTCTTAATCATTCCACAATTTCTGGCTGGGAGGTCTAGATCTTCTTAGTTACAGAACACAGAAATAATGCTCAAAGTAAGCATTGGCCTATTAGGACTGAAACAAAGAGAATGTTCTTCCACAAAGAGTTATGGATCTTTGGAATTCTCTACCCAGTGAGTTATGAATGCTCAAATGTTGAGCAAATTCAAGTCAAAGATGATAGAGTTTTGGATACTAAGGGATTTAATAGATTTAGGAAAGATAAAGCTAGATCTTATTGAACAATTGAGTAAGTTCAAAATACTGGAAAATGTGTGCTCCTGTTTCTGTTCTTTATATTCTAATGCTTTTCTGAAAACAGATCTTATCTGATATCACTGAAACTATATTGCCAGCCCTTTCCTGTTGCTGGATCAAAATCCTGAAACTCCCATCCTAATAGCATTGTAGCACCACAATTATTCAACATCTCATCACCACCCCGTCCAAGGGCAATTAGCAATGGGAAGAAATGCTGACCCAGTCACCAGAGCCCATATCGCATGAACAAACAAAATAAAATGACACAAAGTAAGTCCTCTCTGGTCTACATGCACATCATCGGGTCAAAATGAGTGCAGTGTGATTCATGATGGAAACTCACATTTCTTTCATATTTCTTCTTTCAGAAGCAGTGATTATAATGGAATATCTAGCATCAGGCCCACCATCGGGACTTGGGCACCTGCATTAAATAGAATTACGGAATTTTACCAAACAGACCATTTAGTTTAACAAGTCTACACTGGTACTTATCCTTCACACAAACATTCTCTCGTCCAATTTCATCCTACCTTTAAAACATATCTTTCTTTCCCTTTCTCCCTTGTGTACTTACTTGGCTCATCCTTAAACACATCAATGTTATTTGCATCAACTACTGCATGTGGCATTACGTTCCATAACCTCAACACTGAGTAAGAAAACACTGCCAGCTGACTTATAGAGACCAATAACAAACAGCGATAACTAATGCAACAGCATGTAAAATGAAAGAAATGCCAAGTTCAAACAAAAATTGCTTCGAAGTCTACAATGTCAGTACTGCCAAATTAAATTTGCTCCCTTTAAGGTTGGAATCTCAAAAATGGCTGATTGGGCTGTTTAGACAGTCCTTGTTTAATGAAAATGCTGAAATCCAGCTCTGCTTGCACAGCGGTTAGACTGAATAGTGAGGGGAATAAGAATTTTAAATAAACTTGGCATGCATACCGAAAGAAGAGCATCTTCTTTGCTTTCCTGACATTAATTTACCATATTATTAGTATACTCATGTATATCATCATCAATCAACTTCCCTAGCCCTATATATCTTTGAAGAATAAACACACAATAAATCAAATACATATCAAGGCCCAACTTGCTTTGCCCTTCCACCAGTCTCTTTGGGACTGACACTGGCTATGACCTACCCAGCTGATGCGTGCATGAGAAAAGGTTTATTGTGGGTTTGTGTTGCTGGGGACAAGGTGCAGGTCACTGCCTGATTTCTTTGGCAACCACCTTCTGAGGTCATATTTCAAGGTCGTCATATGAATGGTGACATTGTTATGTTTTGTCTCATGGTCGGTATGTCAGTGCACCATTAAGAAATGTGCTCATGACATGTATGCTGGGACACTGATTACATTTAAGGAGGAGATTTTTCATGAGTAATGTGTTAAAGGGTTATAGGAAATGGGCAGGAAAATGGAGATGAAGCCAAGATGAAATCAACCTTCCTCGTTTTAAATAGAGGAGAAAACTCGAAAGGCTGAATTGCCTACTCCTGCTCCCAGTTCTTGTGTTCTTAACACAGTATCATAGCATGTGAGCTGCAGGTGTAAAGGTTTTACATTCTACCTTATGCCAGGATCACTTAAAGCATGACACATGACTGGAAGTATTCTGATATGCATAATTTAATAGCTGAATATTAACCCAGACTCTGCTGTCCCTGAAGAACGTAATATGAGTACAGAATAAATTTTTGCTGGATTTTTGAATACCGTGATATTCAGACCCATTTTCATACATCATAAGAAATAACATAATCATTGTGCATCAGGCAAAGCACACAACCAGAAGCAAATTCAAACCAGGCAACATCTCCCAAAAAAAAAACACCATCAACTCCCTAAGACCCCATTCTTGATTTGGAATACTTTGTAGCAACCTCTTATCATTCAAATATACTCCAAGCACTTATGTCCTAAAATGCCAGCCAATGCTTTCAATAGGACATTTCTTCCTATCCTTGGCATGACACCAATCTTCCATTTTCACTTCGGTCCCATCTCTTGTGTTGCAATGATGGTCCTATGGCAACTTTAGCAGAATCTCTCACTTCTTATACAGCAGGTATCCCCTTTCCTACTGTGGAATCACAGCAGTAAACAGAAGCCCTGTCCTGCTGGAATACTGCTCCTTGGAGAAAAGGCATGTCGTGCATTGCATTTGTGGATGCAAAATGATTTACTTTTCTTTGATTCTGACTTCAAAACTATTGGCTTAAAATAGATTTCAAAATATACTGTAGCTCCTTTGATCCCTGAGAGCACATTAGTTCTATTCTTTTAACTGTTTGAGAGAAATGATTTGTTACCATACATTTTGCTGAGACAGAATGAACGATATCTTTCGACATCCATTCCAAATGTGTCAAAATGACTTCTATCAGTATATATGTGTACGTGAAATTTAAAGGAATAATTCAGCAGAGCCAGGGAAAAAAAAACAATGAAGGAGCTCTCATCTTCAATTGTCGGGCAGAAAACCCTGAAAAATGCAACCTCTTTGTCCTTGCTTCATACGAGCACAGCTTCCCTCTGGTGACCGGGCAAACTGTGATCAATAGTAATCAAGATTTTCAATTTGATTTATGTTTCTCAGTAGCACCAGCTAATGAGACATGCAGATACAAACCTTTGTGTTTCCTTTATGACACACTGGGCCATTCTTCCAGAATTCCTAACATTTCCTCACAACCCCACACCACCTTCCCATACAATCATAGAAGGTGTAACACTTGCCCATTCACCTCTTCTCTCCTCACTGTCCAAGGCCCCAAACACATCTTCCAAATAAAGCAGTGCTTTACTTGTACGTCTTTTGATATTTGCTGCTGACAAGGTGGTCTGCTTTACATCGATGAGACCAAATGTAGACTGGGTGACCACTTTGATGTCTGCCCTTAGGAATGACCCCCTACCTTATAGTTGCTTGCTATGTTCCCCGTGCCTTTTCCTGTTGCTTCACTAATCAGTCTCCTTTAAGTCATTCATGAGGCCGCAGAACTTACAGGGAACATTGGTTGCTTGCCTTTTCTATGAAACACCTTGCTCTCATGCTGACATTTACGTCCTTGGCCTGCTGTAGCGTTCCAGTGAAGCGTGATACATGCTGAAGGAACAGCACCACTTTCTTCAGTTGGGCACATTACAGCCTTCAGGGCTCAACATTGAATTCAATGAGTCAAGGCATGAACGTCCGTTTTGTTTACAATATCTACACATCTCCTGCGTGTCTTGTTGGCTTTGCTCGTAGCAGAGCTGACCCATTTTCTCTTTTTCACGCCTGAAGTTAACATTTTACATCTCAATATCTTCTTTGCCACTATTAATACTTCCTTGTCTTTTTCTCTGGATATCTTGACCATTTGATCTGCTTGCTACTACTCCACCCACCCAAACTAGTCTCTGTCAACAGCATAAAACCAGCAATTCCTAGCTCCTCCATTTTCAATGAAGAATCATATTGGACTCGAAATATTAACTCAGTTTCTATCTCCACAGATGCTGCCAGACCCGCTGAGTTTCTCTAGCATTTTCTCTTTTTATTTCAGACTTCCACAATTACACTATTTTGCTTTTGCTGGTGAAAATATAGACCAGTAATAGAGCTAATTCAGGGGTAAGTAAAAACAACATCCTTGCCAAGGTTTCATTTTACATTTGCATGGGTTCCTGTTAAAGAGTCATACAGTTGTACAGTGTGGAAACAGACCCTTCAGTCCAACTCATCCCTGGCAACCCGATATCCTAAATTAAACTAGTTCTATTTACCAACATTTAGCCCATATCCCTCTAAACCATCCCTATTCATGTACTCATCCAGATGCCTTTTAAATGTTGTAATTGTACCAGCCTCCACCACTTCCTCTGGCAACTCATTCCAAACACGCACCAATTTTGCATGAAAATGTTGTCCCTTTGGTTCCTTTTAAATATTTCTCCTCTCACCTAAACCCATGCCCTCTAGTTTTGGGCTCCCTTATCTTGGGGAAAAGTCCTTGGCTATTCGCTCTATCCATGCCCCTCATGATTTTATAAACTTCGATAAGGTCACCCCTCAGCCTCCAATTCTCCAGGGAAAATAGCCCCAAGCCTATTCAGCCTCTCCCTATAGCTCAAACCCTCCAACCCTGGCAACATCCTCGTAAATCTTTTCTGAGCCCTTTCAAGTTTCACAATATCTTTCCTATAGCAGGGAGACCAGAATTCAATGCGGGATTCCAAAAGTGGCCTAACCAATGTTCTGTACACTGCAACATGACCTCCGACTCCTGTTATTCCAAATTGGTTAAACTTTACAGTTCAATGTTCACCAGTGACAAAAAAAACTTGAGATTTTCAATTAACTAATAGGATGTAGCGTTTGCTGCTCAACAAACATGTTAGCTTCTAATATAGTTTAGAAAACCATTCCATTCATTTTAATTCTAATTATTACTTGTTGTTTTCACAATGTGTTTACAGTTATTTCTAAATTGAATATTATAAAACAAAATTGGATAAATTTATAAATTCATAGATCATTACTTTAGCTATAGTACTGATATGTTTGCATAAGTAAAACTGAAACTGCTTAATTTCACTTTGTATCCTTTTAGTTTAGTATTTAAATAGTGAGGTAAGGCTGCCATAATTGTACTGGACAAGAGGGCTACTCTCTCATTAGACAGCGATGACTGGTGGTGACTTAACCTGAGGGTTACCACACCACAGGTGAGGGGGTGAAACAGACAGCCCCTAATGTCAGTGTAGGAGTTGAACCTATGCTGTTGCAATGTCTTGGTATTGTAAGCCAGTTATCTAGCCAATTGTGCCCCTCAGGATTGAGGCCTTTAAAGGACTACATATACACAATTTTCCAATGATGCATTTCTTTTAGAATGGTAATTTACTTCTGGTCAATACCCTGCCCCCCAAAGCATCATGTAACAATTACAGAAATATTAAAAGTAGGGAAAACAGAATTGAACATTAATGGTGCTTAAGTATACTTTCAGTATATTTCTTGAAATACATCATGCTAGCTCAAGTTGTACAGAAGCTGTCACTTCTACTGCACAGAGTAGCCCCAAAATCTATACTCTTAAATCTTTCTGGGAGGAATTTCATTAATAATAGATAATAGGAGTGATGTTCTCCTAATTTTATTTTTTCCTTTATTCACAAATGCATCTGGACCTTCTAACTCAACCATCACTCAGAAATTGTAATTATCTTCAATATCTTCCGCATCCCAAGCGCATTTATTATTGTACCAGCTAGACAGCAGCAACAGTATGGTGAAAGAAATTATCCATTCATGTTGGAGGCCCCAGTGCTTCAAAGACGTACAAATATGCAATGAAAAATGGCTGCCAGCATACCTCAAGTAGGTAGGTTAAGTCTGCTTTTCTCTGTTTGAAGAGGTAGGCTCCACTTGTATGTGATGTGAGATCCTTCAATGGCAATTGCGTTAATACAGCACACACACATTACAGATTGAGGATATCTGCAATTACAAAATTCTGCACGCAGAAACTCAACTGGACTCACTGCATAAACATTGTGGTTACACCTGCAGGTCAGAGGCAAGTAACACACCTCCTGACTCCCCATCATTTACAAGACATGAGTCAGGAGTGTGATGGAATACTCCCCACTTGCCTGAATAGGTTTAGCTCCAACAACACACAAAAATCTTGACACCATCCAGAACAAAGCAGCCCACTTGTGTGGCACCAAATCCATGAGCATCCATTCCCTCCGCCACCAACACTCAGTAGCAGAAGTGTGTACTATCTACAAGACACACTGCAGAAATTCACTCAAAATCCTTCGACTGCACTTTCCATACCCACGACCACTTCCATCTGGAAAGACAGAGGCAACAGATACATGGGAACACCACTGTCACTGGATCAAAATTCTGGAATTCCTAAGGACATTTTGGGTCAACCTACAGCATGTGGGCTGCTGCAGTTCAAAAAGGCAGCTCAGCACTACCTTCTCAAGGGCAACTATGAATAGTCAGTCAGCAATGCCCATGTCCCATGAGTGAATGAGAAAAATGTGTATCTCATGTAGCGATCAACAATGTCAATTACAAATCCTGAGCACTAGAAATCCTGACCAAGACATTGATCATTACAAATTAATTCTAGTAATCTCTGTGAAGCAGGAGCAGCCACAGGTGATCGATAATGTCACCTGTGGCCCACATGTCACGAGCACATTCCAAGGTCTCATAGGTTGCACAAGAGCTGCTGTCTACACACATTGAACCGTAAATATTTCACAACATGTACTTTTATGCAATGGTGTCCATCTTTGCGTCATGTGGATTTGTAGAAGGTTGGGGGCCCTAGCTGTCATTGATCTCATCAAAATTACTATCTCCTATTATATGTGTGAGACATGGCTTGTGCAGCATACATAAGGTATACTATGTTGAAGGTCTATTTTGAGGTATCCCATTGCCTTCCTCGTCAGAGGCTTCAATGTTCCAATGTATCGAGGACCACGATAAGTTCTCATTTGTGTATGCTGTGACTGCAGCCTGACCACGTTATTAAGGAGCTGTTTCATTTCTGATATTCCCCACATAGGGCCATTGGACCAATCAACAACAGCTAACACCTGTGCCTCCAAATGAAAAAGTTTCAATAATAATCTTCTCAGGATGCAGAAGAGGCACGTGAAGCCCACAGTCTTTTGTCCTTGATGTCATGACCCCTAGTTGAGTGAGGTGCGGTGCCGTGATCACACGAATATGTCAGAACTATGTCATCTGCTGGAGTATAAACTGTATACATGTAGTATTGAGTGTTTCATATCATAAACATATCATGCACGTCAACTAACTTCATTTATTGGAAATCAGTCCAGTGAGTCAATGTCCAACACATCAGTGATCATTGTGATCACATGGTTAGAAGTCTGTGGCAGGTACCCTGGAAGTTTCCACGATGCCTATATCCTTGATAACACTCGTTCCTGCTTCATTCCAAGGGCTGATGGCCTTACGTGGATGGATGTTGGAGACAATGGCTACCTGCTCCACACATGGCTTGTGACACTGTTACATAAATGCTTGACTGTGGCTGAGCGTCAATACCATTCAACATATTCTTCCACTGGGTCCATCATAAGCCAGATGGTAGGCCTCCTTAATATGAGGTTCCTGTGCTTGCACAGGCTTTGGTTCCTTGCAGCACCCTGCAGAGTACACTGCTTAATCTGTGCATGCTCTTCTCTGGACAACCGAAAGAGACAGAAAGGGATATTATTGATGATGAGAGTTGTGAGTGCAGCATAATTCTTCCGGGGAGGAAGGTAAGGATGTTGAGCAGAAGGAACCACAATGAAGCCAGAAAAAACAGGCAGGACTTACTTGACAACTGCTTCCAATGGAATTTAGTTGGGTGGAGACATTATTCATTTGTAGATACATTGGTGTTGGAAAGGCAAGCAGTCCCTTTTTATTCTCAACTGCAAATGTAACTTTTTTTGCTTGTTCTTTCTTTGTTTTTCCTGTTGTGTAAAAATGTTACTGTTAACAACTGTTGCAAGTTTCTGAAGTGGGACCTCAGGGCTATAGGAGTGGGAGACCATCTCCTCCTGGTGTCTGTGAAGGTGACAGCCACTTTGAACATCTATGCTACTGTCTTCTTCCAGGGAGAAATGGGTAACCTGCATGGGATCTCTCAGTCATGAACCCACAAATACATCAGGGCAATGACTGATCCAATCTGTGCAAGTTCACAACAATTCATTTTGCATCCACATTACAGTGTCAATGCTGCAGCCAAGGTAGGAGGATTTGGAAACATATCCAATAAGCTCCAGGTTCAGGATGCCATTGACAGGTAGTGAGAAGACCATATCACAACATTGCGGAATTCATCAACAAGAAGGGGTTCATTTCAATTCATGTTCTAGTGATTTTTAATCACTGTCACCACTTCCTGGAAGTGTTTTCCCCCTACCCTGGCAGTTGCCACAACTCCTATATCTTGGGACATTCTCACATCCTGATATGCTTGAGGGTCTAGGGGCCTTACAAGGCTGGGTACTGGCAAACAAGGGCTATCCATATCTGCTGACACAAATGCTCACCCCCTGACTGATGCAGTTAATCCTGCCCAAGGTTTGACCAGGGCTGTGGTCAACGGACTATGTGCTGGATGCTGAGGAACTGGGGGTAACAGGAGCACTCTTCTGAGGGGGAGCTTGAGAACACATAGAATATAGAATTATAAAATCCGTAGAGTGTGGAAACAGGCCATTTGGCCCAACAGGTCCACACCGACACTCCGAGGAACGACGGGGGCAGGTGTAGCACTTCCTGCGGTTACAAGGAAAAGTGCCGGGTGTGGTGGGGCTGGAGGGGAGTGTGGAGCGGACAAGGGAGTCGCGGAGGGAGTGGTCCCTCCGGAAGGCAGTCCCAGGCCCCAAGAAGACTTTCCACATCAGGCAGAGGTTCACCTGCACATCTGCCAATGTGGTATACTGCATTCGCTGTACCCGTTGTGGCTTCCTCTACATCGGGGAAACCAAGCGGAGGCTTGGGGACCGCTTTGCAGAACACCTGCGCTCAGTTCGCAACAAACAACTGCACCTCCCAGTCGCAAACCATTTCAACTCCCCCTCCCATTCCTCAGATGACATGTCCATCCTGGGCCTCCTGCAATGCCACAGTGATGCCACCCGAAGGCTGCAGGAATAGCAAATCATATTCAGCCTGGGAACCCTGCAGCCCAATGGCATCAATGTGGATTTCACAAGCTTCAAAATCTCCCCTTCCCCAACCGCATCCCAAAACCAGCCCAGCTCATCTCCACCTCCCTAACCTGTTTTTCCTCTCACCTCAAGCCACACCCCCATCTCCTATCCACTAACATCATCCCGCCCCCTTGACCTGTCCGTCCTCCCTGGACTGACCTATCTCCTCCCTACCCCCCTACCTACACTCACCTTTACTGGCTCCATCCCCGCCTCTTCGACTTGTCTGCCTCCTCTCCACCTATCCTCTCCTCTATCCATCCTCTATCCTCCTCCCCCTCTCTCCCTATTTATTTCAGAACCCTCTTCCCCTCCCCCATTTCTGATGAAGGGTTTAGGCCCGAAACGTCAAGTTTTCCTGCTCCTATGATGCTGCTTGACCTGCTGTGTTCATCCAGCCCCATGCTTGTTGTCTCGGATTCTCCAGCATCTGCAGTACCTTTTATCTCTCATCACAGTCCAGTCTGTTTGAAGCCTCTTTAACAGTTTAGGTGTTATATTCCATCACTCTCTCTCTCCAGCCAGTATACCTCAGACATTTTGACTCTATCAGGCCTTTCTTAAAAGGAACATTTTGGAATTATAAGTTAAAATTGTGCTTAGTACTTTGGGATTCTGACCCACAGTCATGACACGTTGGAACATCATACTGCATTATCCCTAACTTCGGAGCACTTGGCGTCAGTAATGGATGCCTGAAATAAAAGTTGCTTCATTTCTCAGCACTGACATTGCACATCTTAAAAGAGAACGTTTTCTTGTAAAAAAAAATACCACCGGACAAAAACTCATAGACTGTGTATTAAATTTCCCAATGTGCAGTTCTGATTCATGAACAGGAATTTTACTCAGCTGACGAGACTAGCATTTATCCCAGCCCTAATCCCAGAGGGCAGTTAAAAGTCAATCACATTGCTATGTGTCTGGAATCACATGTAGACCAGACCAGGTAAGAATGGCACACTACCTTCCACTGAAGGGATTTTACAACACTTGACAATGGCTGAATGATTGCAGAACATGAGTCTTGGATCATGGATTATGAGCCCAGTGACATTACCAAGATGCCAGCCTTCCTTTTATGTCAGCTTCTGAGTTCATTGTTTCTCATCATTACAGTCCCAGCTTCTATCACACACTTTCCAGTTATCATGTAATCAAGATTTTTAGAGGATCATTTTGTTTCTAGTAAAGGAAGAAGGACAAAACAAGGCAAGTATTGACAAAATGAAACTGTGGAGTTAGTTACAGTAACAAGCCTGGATGATCAGAAAGAGAACAGTATATGGTCTGAGAAAAAAAAGTTACAACCATCAGCCTTAGATCCACTATCAGTCAGCTGGAAGATATATTCTTATGTAGGTAAGCAAGCAGTGGCCGTGATTGACTCAGAGTGAAGTCTTAACACTAAAATTGCCTCCCGCTATATCCTTTGACAGTTTTTAGGCAAGTAAGTAAATGATTTTCTGCAGTAATCTGGACAAATCAGCAAACCAGGGATTGATCTAGACCGTCAATGGGTAAAATGGAACAAACTTGACAATCAAAGGTTGTGGATCTTAGCTGTTTCAACCAAGCATTAGTTTTTTTTCGCAATGGAACTGATTTTTGCCTAATTTTCTTAAAGGTAGCAAATTATACACCATATCTCCTTCAATCTCAGCAGGTCTTGGTTTGATCCCTGGTAAGGAGAGTAGGTTTTAGGGTTAAGTATCCGATCCGTGAAATTGTCAAGGTCAACTTTACTGTGCAATGAAATACAACATAAAAAAGACAGTCGATGTCATGCAGTTAGGTTAAACATTGCATGAACACTTCCTCTTAAATAATTCATTCTGCTTCTTGTACGTGGCTGTATTAATTATTTCCAGCCTTCCAATACCATGGAGTGTTGCTCTTACCTGATTTGAATTGGGAGTAGAATCAACTGCATAATAACTATGAAAAAGGAAAACAAATGTATTCATAGGATGCAGCATTCACTGCGCACAAGTGCAGAACTGACAGATAAAGAAAAGGAGAAAAAAAGTCACTATGATGTTAAGAGACAGCCCAGCATCTCTGCAGAATAAATTACATGATTCACTGAAGGCTTATGCACTGCATCTTCCGTATACAGAATTTGGAATGATAAAAGCTTGCATTGGCTGGGGATGATATTTACTGTATGATAGATTTACTAGCATCCCTGGTACAGTCACACTGTATTGAATTATTGGCCTTTATTTAGCTGCATGTCCGCTGAAGCTTGAGTGTCTATTTAAACACAAGTGAACTGGAGCACTGCCAAAACTTTCAAGCCTCTGGCAGATTTGTGGATAGAAGCAAATGGCATCAGACTCAAATAACAAGGGGCTTAAGGACAGGTCAGTGCTGGAAAAACAATGCAGACAACGGTAGCCTATGAATATTGATGCAGCCATAAATATTAATGAAAGATAGCGCACGCCATTTGTTTCATAACCCTTCTTCTCCACACTTCAAACAATGCCTAAAATCCTTGTATTCTCACAAAAACACTACATAGATGTTACTTAATCTTTCAAAGGGGAATACAATTGTTTGGTATTACAGGAAATAAGCACCCAATAAATCTCTTCAAACATTTTTGTGTGCTGTAAGTGCTGCCTATTGTATGAGTAGGTATGATTTTTAAAAATTTCTTCAATATCATTATTATTTTCATTTTTAAAAAAATAGCTAATGTACACTTAAACAGCTATACTCCTAGATGTAACGATTTAGCACCAGTACCTTTTATCTCTGATATCATTTGAAATCTTATTGTGGCTGAAATTCAAAAAGTTTCAATTGCAATTATACTTTTGCTGCTGTTTTTTCTGGCTGAGTGATATTTTCAATGCATTAATGTTGACACTTAACAAGTATTTGTATGCATGACAGTGGATGTACGTGTATACAAATTAACCAGCTAGTCTTTGACAGTTCGGATGGTAACCTGCATTCCAGCGTAGAACTGAACCTTAGAGAAGAGGTTTTGCAAGTTAACTGTATTTGATTCTTGGCATGTGTTGATATCTAAAATGGTTCTCTCCATCATGATCAGAGAGTAAGGAAAAATAACCAACCATATTTCTCACACTTGAATGCCTAAATATGCATCCAGCGGAAAAGTGTGACCATGTCTAGGCCAGACATAGGAATGACTTCTCCACAGGTGAATAGGAGCAGCCTCTCGTTATCTGGATTCATACAAGGCGGCTGGTCAATTGGACAGGAAAGCCAGTCTTATATGGATCAAGCCCTTCAGGGAAGGAAAGAGAAACTGGCCTTTTTACGTTTTTGTAAGAGACAAATATACAATGGATAAATATTAAAACATTACCATCAAACCATGTTCCATATTCTAGTGAGTAGTTGCTATAATTAATCCCAATATAGCAAGTTCTATTTCTTAGGTTAGTTAGTAATTTGATATATGGTGTTCCACCATTACCGTTTGTCCCATATTCAATTTGTGGCCAGAACTGTGGATTATATAATATAATGGCCTAGGGATTAAAAATCCTCCAACAATTATATATGTACACTTACCTTGAGAGTGACAACTTTCTGCAGTTTATTGGAGCATCACTTGAATAATTTTGAAGAATTACTTATGGGAGGGAACGGAAGAAAATCGAAAGGCAGGTCATTGAAAAATGCTAAATAAAGCATTGAAGTAACCTTTGACATATCCTGTTTATAGAAACGATTCCTTCCCTTTCGTATTGCAGGAAACTAGATGTTAACTTCTTATCTGTCCAGGCAGATTCTAAGCACAAAAAATGCCTTCAAACTTATGTGACTTTGTCAGCAAATACGCCATTACAATGAAGAGAATTAAAGCACTGAATTGGTAATCTTTGTCCATCTTGATCCTATGCTGAGCTCAGTATATACACCCATGCTTGTTTTTAAAAATGGATAAGGAGCACAGTACTATACTGGCTTGGTGACCTTGCCATTTTATTCATAGTCAAGAAATTGGTTGAATTGTGCCCCTCCCTATACCCTTGGTCATGCATGAATGTTTCCCATTGAATTTAATACCATACTGTTAAAATTTGCCCAATAAAATGCTATAGTGCAGGTTAACTACCCTATTAACTGCAGAGACAGATGCAGCAGAAACTTGTATTTTGCAGTCAACTAAGGGGTAAAGGATTACTGCTTTAAGTGAGAACTATTATTCCATTTCCAAGTAGAGTATATTAAATAGGTTAAATTAACCATAAAGCAAAGGCTAATTAGCACTAATTTTAACATGTAAAATGTTTCCATGTCCCTGTACAGCTGCAGAATCCACTGCTGAACAGAGTAAAAGGTGAAAATTATACCTTTGCACAGCTGAAAAATAGAGTACTAACAAAGACTTGCAGCCCCACATATGATGTTTGCTGCCAGTAGCTGAGAAGATGTACTCAGCTGTGTAGAGCTGATTATGAAAGATGAAAGAACCTAACGTTTAATTCCCCAGCCTCCACAATCAGGCACATAGCTCAAAGAGAAGCCAGGATTCATGCCTTCTGTTTTGGAGAGAAATCTTCAGCTAAAATCTTCAAATGATTCATTGTAGATATATAAAGTACGATGACAATCCAGTTTAATAGCATGTAGCATATCTTCAACAAGTTCGGTAGTTCAAAATTATTTGTGAGTCATCAAATCAATTTGGATTTTTTTTGCAATGTTAGAATCAGTCTCATAGGATTCAGTGAGCAGCATTGCTTACTAGCAATTTAATAGGATTTGTGAGTGTGCTATATGTGAAGTCATTATTTTAAAAATACAATTATCCCAAAATGACTACAAATTCAAAAACTGAACTCTAAAGCTAACTATACAAAAAGATATTGCGTATTTACATTAAACCTGAAATTTGTTTCACACTACCAGCATCCACAACAATTATTGCTTCTACATCACATCTTCTGCATACAATCAAATGACAATCTTCCTTTCTCATTCCAAAAACATTCACTTTTTAATATTTATCCTGAAACCACACAATCAAAGCACTATCTTCATATATCTAAATAAATCTTCCTCACTTCCCATTTGGTTTTAGCTTTGTTGCAGTGTCATCCAAATTCCCCCACTTTACTTCCAGTTCTCAATGCATGTACGATATACAGAATCCCTAAATTATCTCATCTTTCTAAAAAAATGCCATTATCTCTTACCCTCTATTTCTGCAGGGGAAAATAATATGTCATACAAGGATCAGAAGTATGCTCAGAGGAGGACTATCGAATATCGGTAGGTATTGTCAGAGGCTCAGCACCGAGAATGCGGGCGCTGTCCGAGGGTCAGTGCTGACAGGCTGGCACTGTCGTAGGGCCAGTGCTGAGGGACGCCCTTGCACTGCTATACAATGCTCTTTGAACAATACAGAGTGGTGGTAGGCTGCCTTCTTGAATTGCAGCAGTCCATCTGGCGCACACCCACAGTGCTTTCAAAAACAATGTTTTTGACCCTCTAACAGTAGAGGAAATGGCAATATAGTTCCAATTCTGAAGCTTAGAAATCCTAGTAGCTACACAGAAGTCAGAGCTGCAAGATCCAGTAGGTGAAGATTTTCCAATTCTGGGACAAGAGGAGTTGAAGGGCCTATCATCAACTCAAGCAGAATTGTCTGAAATCTCCAGACACCTCTCTATGAACTCCAGTTCTCAGCCCAAAATGATCCCTATTGTTCCCTCCACCCCATTATTGCTATCCCTGTCCCCCCTGTGTTCTCAAATGTCCATCTGGAATATAACTTGGTATCCTGAGGAGTAGGGGAAAGAACAACAAGGAGGACAAAAATGATCAAACCACTCAGGAATACACAACAGAGAACAAAGGACCATGGAGCAGTAACAAATACAGAAATACTCAGCCACTCTGGCAGCATCTGTGGAGTGAGAAAGAGTAAGCATATAATGAATTCATAGATTCATACAGCGCCGAAAACATCCTTCAGCCCATCATGTCTGCACTAACATAACTACCATTAAAAGTGCGCTAATCCCAGTTTCCTGCACTTGTCCCATATCCTTGAATGTTACAATATTTCAAGTACTCATCCAGATATTTTTTAAATGCTGTAAGGTTTCCGGCCTCTACTACCTTCCCAGGTAGCCGTTCCAGATTCCCTACACCCGCCGAGTGAAAAAGCTTTGTCCCACATCCCCTCTGAATCTCCTTCTTCTTCCCCTAAAACTATGTCCTCTCGTGACTGACCCCTCAGCCATGGGGAACAGCTGCTGTATTCACTCTGTCCATACCGTCATAATCTTATCCATCTCAATCATATACCCTCTCAGTCCTCTCTGCTCTAAGGAAAACAATACAAGCCTATCTAATCTCTCCTGTTAGCTCAATTTCTCCAACCTAGGCAACATCCTGGTGGTCCTTCTCTATACCCTCTCCGGTGATATGACATCCTTCTTGTAATGAGGTGACCAGAACTGCACACAGTACTCCAGCTGCAGCTTGACGAACACACTGTACAACTCCAACATGACCTCCTTGCTCTTATATTCTATGCCATGACTGATGAAAACAGGTATTTCATATGCCTTCTTAAGCAATCTATTCACGTGCTGTGCTGACTTCAGAGATCTGTGAATAATTACCCCAAGATTCCCCTGTTCCTTCAATCTACCCAGTCCCCTGTCATTCATTAAATACTCTCTCATCTTGTTTATTCTTTCACTTTCACTTATCACGGTTAAATACCATCTGCCACGAGTCTGCTCATCTGACCAGCCCATCTATACCTTCCTGCAACCTACAATCATCTTCTTCGCTCTTAACTGCTCTACCAATCTTGCTTAATATTCCCCCAACATTTTCACCGATACCATTGATGTGTGTAACAAACAACAAGGGCCACAGCGCTGATCCTTGCAGTACACTGCTGCACACCAGCCTCCAGTTACTCAAACAGCCTTCTACCACTATCCTTTGTGTTCTATTACTGAACCAGTTTTTGATCCATCTCGCCAAGTTTCCTTCAGTTCCATGTGCTTTAACCTTCTCAATCAGTCACCCATTTGGGACCTTGTCAAAAGCTTTGCTAAAATTTGTGACCTTGTCAAAAGCTTTGCTAAAATCCATATAATCTACATCAATTGAACTTCCCTCATGCACATACTTGATCACATTTCCAAAAAAATTCTAACAAATTTGTTAGGCATGACATCCCTCTGACAAAGCCATGCTTACTATCCCTAATTAACTCATGCCTTTCCAAGTCGGTATTAATTTGTGCCTTCAGAATTTTCTTCAATAGTTTTGCTACCGCAGACATGAGACTCATCAGTCTGTAATTTCATGGTTTGTCTCTACCACCCCTTTTAAAAAGTAGAACTACATTAGCCATCCTACAGTCCTCTAGCACTTCCCCTGTGGCCAGAGAGGAATTAAAAATTTGTGTCAGAGCCCCTGCAATTTCCTTACATCCCAGGCTGCTACGGGAGGCAAGTCATCCAGGCCAAGGGATTTGTCAGTTTTTTAAGGCTGACAGAGTGTCCCCATCTCCTATATCAAACTGTGCAAGTTCCTCATAGTCCCTTGTCCTGAATTCCATACCTACATTCTCCTTTTCCAGAGAGGAGATCAAAGAGAAATAGTCATTCAGCATCCTTCCAATATCATGCAGCTTTACACACAGCTTTCTCCCTTGGTGCCTAATGGGTCCTATTCTTTCATTGGTTAACCTCTTCCTTTTCATATACTTATAAAATGTCTTAGTATTCTCCCTAATCCTGTTCATAAGTCTTTTCTCATGCCCCCCTTTTGGTCTTCTAATCCTTTCTTAAGTTCCCTTCTGCCTTTCCTGTATTTCTCTAGGGCCGTAGTTGAATTGCTCCAGTTGAACATGCTAAAGGCCCTGCTCTTCTTCTTTATCCAGTCCTGAATTGTACGAGACATCCAGGGTTCTCTGAGCTTATTGCTCCTGCATTTGCTGCTGAAGGGTTGGATATGTACCCTCTCCAGCATCTTTTTGAATGCCCACATTGCTTCACTGTAGATTTAACCAAAAGCATCTGTTCCCAGTCTACCGTGGCCAGATCATGCTTTACGTTAACAAAATCTGCCTTTTTCAAAGCCGTGTTTAGCAGACCATCCTTTTCTTTGACCAGCACAAACAGAACCATCCTGTGTTCTGGTCACAGTCGCCTCAATGTTCCCCTCCTGCCACATCGAACACTTGTCTGGCTTCTTTCCCTGGAACCAGATCCAGCACTGCGCTGTCCTTGTTGGGCCTTCTGTGTATTGATGCAAAAAAAGCTCCCCTGGACACATTTCAAGAAATCTACCCTCTCTAAACCCTTAACACCACGACTATCCTAACTTATGTTGGGAAGGTTGAAATCCCCTGGTATAATTACCCAATTATTACTCTTACACACTTCTGTGAACTGTCTACATATTTGCTCCTCTATTTCCTGCTGACAGTTTATGGGCCTAAAATACACTCCCAGTAAAGCAGCTGGCCCTTAACATTCCTACGTTCTACCCATGATGCTTCATTTGAGGACCCTTCCAAAATATCATCTCTCCTTTTTGCAGTAATCCACACTTTATTTAATAGTGCTATATCACCACCACCATTCTTACACCATTCAAGAAGCTCGACACCGTTCAAGACAAAACAGTCCACTTGATTGGCACCACATTCTACATCTGCAACACTCGTTACCTCCATCAATGCTTAACATCACAGGAAGCACTAGAGCAACTCAGAGATAGCAAGAACTGCAAATGCTGGAACCAGAGTCAATGCAGTGTGGAGCTGGAGGAACACAGCGGGTCAGGCAGCATTAGAGAAGCAGGGAAGTTGACGTTTCGGGTTTACACCCTTCATCAGGAATGGGGAGAGGGAAGAGAGATTGGAAATAAATAGAGGGAGGGAGGTGGGGCTGGGAGAAGGTAGATGGGATGATGATAGGTGGATGCGGGTTAGGGGGTTGTGGAGATAGGCCGTGGGAAGGGTAGGGTGGCTAGGTGAGAAAGAAGATGAACAGGTTGTGTCAGGTCAAGGAGGCAGGGGTGAGAGGGATGGTTGGACATGGGATGAGGCCAGGGCTGGGGAGATTTTGAAACTGGTGAATTCAAACTGAGGCCATTGGGCTGTAAGCTCCTGAGGCGGAATATGGTCTGATGAGGGATGTAAACCTGAAACATCAACTTTCCTGCTCCTCTGATGCTCCCTGACCTGTTGTGTTCCTCCATCTCCACTCTGTATTGACTCTGACTCCAGCATCTGCAGTTCTTACTATCTCTGAGTTGCTCCAGTGCATCCTGTAGATGTTATGCATTGATGGGAGCATAGCGTACTGATCTCTACATCGCTGAGGCCAGGTGCCAACTCTCCGACACTTCCTTCTACCGTCCCTTGATTATGACCCCACCCATGATCACCAAACCATCATCTCCCAGACCATCAATAACCTCATCACCTCAGAAGACCTCCCGCCCACAACCTTCACCCTCATCATTCCTTAACACTGCACTGCCCGTTTCTATCTCCTTCCCAAAATCCACAACCTGACAGTCCCAGTCTACCTTGCCCCATTCAAGGTCAGAGAGGGAAAGTTTAAGGGAGATGTACGAGGGACATTTTTCACACAGAGAGTGTAGCAGCCTGGAATGCACTACCGGAAGAGGTGTTGGAAGCGGGCACATTGAAGACACAGATGGGTACATGACAAGGGAGGGAATAGAGGGATACAGATCGAAAAATGGCAGGTTTGCTTTTAGATTAATCAGGGCATGATGGTCGGCACAGGCTTGGAGAGCCGAAGGGCCTGTTCCTGTGCTGTACTATTTGTTCATTTGTACCCATTGTCTCTGCCCACTCGTGCCCAACTGAACTCATCGCCGCCTACCTTGACTCCGTTTTCTCCCCCATGCCCGGTCCAGGAACTCTCTATTTACATTCGGGACACAACGCATGTCCTCTACCTCTTCCAAGACTTTAAATTCCTCGGCACCCAACACCTCATTTTCACCATGTACATCCAGTCTCTCTACACCAGTATCCCCCATGAGGACAGCCTAAAAGCCCTCTACTTCTTCCTCTCCCACAGGCCAAATGAGTCCCCCTCCAATGACACTCTTATCCACTTAATGGAATCTGTCCTTACCCTCAACAGCTTTTCCTTTAACTCCTCCTACTTCCTCCAAACTAAAGGAGTGGCTATGAACACCCTCATGGGTCCGAGCTATGCCAGCCGCTTTGTAGGAACAGTCCCTCTTCTGCATTTACACTGGCACCATCCCTCACCTCTTCCTCTGCTACATTGATGACTGTATCGGCGCTGCCTCCTGCTCTCACGAGGAGTTCGAACAGTTCATCAACTTTACTAACAACTTTCACCCCAACTTCAAGTTCACCTGGACCATCTCTGACACCTCCCTCTCCTTCCTGGACCTCTTCATCTCCATCTCCAGTAACCATCTCAGCACTGACGTCTATTTCAAACCCACCAACTCCCATAGCTACATTGACTTAAAATTCCTCTCACCCACCTTCCTGCAAGGATGTGATCCCATACTCCCAATTCCTCTGCCTCCACTACATCTGCTCTCAAGATGGAGCGTTCCACTCCCGAACATCCCAGATGTCCTCCTACTTCAAGGACCGTAACTTCAACACCACGTCCGGTGGCTCGTAATGCCCTTAACCACATCTCTTGCATTTCCTGCAATTCTGCCCTCAAACCTCCTTCCCCCAACAAAAATAAAGACAGAGATCCCTTGTCCTCACATTCCACCCCACCAACCTCAACATCCAGTGCATCATCCTCCACCACCTACAATCCAACCTTACCTCCAGAGATATTTCCCTCCCCACCCTATCTGCCTTCTGTAGGGACTGCTCACTCGACAATTCTCTTGTCCACTCCACACTCCCCACTAGCCGCACCACCCCCGGCACCTTTCCCTGCAACCGCAGGAAGTGCTACACCTGCCCCTACACCTCCCCTCTCACCTCCATCCAAGGCCTCAAATAATCTTTCCAAATCCAACAGGGATTCACCTGTACGTCGTCCAATCTGGTCTACTGTATCTGTTGTTCTCGATGTGGTCTCCTCTACGTCGCAAGTGCAGACTTGGTTTGCGGAGCACTTGTGCTCTGTACGCTATAATCAGCAACAACTCCCGGCTGCCAACCATTTTAACTCCCCCTCCCATTCCCTTGTTGACATGTCCATTCTGGGCCTCCTCCAGTGTCACAATGATGCCACATGTTAACTGGAGGAACAACACGTCATTTTCTACCTCACAGCTCAATGGTCTCAACATAGAATTCACCAGTTTCAAAATTTCCCCATCCCCGACCTCATCCCTTGTCGAACCCTCCCTCTCATCCTCTCCTCCTTGACCTAACTCAAATTGCCCATCTTCTTTCCCATCTATCCGTCCCACCCTTTCCACTGACCAATCTCCACAACCCCCTACCTGCATCCACCTATCACCACACTGCTCCTCCCTCTGTTTATTTCCAAGCTCCCTTCCCCCTCCTCAGCCCTGATGAAGGGAGTAAACCTGAAACATCGACTTTCCTGTTCCTCTGATGCTGCCTGACCAGCTGTGTTCCTCCAGTTCCACTCTGTATTGACTGGAACAACTCACCAAGGCTCCTTTCGACAGCACTCCAAACCTGTGACCTTTACCACCTGGAAAGACAACAGCAGAAGATGTCTGGGAACAGTACATCCTGTAGGTTTCTCTCCAGGGTCTTCTCAGCATCCAGACTTGAAACAATTGTGTTAGATCTGCTGCTCAGTCAAAATCCTGGATCTCCCTCCCTAACAGCATTGTGAATGTATCTACAGTGGTTCAAGAAGCCACCTTCTGATGGACAATTAGCGATTGACAATATAAGCTGGCATAGTGAGTAACATCAGCATCCTGTGAAAGAATAAACAATATAGTTGTTTCACACTTGTTCAAGAGTGCACAACTTCACCTCCAGTGGAACAAGGCTGATGCAAACCAAAAGAACTGCGGACACTGGAAATCAGGAACAAAAACAGCAGTTTCTGGAAAAGCTCAGCAGGTCTGGCAATCTGTGAAGAGAAAATCATTTTGGGTCCGGTGACCCTTCCTCAGGACTCAAGTTCTGAACTCAACTCAACTGAGTTCTGAGGAAGGGTCACCGGACCCGAAATGTTAACTCTGATTTTTTTCTTCACAGATGCTGCCAGACCTGCTGAGCTTTTCCAGCAACTTCCGTTTTTGTATCTGCTGATGCAGACGCCTGGGGCATGTATTCGGAACAACTGAAACAATGTAATGACCTGCTCTTGATGCATATACAGCAAACTTTTTATTAACCAGCACCAACGGGATGAGAAGTGTGCCAGTTGGTCAGATATTTCAGATAATCAAGAGGCACACATAATCAATGTAAAAATGCATACTAAGTAATAGTCGTAATGCAGGGGTATACACATCACTTTATATTTTATTTTCAGCATAAAGCACTTAAATAATAATGTAACTTTGCATTAAATAAAATTTAACAGTGGAGAGGCTTCTGACTCGCATCCTGAACTGACTACTCGGACATTGCGGAGATCTCGATAATCAGTAAATTTCAGGTATTTCAGATATATAATTTATTGAGAGTGCCGATTCATAAGGTACCAGTTTGAAACAATGTGCGCTGTATATCCTACTAGGAACTAACAGATTCTATACATGAAGCTACATGAGTTGTTTACTTTCCATTCCTTTCAATTCCTTTAGACTCTTTCAATCAGGATGTGAAAAACTCCAATTCAGTATTTCATTCATTGCTTGAGAATTTGCCTTTTCAGTGCCTCTAAAAGTATTCTTTTTTCTTTTCAACATGGGATTGCAAAGACAGCAGCTCAAAGAAGAAAGGTGTGGATGAATAACTAGTTGCTAGGTATTTTCTTTTACTTCTTTATACACAGAAGGGAGAGAAAGAAGGATGGATGCTTTCTCTTTGTGGGTAGGATGCTTGTGCGGTATTGTTGACATATAAGGCTGTAGTTACCTTGGTGTTAACAGCACTTGTCAATATCTTTGAATGGATGAGTCTTAAAAAGAAAGGAGACACTGCTATCTCTATTGATACAATTCCCTAACCAAGAAATTGGATTTGAAACTGTTTTGTATTATACTTGCATTTTTGAAGGTGATGCAGAATCTAGTTTATCCATCTGGCTTAGGAACTAACACCAAAATGCAGCCCACCTGTTTTGGCTAGGCTCAGTCAGGGTGTATAGGATCTCTGTTTCCACCCGAGCATGTTTTTTTCCTCAAGCCAACTAATAAAATGCTGTTTTACAGCACTGAGCCTCATACAGTCCACATCATGACTAGCTAATATTGTACATCTACGGATTGCCTCATATATTTTAAGTTACCTCACTAGATCTTCTTGCTTGTCCTTCCCCGAAATACAATAACTCAGTGACTGTGTTAGTTAGGTAATGCAGTAACTTCTCCCAGTTTCAGTCCACAGTACGAATGAAAAAGTTGTCTTTACATCCAAAAGATTAAGTGACAAAGACGATAGATGAAGACAGAACGATAGATGTTGTCCAAATGGACTTTAGGAAGGCCTTTGACAGGGTTCCATATAGTAGACTGGTTAGTAAGGTTAGAACACATGGGATGCAGGGAAACGCAGTCAATTAGATACAAAATTGGCTCGATGGTAGGAGATAGAGGGTGGTGGTAGAGGGTTGTTGTTCGGACTGGAGGCCTGTGACCAATGGCGTGCTATAAGCATCGACGCTGGATCCACTGTTGTTTGTCATTTATATAAACAATTTGGATGAGAATATGGAAGGCAAGTTTGTAGATGAAGCCAAAATTGATAATATAGTGGACAATAATCTAAGAGTACAACAACATCTTGATTAGCTGACCCACTGGGCCAAGGAGTGGCAGATGGATTTTAATTTAAATAAATGCAAGGTGTTGCATTTTGGCAAGACAAACCATGGCAGGACTTACACAATTAATAATGAGTTCTTGGGGAGTGCGGCCAATCAAAAAGACCTAGGGGTGCAGGTACATTGTTTCTTGAAAGTGGTGTGACAGATAGACAAGGCAGTGAAAAAGGCATTCGGGACGCTTGCCTTCATTGGTCAGAGCATTTAGTTTAGGAGTTGGGGTGTCATGTTGTGGCTACACAAGACATTGGTGAGACTACTTTTGGAACACTGTGTACAATTCTCATCACCCTGCTATGGGAAAGATGTTTTTAAAATGGAAAGGATGCAGAAAAGATTTACAAGGACATTACCAAGACAGGAGGCTGGACAGACTGAAACTTTTTCTCCTGGAACATCGGAGATTGAGGGATGACCTTATAGAGGTTTATAAAATCATGAGGGGCATAGATAGGTGAATAGCCAAGGTCTTTTTCCCAGCATAGGTGAGTCCAAAGCTAGAGGGTATAGGCTTAAAGTGAGAGAGGAAAGATTTAAAAGGGACCTAAGGGGCAACATTTTCACACAGAGGGTGGTGCATTTATGGAACAAACTGCCAGAGGAAGTGGTAGGAGAGTACAGTTACAATATTTAAAAGATATTTGGACAGCTACATGAATAGGAAAGGTTGAGAGGGATATGGGCCAAATTCACGCAAAATGGGACTAGTTCAGTTTGGGAAACCTGGTTGGTGTGGACAAGTAGTACCAAAGGGTCTGTTTCCATGATATATGACTCTATGACGCTGACTCAACAAATAACATCAATCATCAAACCTTGGGGCTTATTTTAAACTTTTGTGGAGCATGTATAGCGGATTACCCGCCAGTTCTATCCCCATCAGATTTTGTTTCCACTGAAATCGAAGAGATGTGTAAGAGTAACCGTCTGTTCCAACGAAAGTTGAAGATTTATGCCCCTCTAAGTCACCAAAGCAACCACAACTAAGTCAAGAAATTTTCATGCTGCAATGCATATTTGAGAGATTTACAGAATCAAAATATTTAAAAGTCCATGAAGCATACTTCAATGTAAATGAATATATTTTTTAAAGGAATGCTATGATTATGGAAAGTAGAGTAAGGCAGATGTTTTTAGATCCAAGTTCACTTTTTTAATTAAGTACAATTTATGTTGGCATGCCATATTCTCAAGCTTGTTAATGTTGAAATCAATGACAACATTCATGGACTTTTGATGCACGTTGCATTCTGCAGGAACATGTTTCGCAGTCAGTCTTCATTATTTAACCACAAACTCTGTCACATATGTATCCTGTTTGTGGAATTTAATAGAAGTTGGCTTAATTTACTGTCAAATTTACTGCACTCCTACAAATGGACCTCATTTATCTGAAATATTTGACAATTCTTAAGCATATAACTAATATCAAGGGCATGAAATTCATCTCCAGTGGCACAAGAGGCTAATTCCTCTCTGACAGCTACTTCTGTCACACCCTGCAAAAGGAAAGGTATGCAACCAGACACCCTGTGTATGCCAGAAGCAGCTGAACCAGTATTACTCTGACATTTGCCAGCCATACTTGCTGATGTGATACCCGTTGCTCAAATTTGGACCACAATGTTTAATTGTTTGTGTACATTTGTACATCAGTCATCAAAGATCAGGTGTTCAGCTGCAAAGCTGAACCCATTACTAGCTTTATTAAAAAAGTTAAACATTTATCTTGCAGGTAAAGTGATTTTTAAGAACTTCTGTTATTCCAAAATGTCTACTGGCGCTTTTGAATTTTGTTGGATTTGGTAGCGAGGATCCTTATATACTGACTGCGGTGGTGAAGGATAGTTAACCTGTCCACACAGAAGATGCAACTTGTATGGGAATTGCTCTTGGGGTTCCTCTCAGTGTATGGTTCCTCTCAGTGTACAGCATGGCAGGGTGATGGAGCAAAGGCTAGGGAGAAAGCAAGATCTATACGATGCCCTGTGCCAACGTGGAGTTGACGCAGAAGGCTCATGTCTTATTTGCATGATTACAGCTTTGGAAGCTGTCTGAAAGCCTGGTCAATTCACCCAACATCATTTGTGTCTAAACCTAGCAGTAGTCATCCTGTAATACCTCAAACTTGAGCTTCTCATCCTTGACCATGTAGCAGTACAGTTCTGTGACCTCACCTTTGGTAAATGAACCATCCTTTAACCCTGTCCTGGCTGTATACAAGCTTGGTGTGGATCCTAACTATTTTCTAGTCTCTGACATACAATGCCAATATCTGACTTATGCATCAGGGCTATGCTGTTGTTCTCTCCCTCACTCTCTTTTCTGCCTGCGTCTGCTGTGGTAACTCTTGCGTGTTTGGAAGCACAAACTCAGCAGGGAAGGTTGATGCGAGGGAAAGTGCTTGTGGTGGGACAAGAAGCCACAATCACACCATCTGCATCTTTCTAATCATGCAAGATAACAATCTGAAGGTGGGCTGCGAGTTGCAAAGGGGATGTAAAGCAGGAATGTACCAACTTTCCCAAATACAATGATGCCAAATGACACGGTTCAAATACATTTGCCCCATATGCTGTTGAGAGCCATTATCCTTTATTCCCCACCAGTTCACTCTATTCCCTTCTATTGAGATCCACCTTGTCCCAAAATAAAAGGAGTGCCTGTCACAGCTGAATAAATGAAGTTACGCGAAGGGAGTGAGAGGTGAGTACGTGTCTGATATTGTTGGTGTATGAGTGTGAGAGACAGTATTTTGAGAATCCTGAGTGCTAATGGGTAATGTTGAATAGATTATGTGGGTGTGGTGCATTGGGCAGCTTGAGACATGGGTCAGTGGCATCATGTAAAAATGCATTCGATGAACTTGACCTCATGAGGTTATTAAATTTCTTGTGGCACTATAATCAGGATCTTGGATCCAGACCACCCTGGCCCTTTGCATTAAATTCCTTCCAAAGCAATTTTTTTTTCTCCACCTGTCCATCTTCAATCCATCATATTAGTGATAACACAGTGTGTAGCTGGAGGAACACAGCAGGCCAGGCAGCATCAGAAGAGCAAGAAAGTTGATATTTCAGGTCGGGACCCTTCTTCAGAAATGGGGAAGGGAAAGGAAGTTCAGAAATAATTAGAGAGAGGAGATGTGGGGCTGGGGAAGGTAGGTGGGATGGTGATAGGTGAGTGCAGGTAGGGAGTGGAGGGGATTGGTCAGTGAGGTGAGAGGAACAGATGGTGGGAGAGAAGATGGACAGGTTGTGTCGGGTTGTGTCAGGTCAAGGAGGTGGGGATGAGAGGGAGGATTGGTCATGGGATGAATCCGGGGGTGGGGAGATTTTGAAACTGATAAAGTCCACATTTAGACCATTGGGCTGTAGGCTCCTGAGGTGGAATATGAGGTGCTGCTCCTCCAGTTTCCGGGTGGGGTCACTGTGACACTGGAGGACGCCCAGGATGGACATGTCACCCAGGGAGTGGGAGGGGGAGTTGAAATAGTTTGTGACCAGAAGGTGTTATAGTTTGTCATGAACAGAGCACAGATGCTCCACAAAGGGGTCTCCGAGCCTCCACTTGGTCTCACCGATGTAGGGGAGGCCACATCGGGAGCAGTGATTGCAACAGACCACATTGATTGATGTGCAGGTGAGCCTCTGTCTAATGTGGAAGGTTTGTTTGGTGCCTTGATTGGAGGGGAGGGGGTGGCAGGTGTAACACTTCCTGCGGTTTTAGGGAAAGATGCTGGGGGTGGTGGGGCGAGTGGGGAGTGTGGAGTGGACAACAGAGTCGCAGAGAGACCGGTCCCTACGAAGGCAGATAAGGGTGGGGAGGGAAATATTTCTTTGGTTGAGGGATTGGATTGTAGGTGGCGGAGAATGATACATTGGATACGGAGGTTGGTGGGGTTATATGTGAGGACAAGGGGGATTCTGTCTTTGTTTTTGTTGGGGGGGAGGGGATGTGAGGGCAGAGGTGCGGGAAACGCAAGAGACGCGGTCAAGTGCATTTCGACCACTTAAGGGGGCAAGTTGCAGTTCTTGAAATAAGAGGACATTTGGGACGTTCGGGAGTGGAATGCCCCATTTTGGGAGCAGACTTGGTGGAGGTGGAGGAATTTGGCAGTAGGGGATCGCATTCTTGCAGGAAGGTGGGTGAGAGGAGGTGTTGTCTAGGTCACTGTAGGAGACGGTAGACTTGAAATAGATGTCAGTTTCGAGGCGGTCACCAGAAATGGAGATGAAGAGGTCCAGGAAGGAGAGGGAGGTATCAGAGATGGTTCAGGTGAACTTGAGATTGGGGTGAAAGATGTTAGTAAAGTTGATGAACTGTTCAAGCTCCTCATTGGAGCACGAGGCAGCGTAAAATCCGGTCATCGATGTGGCGGAGGAAGAGGTGGGGGATAGTGCCAGTGTAGTAGCTGGAGAGGGGCTGTTCCACATATCCTATGAAGAGGCAGGTTCCCATGGCCACCGCCTTAGTCTGTGGGAAGTGGGAGAAGTAAAAGGAGAAGTTGTTCAGGGTAAGGACAATTTCTGTTAAGTGGATAAGGTGTCGTTGGAGGGAGACTGGTTGGGCCTGCGGGAGAGGAAGAAGCGGAGAGCTTTCAGGCCATCCGCATGGGGAATGCAAGTGTACAGAGACTGGACGTCCATAGTGAAGGCGAGGTGTTAGGGGCCAGGGAATTGTAAGTCTTGGAGGAGGTGGAAGGTGTGGATGTGTCCTAGACATAGGTGTGGAGATCCTGGACTCGGAGGAGAAAACAGAGTCAAGGTAAGCGGAGATAAGTTCAGTGGGGCAGGAGCAGGCAGAGACAATGGGTTGGCTGGGACTGTCAGGTTTGTGGATTTTGGGAAGGGGATAGAAATGGGCAGTGCAGGGTTGGGGAATGATGAGGTTGGAGTCCGTGGGTGGGAGGTCGCCTGAGGTGAGGAGGTTGTGAATGGTTCGAGAGACGATGTTTTGGTGGTCAGGGATGGGTCACGATTGAGGGGTGGTAGGAGGAGGTGTCAGAGAGTTGGCACCTGGCCTTAGCCATGTAAAGGTCAGTGCGCCATACTATCACTGTGTCCCCCTTATCCGTGGGTTTGATGGTGAGGGTGGATTTGGAGCGGAGGGAGCACAGGATGTGGCCTCCTCTATATCGGTGAGATGCCACCCGGAAGCTGGAGAAGCAGCACCTCATATTCCGCCTTGAGAACCTACAGGCCAATGGCCTAAATGTGGATTTTACCAGTTTCAAAATCTTCTCCACTGTCCAGCCCTCCCTCTCATCCCTGCCTCCTTGACCTGACACAACCTGTCCATCTTCTCTCCCGCCTATTTGCTCCTCCCACCTCACTGACCAATCCCCACCACTCCCTTCCTGCACTCACCTATCGCCATCCCACCTACCTACCCCAGTCCAATGCCTCCTTTCTCTATTTATTTCTGAGCTAGCTTCCTTCTCCCCATTTCTGAAGAAGGGTCCCGACCCGAAACATCAACTTTCCTGCTCCTCTGATGCTGCCTGGCCTGCTGTGTTCCTCCAGCTCCACACTGTGTTATCTCTGGCTCCAGCATCTGCAGTTCTTACTATCCTATCATATTAGTGACCCTGGAGCCTCTCCTTGTCTTGGTGTTCCACTTTCTGTGTTAGCAGATGTATTTAGCCACAGTTTATTGTAATTCAGGGCAGATTCCATTGAAGTAGGAAGCACAGCCTTAAAACAGAAGGCTGCCTGCACCATTACGAGGTGCCCTACTGAATGCAGAGGCAATAGCAGCATGGGAACCTCTTGGCCCCAAGCCATAATCATACAGATGAGACGCCAGCTTCAAGTTTGTGCACTGCCCACTTCTACCAGAACCAGCAGAGCCAAGATATGAGTCATAGCCCTCATGCCTGATTACTGGCACTATCCACTTTTTAGGTCAACATTCTTTAATTTTGTCACTATTTACATGTGGTAGCCCATTTCCAACTATTTTTAAAACATTCACAGGTGTTAAGCCAGCATTTATTACCTGTCTCTAATTACATTAATTGTCAACCGCATTGTTGTGGGTCCGGAGTCACATGTAGACCACGCAAGGATGGCGGTTTCCTTCCCTAAAGGACATTAGTGAACCATGTGGTTTTTCCTGTCAATCAACAATGTTTTCATGGCCATCATTAGACTTCTAATTCCAAATATTTATTGAATTCAAATTCCACCATCTGCCATGGCAAGATTCAAACCCAGGTCACACAACATTACCAGGGTCTCTGGATTAATACTCCAGCAGTACTACCACTAGGCCATCCCCTCCTTAATTACCAGCCTTTTGGAATTATACTGACTATCATTGTCAGAATCTTAAATTACAAGGTCTTCCCTCCATTCAGTTCAATGTTTGCATTTCATGGTTTTATTTAGTTTTACCACCCAGATGTATTTGATTTATCCCTTAAACAACATCACTAATACACATTATCTGGCTTTCATCACATTACTGTTTGTGTGTGAAAAATGGCTGCTGCATTTTCTGCATTACACGACTATACTTCAAAGTTATTTCATTGGCCGTAAAGGAGTTATACATTCATAGAGGTATACAACACAGAAACAGGCCCTTTGGTCCAACTAGTCCATGCTGACCACATATCCTAAATAAATCTAGTCCCATTATCCATCTAAACTCTTCCTGTTCATATAACCATCCAGATGTCTTTTAATTGTGCCAGCCCCCACCACTTTTTCTGGCAGCTCATTCCATACACACACCACCCTCTGTGTGAAAAAGTTGCCCCTTAGGTCTCTTTTTAAACATTGCCCCTCTCACCATAAACCTATGCCTCCTAGTTTTGGACTTCCCCATCCTGGGGAAAAGACCTTGTCTATTTATCCTATCCATGCCCCTCATGATTTTATAAACGTCTATAAGGTCACCCCTCACCCCGAAGAAGGGTCCCAACCCGAAATCTTGACTTTCCTGCTCCTCTGATGCTACCTGACCTGCTGTGTTCCTCTAGCTCCAACACTTTGTTGACTCTAAAAGATGATGATATTGATTCATGTTATACTAAAATTTCATGCACATTTTTGGTTATTCATTACCTTCTCAAATAGTTATCTTTGGTTTGGGTCACTGAAGCAAATTGATATGCTGCAGGTGCAACCTCAAATCTGAATGGTTAACACCATATGGACCAATACTTTACACTTTGTAGTTTGAATGTTTCTTTTACTAATTCAGCTATCTGGAACTTTGCTCTAAATTTTAAGTGTTTTTCTTTCTCTTTTAACGAACACTTTATGCTGGTCACACTCAAGAATTTTATTTATTCGCGTATTCAACTTTTCTTATTTCAGGGCTGAATACTATAAGGAATTTCCACCTCATTAATTGCTGTTCGTTATATCAAAATGTGCCTCAGCCCAAACTCAGAAAAACATCACATCACCCATTTTGTACTGGCCTCTCAAAGCTAGGGAAGGCATTTCTTGCTCCCTCTCGACTGGATTTAAATCTAGAGATAAAATCTCATGTCTATGTCTCTGCACTGATCCCAATCATCAGTGTCACACCTACAGCATGTGCTAGCAATTTCTAAAGCTCCATCTGTCAGCATAATTTCTTTGCTCTTGTATTCAATGCCTTCACTAATAAAGGAAAATATTCCATATGCCTTATTAACCACATTACTGCATCATAGAGGGCTACAACACAGAAAACATGTCCTTCAGCCCATTTTGCCTGTGCTCGTCAAAAACAACCAGAAAGCTATTATCTGGCATCACAAGTGTACATTTATGCTGCAAACATGTGTGCTACAGTCAAATGGCCAAATCTTACAAGGGGTTAATCAGCAAAATTAAAGCACACAGGTTGGGAGTAATATATTGGCATAGATAGAGAATTGGTTGAATACATATGAAACAGAGAATGGGAATAAATGGGTCTTTTTTCTGACTGGCATGCATTGACTGATGGAGTATCACATTGTTCAGTGCATGGGACCCAACTATTCATGATATGTATAAATTACCTCGAAAAGAGAACCAAAAGCAACATTTGCACGTTTGCTGATGATTTAAAACAGAATGAGATTATTAGTAATGGGGAGGATGGAAGGAGCGTCATGGTAATTTAGACAAGTTGAGTGAGTGGGCCAACATTTGGCAAATGCAAAAGAATATGACTACATGTGAAGTTATACAGTTCAGTGTGAAAACAGAAAGGAAGAGTACTAGTTAAATGGTGATATGTTGGGAAGTGTGGATGTACAAAGGGATCTGGGCATCCTTGTACACCAGTCAACGAAAGTATACAATCAGATACAGAAATAAATCAGGATGGCAAATGGTATGTTGACCTTAATTGCAAGAGGCTTTACGTTCGGAAGTAGGGATGTTGTACTGCAGTTAAACAAGGCCTTGGTGAGTCCACACTTGGGGTATTCTGTGCAATCGAGGTCTCCCTGCATAGAAAAGGCAAAATTGTCCAATAGGAGAGATTGGTTTAACTGGGCCCGTATTCACTAGAGTTTGGAAGAATAAGTGAGGGGTCCAATTGAAACATAAAAAATTCTGACAGGACTGGACTGCAGGGAGGAGGCTTTCCCTAATTGGGAGGTCCAGAACCAGCGGAGATAGTCTGAGGAAATGGACTAGGCCATTTAGGACTGAGATGAGGAAAAGTTTCTTCACTAAAAAAGAGAGTGAAACCTGTAGAACAGTCCACTGCAGAAGGCTGTGGAGGCCTTAAATATTCATAAGGCCATAAGACATAGGAGCAGAAATTAGGCCATTTGGCCCACCGAGTCTGCTCTGCCGTTCAACCATGGCTGATAAGTTCCTCAACCCCATTCTCCTGCTTCCTCCCCATGACCCTTGATCCCCTTGATAATCAAGAACCTATCTATCTCAGTCTTAAATGTATTCAAATGACCTGGCCTCTACAGACTTCTGTGGCAGTGAATTCCATAGATTCACCACTCTCTGGCTGAAGTAGTTTCTCCTTATCTCTGTTCTAAAAGGTCTTCCCTTTACTCTATTGCAGTGCCCTCGGGCCCTAGGCTCTCCTACCAAAAGAAGCATCTTCCCAACATCCACTTTGTCCAGGCCTTTCAGTATTCTCAAAGTTTCAATTAGATGCCTCCTCATCCATCTAAACTCCAATGAGTTTAGTCCCAGAGTCCTCAAACTTTCCTCATATGTTAAGCTTTCCATTCCTGGGACCATTCTTGTGAACCTCCTCTGAACCCACTCCAGGGCCAGAGCATCCTTCCTGAGATATGGGGCCCAAAACTGCGCACAATACTCCAAATGTGGCTTGACCAGAGCCTTAGAAAAGCAGGATGTACTACTGAGGCTTTATATTCAAGTCCTGTCAAAATAAATGCCAACATTGCATTTGCCTTCCTGACTACACATTCAATCTGTAAGTTTACCTTGAGACAATCCTGGACTAGAACTTCCAAGTCTCTTTGCACTTCAGACTTCTGAATTTTCTCCCCATTTGGAAAATAGTCCATGCTTTTATTCTTTTTACCAAAGTGCATGACCTCACACTTTCTGAAGAAGATAAATTTTAAAAGCATTGAGCAGTTATGTGTATAAAGTGGGAATATGGCATTGAAATAGAGATTCAGCAATGTTCGTAGTGAGTGGTGGAGCAGGCTCAAAGGGCCAAATGGCCCTCTCCTATTCCTAGTTTCTGTGTTTCTAGGCACTGTTTAGTTCTTACTCTCAGTGACATTCAATGCTCAAATTACATACTTTGAAGAGAGTTTCAAATATGTAGATTGGGGTTTTCAGTCAATTAGCCACAACACTAGGACCAATTATAGTCCTATAAGCAGCTTTATCACTAGTTATATTGCCCGATAAGTCTGCTTTTGGGGATTTACTCCCTCTGAATGTGCACTGGTTAAAGTATTTGTGTAAAATTCCTTGGTTGAGGCTTTTGTATTAGATATTAATTCATTTATTTTAAACAGACTAATATTAAAACAACACCCAAACAAATTTTACACTAATGTTCTAACTAGTATGCTACAACAAACCAAGGCTCACAATGTTTCAATACTTGTTATAATCTTTCTCAGTAGTTATTTAAGCTTGCCAGTTAAATGATAGTCTAAGACAGGATTCTGAACATGCAGACATGCTCAGGAAGAAGACCATTTAACCATCAGTTGGATTTTAAGGTTTGATTGGAAAAAGAATGTTTGGCACAGGGATGAACCTAGCAGAGAACTGACATACAGGAGAATTGACTACAGGGAGTAAGTGCCTTCATGAAATGAAAAATGGGTTCAACAGGAAATTGACAGTAGTGGATGTAAGAATAGAAATGCATCACATCATACTGCAGTGACAGCTAAATGGTTCAAAAAGACAACAGGTCTACAAAAATGTTAGCAGTTATTTTTGTGTAAAGTAAAACTGATCTGTTGATATGTCATGAACGTCATATGTGACAGTTCAATGTTGGGAATAAAACATGTAACACCAATATCTTTTGATTATTTTACATGTATTGATGTGTTACACAATGCTTAGATCAGGCTGTACATTGTAGTCATTGAATAGCAATTTTCTCAAGTTGTTTTCCACTAGACCAATCATTGTACACTCAATTGACATAAAAAGTCAAAAAGGAGATTCCTGAGTAAGTGAAGTCCTTTCATAAAGATGGACGATCATTCCGTATTCCCAGCATGGCAGGTCATAATGTGCAGAATGAGAAAGGCCATTCAACCCCTCAAGTCCACCAGGTCCACTTTTTTGTAGACTTTATTCAATCCATTTAACTTTCTGTGGTGAAAGGATTCTTTTTATAAAGCAAATATTCCCTGGACTTCAAAGATAATTAAACCATCTCCATAATCCATCCCAAGAGTTCAATTGTTCAGACTAACAGACAGCTCTAAGTGATTAGAATACTTGATAGTGATAAGGTAGAGGTTCAATTACTGTACTTCAGCACTTGTAGATAGCCAAGAGATACAAATATCATTAACAAGTCATGCTTACCCTTTTCCTAATATAAGAATCTCCTGCAGCCTATTGTAGTTTATGAAGAAGTAATGACAGACATTTTTAATTCAATCCTTAGCTTGATCAAATACACACAATCTTCAACAGAAATGCCTAAATTCTTTACAAGTGCAAAATGCAATATAATTTCTTCTACTTGCTAATTTAAGCGCACATTCACAAAGATAACAAACTATTGATCTTTAGAAATGCAATTATAATTGTGAAAATAATTTTAATCCATCATAAGTCTCCAATCATTATCTTGTTACTCATAGCACTCTACATCACTAGTTCCATATTCAATGCGTGTGGCATTCTAAATGCTTTGAATGAAGGTGATCCCTCACGTTAAATTTTCTTTATGTGGTTAGTTGTGGGAGATGTTGGAATGCATGAAGGTGACATTGAGCAGTTTTGTAACATAGAGTGGTGACCGGAGATTCCGCTTTTGGTTCATTGCGTTAGCCAGAGCCAGGACAACGGAAATCTGTAAAATGCTACATTATTTCCTCCTCTGTAGTGAAGTGTGGTAATTTGCTGGTAAATACTAGAGTGGGATTATTACAATTAGAGAAATTTGAATATAGCATTAACATGCAGATACAATTAAGAAATAATCACTAAAAGAACAGCTGAAGTAATAATTTTAAAAGAAAACTTCTTCTTCCAAGCACTAAATATAATCAAAAGAGAAGGAGATCCATAGCACAATGCCATTGACTCCAAGCAGTTGCTTTAGGATTTCTGAAGTTTTCCCCAAAAATAAGCAGGCAGCCTGCTTCTGCAGCGAAATGAAAGTCATTCAAATGAAGAACAAGATTTTATTTGAGCTCATTGTCTCATTTGCATTTCTTTCTTCAGATAATCATCTATTTGGAGAGAGATCCAGCAGGATCAAAAACAAGCAGACAGCAGTTGTAGGTTCTTTTACAGGTGGAAACTCAATCAGAGATCTGCAAATGCCATTCTGGCTGAGATTCGATAGCACTAACTGCTGCTGCTACAGGCAAATCTTTGCCTTGATGCTATTTTAAAGAAAGACAAATAAGAATTGCCCACAAGACAATGGAATTGCCAACCTTTTCAAAGCTCCCTCCATAACTTTCAAAATGGCGTCAGGTTAGGTAGGAAATGCTGGGGCCCTTGAGCCTGCCTGCTTCTGATCACCAGGCCTGCCGCATTCTTCTTTTTATAACATCTTTTTTCATTTATTTAACTTGAACATCAAAACTCATTTTACCTTCTTTTAATGGTTTCAGTGGAGGAAGGACATTTCAGGAGGCAGCTGCAGCAATGAAGGTGGTATGATCTGTTCCTCACGGCCAGTGAGCCCTGCCAAGGGGTGTCCTGCTTTGGCGGCCAAATGGGTTTGACCCGGAATTCCAATGGCCCAGGATTCCTTGAGGCAGCGTCTTCCAGCCCAGGATTCCAATGGCCTCGTGGTCTGCTTCAGCGATGAGGCAGCTTGTTGAGGCATTATCTGGCGGCACAGTGATCCAGCACCGGAATCCAATGACCCGGGATTCGGCAGCTTCAGTGTCGGCGTTCTGCAAAATGGTGGAGAATGTGATTCCCGTCTTTTCCTCGACCTCAGGAACTCATGAGATGTGATTTGAACAAAGATGATTTCTGTTATTAATATAAGTGCCAGAGTATGGAGACTTAAACAGTTTTCACTGTAATTTTTTATAAAAATACAAGTGACAATAAACTGCTATTCTATTGTATTCTAACTATATCTCGGGGACTGGCATTTCCAAGTCAAGTTACTTCTAAGAAGGAATACAAAAATAATCCAACATTTTAATAGTAGCAATATAATCTATGGAACATAAACAGTTAAATCATCCAAGAGTGTCAGGTTAAGTAGTGAGCTTACTTATTAGTTACATAGAAAATATCAGTAGGCATAGGCTATTCAGCACTTTGAGCCTACTTCACCATTCAACATGATCATGGCTGATTATCCAATTCAATTCCTGCTTTCTCCCCATACCCTTTGTTCCTTTCAGCCTACAGAATTGCATCTAACTCTTCCTTGGAAACATTCAATGATTTGGCCTCAATCATTTTCTGTTGCAGAGGATTCCACAGGCTCATCACTCTCTGGGTGAAGACATTTCTCCTCATCTCAGGCCTAAATGGCCTACCCCATATCCTTAGACTGTGTCGTCAGTTCTGGACTCCCCAGTTGTATAGAAACAGAGGTAAACCATTTGGCCCTTTGAGTCTACTCTGCAATTTTTTTTTACGTATTCATTTTGCAGGATGTGGGTGTTGCTGGCTGGGCCAGCATTTATTGCCTGTCCCTAGTTGTCCTTGAGAAGGTGGTGGCGAGCTGCCTTCTTGAACTGCTGCAGTCCACTCGCTGCGGATTGACTCACAATGCTAATAGGGAGAGAATTCCAGGATTTTGACCCAACAGCAGTGAAGGAACAGTGATATATTTCCAAGTCAGGATGCTGTCTTTACTCAGAGAGTTGGAGGGGTGTGATATGCATTGCCGGAGAGGGTAGTGGAGACAGCCTTATTAGGGGCATTTAAGCGGCTAATAGATAGGCATATGGATGATAGTATAAGGTACGGATGAAGGTTAGATCGACCTTAGGTTTAGGGTAAAAGTTCAGCACAACATCGTGGGCCGAAGGGCCGGTACTGTGCTGTACTGTTCTATGTTCTATGTGAGTGGCTTGGGACGGAACTTGAAAGTGGTGTTGCTCCCATGTTTCTGCTGCACTTGTTCTTCTGGATGGAAGTGGTCATGGGTTTGGAAGGTGCTGTCTGAGGATCTTTGGTGAATTTCTGCAGTGCACCTTGTAGATAGTACACACTGCTGCTACTGAGCGTCGGTGGCGGAGGGAGTTGATGTAGTGCCAACCAAGTGGGCTGCTTTGTCCTGAATGCTGTCAACTTCTTGAGTGGTGTTGGGGCTGCTCTCATCCAGGCAAGTGGGGAGTATTCCATCACACTCCTGACTTGTGCCTTGTAGATGGTGGACAGGCTTTCAGGAGTCAGGAGGTGAGTTACTCACTGCAGTATTCCTAGCCTCTGACCTGTTCTTGTAGCCACTGCATTTATGTGGTGAGTCCAGTTGAGTTTCTAATCAATAATAACTCCCAGGATGTTGATAGTGGGGGAATTCAGTAATGGTAACACCATTGAATGTCAAGAGGTGGTGGTTAGATTGTCTCTTGTTGGTGATGGTCATAGCCTGGCATTTGTATGGTGCAAATGTTACTTGCCACTTGTCAGCCTAAGCCTGGGTATTGTCCAGATCTTGTTGCATTTAGACACGGACTGTTTCAGTATCTGAGGAGTCATGAATGGTACTGAACCCAGCTTGTCGAGCCTCAGAAGGATCTTATATTTTACAATAAGGTCTCATCTCATTCATCTAAATTCCAGTGAGTAAATGCCCAACCTGCTCAAACCCTCCCCATAAAAAAATCCCTTGATTCCTAGAAATAACCTAGTGATTCTTATCTGGACTGCCTCCAGTACCCCAGTATACCCTTTTCTTAGGTAAGGGAACAGAACTGTTCACAGTATTCCAGATGTGGTCTGATTAGTGCCTGGTATAGTTTCAGCAAGACATTAATATTTTTATAGTCCATTCCCTTTGAAATATGTCTGTCCTTGAGATGGACAACTCTGGCTCTCTATTGTAAGCTACATTCCTTGAAACATTCAAATTGGGCATTCTACTGCAAGTCACACTCAAGTGCTAAGTTGCATCAAGTTATCTACTTATATATTTTCCCAATACGAAGGGCCTGGTTCACTCATTCACTCAGTTTTATTCAGTTCTTAATTTGGCTACTTTTTTCAATGCACCTCTTGAAAATAAATCTGCAATAAGTTCAGAACTACATAATTTTAAATTATAGATTTTTCTTTAATGTCAATCACAAATTACAATCAAAATTTGACTACTTGGATTTGCAAATCCATGCATTCAATTCAAGGCTGCACTGAACTTGCCAACTGAATTTACATACTCCCAAAGAAAAGGGACCATTCCATTTAGAGAGAAGCCTGTTTCAACTAATTCTTAATTAGACTGATTTTTTCAATGCACACCTTCTAAATCATCCTGCTCAAAGTTCACAACTTAGGAACTGTAAACTTCCTTTTTCTAGCAAACTTATGCACTCAGTCTGCTCATAAGGAGTGAGAGAAATTAACCACCTACACGATAACTCAAATTTTCAATAGTCTTTAATCTAGTTGACACTGTGACCAAAAGATCTAGTTTCTCAAAATCCCAACATCTAGTCATTTATGGAATGTTTGCCCTCGATTCTAAACCTTTCCTTAGTACAGTAGAGCAGCTATTGTGCAATGATATTTATAGTAAAGCCCTTAAAAACGAACGTCATTAAGATATTTGGAAACAAATTACAAACATCATGCCACAGCATCATTCTCACGTTTAAACTTAATAAATTAGGAAGAAAAGGTGAATGAAAATCACATACTTTACAACCCTAAATGCTAGATTTGTCACCGATTATAAGGACCCAGTAGTGACAACTTAGGTGATGTCATGCTCAATCATTGAAGAAACAATATTTACTTTTACCCGTTATGCGACTGAATATCTCAAATTTTGAGAGGAGCGCAGGAGTGGATTTATGGCGGATCATCAATTTTCACCATCATTACTGCTCTGAAATTGACCACAATTTCATGGTGTCAGCATGTGACGATTGACATTGAAATCCTAAAATCTGTGGTCTGTCACCTAGGTTCTAAAATCCTCCAATCCCCCCACCATCATGCCCCCAAACTGTCTCCAACCTCCATCAACCCCAACTAGGCACCATGTCCTTAGCTCCACTGGAAAAGCAAGAATCTTGACTTCTCTGCTCTTACATTGTTGCTTGAAACCCCATATAATGTTACATTTTGTTCAAACATATTTAACCGGAGGTTTTAACAGAGATGTGATTAATAATCTATGATGAAGAAGGTATCTGGCCCTGAAAAAAATGTTATATTTGTGGAGAGCTGATTAAATGAAAGAAAAAAAAACTTGCATCTCGCATGGGCCCAAGCTATGCCTGCCTCTTTGTAGGTTACATGGACCAATCCCTCTTCCGTACCTACACTGGCTCTGAACCCCACCTCTTCCTCCGTTATATTGATGACTGTATCGGCGCAGCCTCGTGGTCCCACTAGGAGCTCGAACAGTTCATGCACTTCACCAACACCTTCCACCCCAACCTTAAGTTGACCTGGACCATCTCTAATACCACTCTCTCCTTCCTGGGCCTCTCTGTCTCCATCTCTAGCAACCACCTGGAAACCGATATCCATTTCAAGCCCACCAACTCCCACAGCTACCTCGAATACACCTCCTCCCACCCACCTTCCTGCAAAAATGCCATCCTCTATTCCCAACTCCTTCGCCTCCGCCGCATCTGCTCCAATAATGAGGCATTTCACTCCCGTACATCTCAGATGTCCTCATTTTTCAAGGACCGCAACTTCCCCCCCTCAGTGGTCGAGAATGTCCTCGACCATGTCTCCCGCATTTCCCACAACTCATCCCTCACACCCCGTCCCCGCAATAACAACCAAAACAGAATCCCCCTTGTCCTCACGTACCACCCCACCAACCTCCGGATCCAACGCATCATCCTCTGACACTTCCACCATCTGCAATCCGAACCCACCACTAAAGACATTTTTCCCTCCCCACCCTTATCTGCTTTCCGGAGGGACCAGTCTCTCCATGACTCCCTTGTCCGCTCCACACTCCCCTTCAGCCCCACCTCACCCGGCACTTTTCCCTGCAACCGCAGGAAGTGCTACACCTGCCTCTACACCTCACCCCTCACCCCAATTCCAGGCCCCAAGAAGACTTTCCACATCAAGCAGATGTTCACCTGCACATCTGCTAATGTGGTATACTGCATCCGCAGTTCCCGTTGTGGCCTCCTCTACATCGGGGAAACCAAGCGGAGGCTTGGGGACTGCTTTGCAGAACACCTACGCTCGGTTCGCACCAAACAACTGCACCTCCTAGTCGCGAATCATTTCAATGCCCCCTCCCATTCCGTAGACAACATGTCCATCCTGGGCCTCCTGCTGTGCCACAACGATGCTACCCGAAGGTTACAGGAACAGCAACTCATATTTCGCTTGGGAACCCTGCAGCCCAATGGTATCAATGTGGACTTCACAAGTTTGAAAATCTCCCCTCTCCCTACCGCAACCCAAAACCAGCCCAGCTCTTCCCTGCCTCCCTAACCTGTCATTCCTCCCACCTATCCCCTCCTCCCACCTCAAGCTCCACCCCCATCGCCTACGTACTAAGCTCATTTTGCCCCCTTGACCTGTCCGTCCTCCCTGGACTGACCTATCTCCTCCCTACCTCCCCACTTACACTCACCTTTACTGGTTCCATCCCCGCCTCTTTGACTTGTCTGTCTCCTCTCCACCTATCTTCTCCTCTATCCATCTTCTATCTGCCTCCCCCTCTCTTCTTATTTATTTCAGAACCCCCTTCCCCGCCCCCATTTCTGAAGAAGGGTCTAGGCCTGAAACGTCAGCCTTCCTGCTCCTCTGATGCTGCTTGGCCTGCTGTGTTCATCCAGCTCTACACCTTGTTATCTCTAACATGCATCTCTATCACACTTTCCACATTCACAGGGCCTCTCAAAGAACTTTGTACCCAATGAAATACTTCTGAAGTGTAGTCACTGTTACTACGTAGGAACTGATGAATCAGCCAGTCTTTAGCTACGGTTTAAAAATATCTTTTAAAAAACTCAGAATATTCTTGCTTCTACCTTTCACCCCATGTGTACATCCCAAATTTAATACGTTCCATCTAAAAATATGAGAAGTGATTTCGTTTTAAAGGCTTTGCATTCTTAATTATAAGGGGCTGGCAGTGGATGGGGTGGTATTGGGGAGCTGTGAATATCCTTTAATATGATTGGCAGCTGATGCCACCTGGTAACATCCTTCCAGTTCTATGCTGTGAATGCCCAGGGAAGAAAAACGCAATTTGTTGCAGAATCATTGTAGAGCTAAGGAAGCAGCACTTCTCTCCAGGAAGATCATTCCATCTCCCTTACTTCAGTGTCAGCAGCAAACACTCTTGCATCGTCATTGACAACAAACCCTTGGGCCAAACTCTGGTTTTCAGTTCACAGGACTTGAAATGTTAAATCTGTTTTCTCTCCACAGGCGCTGCCAGATCTGCTGGATTTCTCCAAAAATTTCATTTTGCATGTTGCAGTTCTCCAGAATTGGCAGTTCTTAGTTTTATTATGGTGGTTTTCAGTATCTTTCAGAAGAATAAATAAGTTGAACAGAATTAATTGTGGCGTTCATGAATATTGACCCAGAAATCAGTTATGGTCCACCTTCTCACACATAACCAATGGTGTGTTGCGATGTATACAGTTTGTATCCCAACTAGGAGGACCTAAGTTTGGCCTGAAATTAAACCTTGGGCTTCACTTACATTTTCTGCATAAATTGTTCTCAGCGCCTGTGGCATCTCTCTAAGTAACTTGTCTATTTTACACTCCTAAACATCAGCCCACTTGTGTGGTCCTGGCCTAGTCATAGCCCTTGTTGGGCCTTGCGAGAGGTACATCCTTCATTTGCAGTTTATAAGGCTTGTGGCAAAGAGAAGAGGCAAGATTGGAGACATCCTAGAAATAGATTTCCTGTAACTTCTGGCATCAAAAGGATCTGTAAGTAGCCCCAGGGGCCATATACCAACTCTGTAAACATGTGCACCAGATAGGAGTGACATATGAAAATACAATGAGGAGCATGAATAGCGGCTTCGGCCTGATCTGCCATTCAATAAGATTGTGGCTGATCTAATTGCAGCCTCAATTCCATTTTCCCACCTATCCCTCGTACCCTTTGACTTCCTTATTAGCCAAGATTCATCTACCACTGCCTTAAAAATATTCAGCAACCCATTCATCGGTGAACTTTAGAGGAGTTCCACAGACTCACCACCCTTTGATAGAGAAATAAAAGAAATCTCCTTGTATTCTGCTTAAATGGGTGACCCCAAAAACCCATTTCTGAAGAAGGGTCCCGACCCGAAACGTCAACTTTCCTGCTCCTCTGATGCTGCCTGGCCTGCTGTGCTCCTCCAGCTCCACACTGTGTTAACCCTTATTTTTAAACTGTGTCCCCCAGTTCCAGGCTCTCGCACAAAAGGAAACATCTCTTCACCGTCCACCCTGTAAAGTCCCTGCTGGATCTTATATGTTTCAAGGGGATACGGGCACAAACTGTCCACTGTTCCCCTCAAAAGTAACCCCTTCATTCCAGAAATCAGCCAAGAGAACCTTTTTCTGAACTGCTCCTAGTGCAATGATGTCCTTTTTAAAATAATGAGATAAAAGTGTACATAGTTGTTGTCATAAACCTAGGTGAAAAAAGTTTTAGTCCTGCTTTATAAAGTGCATGGGAGGGATGGATCAGCACTTTGTCTGTCATTGGGGATGGATCAGGACTCTGTCTGTCGTTGGGGGCTGCTGTCTCCTGCATCTAGCAACAGTTGCAAGATTTCATAGCTTGGTAATGGCAGACATCATTAATGCGTCTGCAATGATAATGAAGTAACCTTCTCCTGACCCCACATCATCCAAAAGGGTCAGTGGCAGGGATCAATAATGGACAGATTACTGTCATTGTGCTAGGGGTCCAAGGATTTTCTAGACCAGTAAAGGTCTAAAATTAATGAGGATGGAGCCTTTACTTATTTATTTCTAGGTGATCTTAGCCTTTTTTTAAAAAAACACAGCCAAAGCTTCTCTAACTTAGCTGATGTGTTTATCCCGAGATACAGAACCAAGAATAAATTAGAATGCTCAGATTGAATACTTATTTTAGAGTTAGCTTTTAGCCATGAAACTATTATATTCACAACCTAACTTCTATATTGTGTATGCATGTGACCGAGAATTACCAAAAATAGGGTAAAAACTTCAAAAATACCATTATTTTTCAAGTGACACCTTCCGAATATTTTTTCAACTTGTTTGAACTAATAGCAATTCAGTTTTAGCAAAGCACTTCCTCTTACAATTTCTTGAATATTCGCTGATTCATTCATTCTTCTTTGTATGCATTCATTCTAGTTTGGCAATGAATTTTCTTTATATCAGAAACCAAGTAAATACTTTCTCAGTTATAAATGGAATGAAAAGACACACCATTAGACAAATAGGCCTGTTGTGCTGACAAGTCCAGATTACACAGAGTATGGTATCACAAAGTGTGTTTGATTATCAGGGACTTTGGCACAGCAAGCCATAAGTCTGTCACTGCTGCAGCCAAAAAACGTGTTCTTGACAAATTGCCACTTTGTTTCATCTTTACAGCGAGGGAAGAAAAAGCTATTTTTTCTCTGTAATAAAGGGAAGGCAGACAGTTTAGGTATTTGTAGATACCAAGTAATATATGGAATGTGGATTTATTAGTTATATTTCAACTTAAATCTTTTCACAATTTTCAGAGCAGAAAATAGTTTTAATATCCAACACCACAGTTTCTACATCTGTTAAATGATGAAGCTTACTATGTGTGAGTATAATACAATTCATGTGAAAAATTCCTGGCAGCAGCAGACATAAGACTTTACCCTTTACATGGGGACCAGTTGTCTTGGATCCAAGTGGTTCTTTTCAGATTCGAGTAAATATAACAAAGAGAAGGCTTGTTTAACAGCAATTTGCTTAAATCTGAATATCTATTAAGTAATAATAAATGATTATAGTGGTAATAATAAATAAATAATTTAATGAAAGAGAAAAGGGAAAAAAAAGTCTCGTGCCTTCTAGAAAAAGCAACAAGTCTCACGCCCTCCTGCCCATCAGGGGCCCCTCAACCAATGGCTGGTCCAGAGACTTAATTTCATTCGTGGCTCTGTTCGCGATCCTGGTCCGAGGTGAAGTCCAGTGATTTGGAACGAAACTCTCTCTCTCTTATTCAGTGTGACAAATAGCCACGACAAAGAAAGCAGATACAGAAAAGAAAAGATAGCTAGAGAAAAACAAGTTGCAGGTGCTATCTTTGGCCTGTAAAGGAATGTTAACAAGATTGATCCAAGGTCATGCAGCTTGTTGAGTATCATCAACAACTTTCCCAGCCTATTTTCCCATTCTATATAATCTATTTTCTCATGCAGCTGTCAAATATCACCATTAACTTCTACCCCTTCGGCTATTCTATACACCAGTGCATTTTTCATGGGTTTCATTTTAACTTTACTACTGCGTAAGTACACCTTCAGAGCGATGTTGAGGTAGAACAAAATAAAGACCTAATTATCTATTACTGCTTCCACTATAAGTACTTTTATCTTTTTGGACTTACCTATTATTTCTTCTCAGTGTGCATGTGCACTGCATTACTATTTCCTGTATTTAGTAATTAAAAAAAACTCATTCTTTTCGTTAATTCAAGAAAGACTGGTTAAACTGGCTCCTTTTAAAACTTACGTGTGCTTGGGTTGAAAGAAAGCTATCTAGAAGGGAAGGGATCCTTTTAAAACCAATCTTGTTGTAACCAACTGAGGAGATGGGTGAATAACAAAGGGGAACCAGTCCACCTTTCTAACTTTGGGGCTTAATAGCTTGAGGTAGCACATTTGTAACTATAACAAATTGGGCAATTTCACCCGTGGCCTGATTGCGAGAGGTTGGTTCTCTTGAGCGTGATTTGAATCCTCAGATGAAACAAAAGAATTGGAATGTGTAAATTGTCAATTTGGAACCAATTTTTAACAGGAAAAACTGCAAAAGACTTTCTTGAGTTTGTATTGTTACAGTGCACAGATGTCCACATTTGATGTTAGCATATTCTGAACAGGATTAGGGAATGTTAGTTTTGAGGATTTAGAAATTCTACCCTTCATGCAGTTAAAAGATTTAACTGGGTGGTCAGGGTTCAAATTTCACCCAAAAGCCATGAAACCCAACATTTTAATAAAAATGGTCAAACTGCGGGTGGTGAAATGGATAGCGTAGTCGTAGAGAGATTAAAATTCCAGCAGTAGAAATTGGAATTTCAAGAAAAAGGAGAAGGTACAGGAAAAGTGAGCAAAAGAAGAAAGAGAGAAAGACAGGAAAGAAAGCAAGAGGGAGGACGAGAGTGAAGTAAAAGATGAAAGACAAGGAGAGAAGAGAGAATTTCAGTAAAAATAGTTGAAGAGTGAGTTTGAGCTGAGGGATAGGAATCCTACTGGTACCCCTCAGACTTAAGGGGGGAGTCACCTTAGTTTGCTCATTTAATTTCTAAGTTTGACGCTGAGGTAGAGGCATTCTTTATCTCTTTCAAGCAGATAGAGCATCAGCTAACGTGGTCAGTCTAACATTGATCCTTATTACTGCAAAGTAAGCTTTCGAGGCAAGATCACAAGATTTATGGTCTCTCATCTGAGACAGTGCCATTGATTACAAGGCAGTAAAAATGGTTATCTTAAGTGTGCACCAGTTAGTGGTTTCACAGAAAAAAACTGTATGATCAGGAAATCGTTTGACCAGATGTACTAGAAATTTTTAAATTCATTCACAGGATGAGGACATCACTGGCTAGACCAATGTTTATTGCCCATCCCTAATTGTACAGAGGGCAATGAAGAGTCAACTGCATGACGGGGGTCTGGAGTCACATGTACGTCAGACCAGGTAAGGATGGTAGTTTCCTTCCCTGAAGGATTCTAGTGAACAAGATGGATTTTTCTTGATAATCCACAATGGATTCATGGTCAACTCTTAAATCCTGATTCTACCATCTGCTGGGGCAGGATCTGAACACTTCCCAGAACATCACCTGGATTGCTGGATTAACAGACTGGCAATAATACCACTAGACCATTACCTATGAAAGGCTGAAGGAGTCAACCAGTGGGCAGAAACACTTAAAATAGAAGTTGGTTATGAAAACCTCTGAAATAATTTTTCTTGAGTTGTTTAAAAACTCAATTTCCCTTCTCAACAAGAATACAAGTTGAGGGACAGAGATTGGTTGGATATAGGCAATTAGCCACACTCATTGATGATTATGAGCAGACCACAAACCTCTGTTCCAGAATGAAGCCTCCCCTTGTCATTCCCAAAAAACTGGAAAGGACAGAAGTGAGAGTGATATGAACCTGAGCAACCATGGGTGAGTCTCCTGAAGACTGAAAAAGTGTTGTTAAGAATGAAGCCCAATAACCTGTCTGTTTTAAATGCCAAAAGTTAGGGCACATCCAGGCCAACTGCTGGAGGTACAGGTAAAGCCGCTGAATTTTTCTGTTCCTTCTACACCCATCCAGAAAATGGGAATTGGTCAGAAAGCACATCAGATCAAATTCTTTATCTCTGCAGCTGTGAATCACTGTAAAGGCACACTGCAGAGTACGGATGAGGTTAAACAAATCCCTGAGAGTTACCAGGTGCATCTTGAGCACTAGGCCATGTCATGACAATGACCATGGGAGTCATCTTCAGTTTGCCTGTGGATGGGAATGGACTTGCCCATTAACAGTAAACTGACAGATTAAAAGGTAATGACATCCCCTATGCATCCTGAGAAGCCCATCGAAGTCATGGAGACCAAACAGCTGCGGGAAAAAAAATGCCTGGCATTTTCCCTGACTGTGTAATCACACAGACAAGCTCAGTTAGTGGAGGCTGGGTGGATGCTACAAAGGAACCCCCCTGTATGGTCTCCTTGTTTTGGGAGTCTAGGAGGCCCCATAGAGATACAATAATAAGTAAAACCCTGGGTAACAAACTATACGAGCTGACCTCATGTTAAAAACACTGGTTCAGACTGTTCATACTGAAGCTGTGACACAAGAAGCCCCTGAGTGCAATTATATAAAAAATTGAGATGCTCATAGGGTATTGGAGGCCCTTTCACAGATGCGCAAGCAGACATTGATCTACCAGGCAGTGGCTGCAGTAGCATCCTATGGAAATACCATGGTTGGTTCATGAACTGTCAATGGTTAGGAACACCCCGAAACACAAATGCCCAAAACAGGCAGCAGTTTTACTAGTGCAGCCCACAAGGAGGCAGTACCTGCCATGTCATGGGAAAACCCAAAGCCATAGGAAGACCTCCTGCTGGATTTCCTGTGTCAGCTTTTGGGGAACAGTTCAGTAAAGTGTCAGTGAACTATGTTGTACCCCGGCTACCAGTCTCCCCTTACAATCATTGATGTGGCTACCCATTTCCCAGAGTGGTTCCCCTGTGAATCATATCTGCCAAAACGGTTGTGAAGGAACTGAATTCTTCACACAGTACAGTTTGCTCGCTGACATTCAGCCTGATTAGAGTACAGATTTCATGTCTAAACAAGTCATTGGTAACCTGTGCATAACCAGTGTGTACACAGTGTAGCTACGGAAGAGGGATTGTTCCACGTAACCTACAAAGAGGCAGGCATATCTTGGGCCCATGCGGGTACCTATGGCCACCCCCTTTGTCTGTCGGAAGTGGGAGGAATTGAAAGAAAAGTTGTTGAGGGTGAGGACAAGTTCGGCTAGGCGGATGAGGGTGTCACTGGAGGGGGACTGGTGGGGCCTGCAGGACAGGATGAAGCGGAGGGCCTTTAGGCCATGTGTATAGGGATTGGACATCCATGGTAAAGATGAGGTGTTGGGGACCAGGGAATTAGAAGTTTTGGAGGAGGTGGAGGGCGTGGGTGGTGTCACGGACGTAGTTAGGGAGTTCCTGGACCAAGGGAGAGAGAATGGAGTCGAGATAGGTGGAGATAAGTTTGGTGGGGCAGGATCAGGTGGAGACAATGGGTCTACCAGGGCAGTCAGGTTTATGGATTTTGTGAAGGAGATAGAAGCGGGTGGTGCGGGGTTGGGGAACGATGAGGTTGGAGGCTGTGGGTGGGAGGTCACCTGAGGTGATGAGGTTGTGGGTGGTTTGGAACACTAGTCATATTGTGCACATATGGTAGGAAATGTTAAGTGCTATAGGATTACTGAAGCCTTGTCCCATCCCAATCCCCACATCACCCAGAAATGAACCATTTCATAAAAGCATATGTTCTCTGATACCTACCTCAACTTCTCCACCCCTGTCACCCACTCCAGCCTCTCCCCCACAGAATGTGCAGCCCTCCACTCCCTCTGCTCCAATCTGAACCTCACCATAAAACCCACGGACAAGGGAGGCACAGTTGTAGTATGGCACACTGACGTCTACATCGCTGAGGCCAGGCGCCAACTCTCCGACACCTCCTCCTACCGCTCCCTTGATCATGACCCCACCCACGACCACCAAACCATCATCTCCCAAACCATCCAAACCATCCACATCCCTCTTCCGTAGCTACACTGGCCCTAAACCCCACCTCTTCCTCCGTTACATTGATGACTGTATGGGCGCAGCCTCGTGCTCCCATGAGGAGCTCGAACAGTTCATCCACTTCACCAACACCTTCTACCCCAACCTTAAGTTCACCTGGACCATCTCTGATACCTCTCTCTCCTACCTGGACTTCTTTGTTTCCATCTCTGGCAACCACCTAGAAACCGATATCCATTTCAAGCCCACCGACTCCTACTGCTACCTAGAATGCATCTCCTCCCACCCACCTTCCTGCAAAAATGCCATCCTCTATTCCCAATTCCTTTGCCACCCGAGATGAGGCATTCCACTCCCAAACATCTCAGATGTCCTCGTTTTTCAAGGACCACAACGTCCCCCCCTCAGTGGTCGAGAACGCCCTCGACCGTGTCTCTCGCATTTCCCACAACTCATCCCTCACACCCATTCCCCACAATAACAGCCAAAACAGAATCCCCCTCATCCTCACGTACCACCCCACCAACCTCCGCATCTAACGCATCATCCTCCGACACTTCCGCCATCTGCAATCCGACCCCACCACCAAAGACATTTTTCCCTCCCTACCCTTATCTGTTTTCCGGAGGGACCACTCTCTCAGGGACTCCCTTGTCCGCTCCACACTCCACTCCAGCCCCACCACACCCGGCACTTTTCCCTGCAACTGCAGGAAGTGCTACACCTGCCCCTACACCTCCCCCCTCACCCCCATCCCAGGCCCCAAGAAGACCTTCCACATCAAGCAGATATTCACTTGCACATCTGCTAACATGGTAAACTGCATCCGCTGTTCCCATTGTGGCCTCCTCTACATCGGGGAAACCAAGCGGAGACTGAGGGACTGTTTTGCGGAACACCTACGCTCAGTTCACACTAAACAACTGCACCTCCCAGTCGCGAACCATTTCAACTCCCCCTCCCATTCCTCAAATGACATGTCCATCCTGGGCTTCCTACAGTGCCACAGCGATGCCACCCAAAGGTTGTAGGAACAGCACCTCATATTTTGCTTGGAAACCCTGCAGTCCAATGGTATCAATGTGGACTTCACAAGGTTCAAGATCTCCCCTCACCCCACCACATCCCAAAACCAGCCCAGCTTGTCCCTGTCTCCCTAACCTGTCCTTCCTCCCACCTATCCCCTTCTCCCACCCCAAGCCCCACCCCAATTTCCTACCTACTAGCCTCATCCTGCCTCCTTGACCTGTCCGTCCTCCCTGGACTGACCTATCCCCTCCCTAACTCCCCACCTACACTCACCTTTACTGGCTCCATCCCCGCCTCTTTGACCTGTCTGTCTCCTCTCCATCTATCTTCTCCTCTATCCATCTTCTATCTGCCTCCCCCTCTCTCCCTATTTATTTCAGAACCCCCTTCCCCTCCCCCATTTCTGAAGAAGGGTCTAGGCCCTAAACGTCAGCTTTCCTACTCCTCTGATGCTGCTTGGCCTGCTGTGTTCAACCAGCTCTACACCTTGTTATGTCAGATTCTCCAGCACCTGCAGTTCCTACTATCTCTGAAGCTAGATATCCTGTGTAAGCTTTTGGGGAACAGTTCAGTAAAGTGTCAATGAACTATGTCGGACCCTGGCTACCAGTCTCCCCTTACAATCATCGATGTGGCTACCCATTTCCCAGAGTGGTTCCTCTGTGAATCATATCCACCAAAACGGTTGTGAAGGAACCAAATTCTTCACACAGTACGGTTTGCTCGTTGACATTCAGCCTGATCAGAGTACAGATTTCATGTCTAAACTGGCTCCATCCCCGCCTCTTTGACCTGTCTGTCTCCTCTCCACCTATCTTCTCCTCTATCCATCTTCTATCTGCCTCCTCTTCTGTCCCTATTTATTTCATTGGTAACCTGTGCGTAACCCAAAGGATGTCTTTAGTATATCATCCACATTCATGGGGGAGCTAGAACAGTAAGACCGGACCCCAAAAATAATGGTCAGGGTATATTGCTGCGATCACTGGGATACAGGACTTCTGTTTGCCACCCTGGGATCACACAATCAGTTCACCAGTTTTACTCCATTTGAATTAATTTACAGGCACCGAGCGTGAGACCTTCTGGAATGACTCAAGGAGACATTTTTAGAACAGAAGGAAGAAATGTCCGCATTGGACTACATAGCAGGCTCATGAGGCTGTGTAGTGGCTCTAGTACACATGAAACTCTCCCAAACAGTGGATGAAGCAAAAGGAACACATACCAAGGCCTGAGTTTTCAGCATCTTATTGAATTGAATTTGCTTTATTGTCACATGCTTTCAAATGAATAGTGAAATGTTTACAAGTTGGCACTTATGGCGCCATCATAAGTACAAGATACCTAGCTAGTAATAATTGAGCATTTGGTGTAAAATAGAAAAAACAGTCCAGCATAAGAATAAAAAAAATAGAAATACACAATTTACAATCCATCCATCCAGCTTGTGCTGGTACCTAGCCTCCAGACCACACCAGTCCAAGTCTCCAGACCACACCAGCACAAGCCTCCAGACCACACCAGTCCAAGCCTCCAGACCACACCAGTCCAAGTCTCCAGACCACACCAGTACAAGCCTCCAGACCACACCAGGCTTCAAAACTTGAGCACTCACCTCCTCCTGATGACCTCACCTCCAGCCCACTCAGGCCCTCACTCCTCGCGACAGCCTCCAGGTCCTCTCCTCCAGCCCTCAAGGGGCCTCAACTACCTGCAATGTGACTCAGCTCCACACAACGGTCTCCAGTTCGCACACCAACCTCACCTTCATTCCCAACTGATTTTGTCCGAATAAGTTTACTGCTCTGACCAACATCAGGTGAACATTTAAAAGCCTGATTCAGGGGCTTGTATAGCGTAAGAAGGAACCTTGGGGAGTGAAATATCTGATTGATAGCCCACATTTACAAGAAATGCAAAGGTTATGTCATGTCAACATGATAAAGCAATGCAATTGTTGAGAAGGGGACAAGCAGGTAATGGTTTATCCCATTGTCACAAACTAAGTAGACAAGGGTAGCAGAAGGGATGAATTCGAGGAAGATATGGGTGAGGCCCACAATGAATCTCCTACTATCTTGCTAACTAATACAGAAATTATGAGAAACTTAGACTCCTTATTCCGGCACCTAAGTGCAGAACAGTGAGCAGACTTAATGACTTTACTCATGCATTCAAGGGTTTATGCAGAGACGAGTTGGGCTGCACCATCCTAGCTCTGCATGATGTGAATGAGGGAGAGACATCTTGCACAAGATAACATCCCTATTGGCTAGGTTCAGGTAAGGTGCCCAGGTCCAGGAGGAGATTGTCCTCATGATGGAGCACTGACTGATAGAGCCTACCAACATTAGCTGTAGCTCCCTGTTGCGTTTGTACCCAAACTGGGTAGCTCCACAAGGTTCTGCATTGATCTCCGAAAAGTTAATGTAGTGACCAGAGCTGACTCCAATCTGAATATTATGCAGGTAGTGTAGACAAAAGACACTTAATTAATCAAACAGATTTGGGTACTGGTCAGTTGTCTTCATAGGATCCTTACAGTGTGGAAACAGGTCCTTCAGCCCAACAAATCCACACCGAACCTCAGAACATCCCACCCAGACCCACCCCTCCCTGAACACTACAGTCAATTTAGCATGGCCAATCCACCTAACCTGTACATCTTTGGACTGTGGGAGGAAACCAGAGCACTGGAGGAAACCCATGCAGACGCATGGAGAACATGCAAACTCCACACAAACAGACGCCGAGGCTGGAATTGATCCCAGGTCCCTGGCGCTGTGAGGCAGCAGTGCTAACCACTGAGCCACCATGCTGCCCATGTGCAGGAAATCTCCATCTTTGCAATTCTGAATTGAGTCTGACAGTGTGTTGTCATTCCACTTAGACTCCAAAATGGTCCAACATTGGTTAAGAGGCTAAGAACCAAATGGATCCAGTGCAGTTTTGCAAATTGGAGCCAAAATTGGCTTAGTGTCAAAAAAACGGAGAGAGTAATGGTCGAAGGGTGTCCAGTGGTAAACCACAGTGATCAGTGCTGGGTCACTTGCTGTTTGTTGTGTACATTAAGGATGTAGACATAAATGGCAAAGGTATCATCAGTAAATTTGCAGATGGCAAGAAAATTGGTGGTGTGGCAAATAGAAAGAAGAAAACCTTCAACAACAGGATGATATAAATGTGCTGGTCAAATGGGCCAAACAATGTCAAATGTAATTTAATCCTGAAAATTGTGAGGAGATGCATTTTGGGAGGACTAACAAAGCAACGGAAATACGTGTTGAATGGTAGGACTCTAAGATGTACAATGGATCAGGGGACCGCGACGTACCTGTCCATAGATCCTTCAAGGCAGCAGGACAGATAGATAAGAGATTAAGAAGGCACTGAAAATAAGAACAAGAAAGTTATATAGAACTGCATATAAGGTTAGTTAGACCACAACTGGAGCACTGCTTGCAGTCCTGTTCACCACGCTATAGGATGGATGTGATTCCACTTGAGAGGTTGTAGAGAAGCATTATCAGGATATTGCCAGTCTGGTGTGTTTTAGCTGTGAAAAGAGACCAAATAAGTTGGAGTTGTTTTCCTTAGAGCAGAGAAGGGTGATGGGGGAATCTGAAAGAGGTGTGCAATGTTCTGAGGGACATAGACAAGATCAACCATGGGAAACTTATCCTCTTAGTAGAAGGCTCAATAACACATTTTTTAATATAAGGAGCAGGATATTGTGAGGGGATTTGGGGAGTTTTTTTTCACACAGAGGGCTGTGGTTATTTGAAACTCACTGGCTGAAAGGGTGGTAAAGATAAGAACCCTCAGGACATTTAAAAATTAAAAATTACTCAGATGGGCACTTGAAGTGCCATAGCATACTGGGCTAGGGGAAAAGTGCTGAAAAATGGGATTAGAATAGATAGATTTCAGGTGACCAGTGCTGATATGATGGACTGAAGAACCTCTTTCTGTGCTGTAAAAAGTCTATGACACTTATCACTCTATGAATATGACACCTTTAAATGGCTGATGAATCAAATGATGTCAGGCTTATGTAATTGAATAATGTTCATAAACGACCTCCTAGCGTAACACTTGGGAAATGCACTTGCACCAATTGGATGCTTTCATCCAGAAAGTACAGCCACCTGATCTGGTGGTCAATTCCACAAATAACAAGTTAGCTAAAGCCCAAGTGACTTATCTGGGACACATTGTGCGTCAAAAGCATGTAATGCCAAGAGCTGCAAAGACAGAAGCAGGAGCATAGTTCCTCATTGCCACAGCAAAATGGTAGTTATGTCTTTGGCAGATCTGCAACAGAAACAAAAAACCAGCGGCACTATGTTGTGAGAAATGCCAAACTACTTATGAAAAATTGGAAACCACTTTAACAAGCCTGTGCTTGAAGCTCCAAATTTTAAACAAGCATTTAAAGTAGTTATTGATGCAAGTGATATTGGGTCAGGGGCTGTCCTCCTTCAGGAAGACACATGCAGAATAGAAAGAACAATTGGGTCTAAAAAAACTAAACAAACATCCAAAGTACTAGTCCACAGTAGAGAAGTAATCCCTCAATTTACTACTGGCTCTCAAACACCCTGAGATATATTTTCGAAATGGGCACAAAGAGACCAAAATCTATATTAAACACAGCCAAGTTATGCTGTAGGAGCTTGTTTCTTTAGCTGTGCCACTTAAAAATAACCTATATTGCCAGTAAATCAAATGTGATTTCAAAAGCTCTGTCCAGAACTTAAACAGATATGACTAGATCTGAAAAGATAATATATAACCAGTCTAGAAAAATTAGTGTATGTCATTTCATGTTTTTTTTAATGTTTTTTTTAATGTTTCTCCTTTGTAATGTAATGAAATGGATTTCATTGTAATTGTTCTGTGGGGAATTGTCATGATGTCGAATCAGAACACTGAAGTGCTATGGTCATTGTTAATTTCAAAATTAGCTTGTTTTAAATAAGTCTGCTTTAGCCAAAAGTGGCTGCAAGCGTATAGTCAGTCACTGTCTGACTGTATGTAACTTATGAAATGTTACACCTGTAAAGTGCCAAGGAAACTTCCAATAGAGAAAGAAATGTAGTAGGAAGAAGTAATGGTGGGATCGACTATCTAGCCCCTCTCAGCAGAACACCACCTCTTGCAGAATGTTTGTGCATTGTCTTTCCAGGAATATACAAAAAAATAGACTTTCAATCCAACTGTAACACTTGTCTAGGTTGGTGGCCTGATGTTCTTGAGTGCAGACTAATGTGTTGTGGGGTCACAGCTCTGAGAACAGCCATTTATACACCCCTTCATCACGGGCAAAATGAAAACAATGTGGGTGACCTGCCAGGAATGAATGGAAATAGCTGTGTCACAATCTTTCCTCTCTTTATTAACCTTCTAAGCTCAAAATTTTGTTTGTCTCTAATTCACTTCACTTCCTTCTCAGACTTTCACTTGTTCTCTTTTTCTATCCTTTCTTTTCATTGGTCAGGGAAATAAGCTGTTGGGCATGACGTTCAGATGCAGCACTGCTCGTGCTGCATGGATGTCTCACTAACAGCTCAGCAACTTGCTGTGTCATTATAGTGCAATGTCAATGGTGTGCATATAAAGTCCAGCTGGTTTAATTCACTGCTAAACCTACCATTGTAGCAATTTCTGACCCATTTTCTCAGCATATCCTCTTGGCAATAATGCATTGTGGATGACTCTTAACATTTATATAAAAAATACAGAAAAATGTTATTCTTAAACAGTATTTCATCATAAATACAAAACCAAAAATAACTGGATGCTGGAAATCAGAAAAAAAACAGAAATTGCTGGAAAATCTCAGCAGGTCTGGCAACATTCTTCATCAGAACTGAAGAAGGGTCACTGGACAGCAAGACCTGCTGAGATTATCTAGCAATTTCTATTTTTGATTCAGTATTTAATCTTGCTTAGTTTTTGAGCAGTGAGAAAACAAATGTGGGAAAAAAAAACGTGTAGATGTATTTTTTGCAGTTGGTGTTGTTGGCTGACCTAGAAACCAATTTAAAATGCAAGATAAGGAGAATGGCATCAGCTTTCCTTTGCAAAATTATTGTCAAGATGGCTGTAATTATAGGCTCAATGTTCAAAATTGCCAAGGATGCTATATTTGCAGCACTAGTACCATTAATGCTGCACTGTTTCTGCAAGAAAAAAGTGAATGTGAAAATTTGAAACAATTTACGCAACCACATCAATCAGTTGTGACATATATTTCCATTTAAATGATCCCATTAGTACAGTACAGTACAGTACTTCCTGTATGAAATTACCTTATTTATCCAGTATGATATGATGCTTGCATATATTGATGAAACGTTGGCCTAGCTCACTGTAAAAGATTCAAGCTCAAAAAGATAAGGGAAATGAGACTGCAAGGTTTAAAAGAATAATATTTCTTATAACACATTCTTTTTCTAAACAAAGTGTCTATTTTTCATAGAAGTAATAATTCACCTTATCCTTGTGCAATTTAATTCTAACAGATGACAATTATATTAAAATGAATTAAAATAATGAAATAGACCAGAACTTGCTGGCAAATAAACTGTTGAGCCTGGTGCATCTTGGTGTCATTCATGTGCAGATGGCTCACCAAATTCAGATGAGGAATAGCTGTGTGGTTAAACTTTAAAATCTACAAGTTGCTACTTGAGTTTTCCACCACACCAATAGCTGCAAAATAACATCTTAGTGTCAATTCACTATTGAATTGATTGGCACCTTATTTGCTGCACCCGAGTCACAAATCTTAAACAATTTGAAGCTGCATTTGCATGAAAGTTGTAATAAGCCTCACCATAGATAGTTAAGTCTTGTTCATTTCAGTGACATTGGAAGCATTAATTATTGCCAGTCAACCTCCCTGGCAGTGATAATTAACCACTACAAATGTGAGGCTCATTGCCTTGGATTTTAATTATTGATGGAGATATCAAAAATGTTACATTTTACAAAATCATGTACCTTTCCTTCCTATCTCTTTTCCCCTTCCAAATCCAATCTTTCTTTCCTCCTATTTACTTACCTCAATTTTTGATCTGACATTGAATACTCCCACTCTAAGCTGGGCTCCCTGTTCATTGCTTGCACTACTAATTTCACAATCCTTCAATACGATTCCCTATGGAGATAAACTGTTGGTTACCCTGCTCATTGAGTTCCTGCTTTCTGCAACTTTCCACACCAGAAACTTAATAACACAATCATGTATGGATAACTCTGACTGACCACTGCTGCTTTTAGCTACTCCTACCAGGAGTTCTGCTATCATTGTATGTCACGCTCATTTGTCTTGCATCACCGTTGTACATCCATGGGAGCTTATTTCCAATCTCTCTGTGAGGCTGACATCCAACTACACCAAGGTCAACCTTCATCATTCTGCTAGCATTCACTTTGCCCTCTAAAAGCAATGTCTGCAGCTTTTCAGCTTAGCTCAAATGGCATAAATGCTATTTTCTTTTGAGGATGTCATTTTTCTGTTGTTGCAATTTCAATCAATTCTTCTCTTGTATTATGGTCTGAATATGGAATTTTAAGCATATGTTTAAGTAACAACATTTCAAAGGTCTCTATATTCTTCCAGACATTTCCTTAATTTTGCAGGTTTCTGTAACATACAGGAAAGTGATTTAATTTAGCACTGTATCAGTTTTGTTAATGTAACAACTTGTATTTTCTTGTAATTAAACCATATTTCATCATCCCAAAATTAATTCTGGCTGTCTTTGTTCTTCCTCTGATGTCAAAATTAGTTATTATTTGACATGATGTGGAAGTGCCGGTGTTGGACTGGGTAGACAAGGTGAGAAATCACACAACACCAGGATATAGTCCAATAGGTTTATTTGAAAACACAATCTTTCTGAGCCTCGCTCATTCTTCAGGTGTTAGTGAGAGAGGTGGATTTAACAACATCTGAGGTTTGTTTAATACATACTCATCAGTGGTGTGACCCTTTGCTCTTTTACTTACAAATTCTGCTTCTGATGCCATATCTCTCGCTAAAACCTGAAGAAGGAGCCAGGCTTGAAAGCTTGTGTTGGACTATAACCTGGTGTCGTGTGAATTCTGACCTTATTATTTGACAGTAGATAGTGTTAGCTGCCACCTGAAAGAAAATTCTGACCTCTTACCTAACAAGAAAATGCTCAGTTAGTCACTTAGTTTTGTGCTGTACAGTATTGACAGGATCTCTGTGCGGACAGAATCTTGGAACTAAGTCATAGATAACAAAGATCAAAAGGTATTTTCATTAAAACAGCACATCATATAGCTCAGAGATAAAAGGTACTGCAGATGCTGGAGAATCCGAGATAACAAGCATGGGGCTGGATGAACACAGCAGGTCAAGCAGCATCATAGGAGCAGGAAAACTTGACGTTTCGGGCCTAAACCCTTCATCAGAAATGGGGGAGGGGAAGAGGGGTCTGAAATAAATAGGGAGAGAGGGGGAGGTGGATAGAGGATGGATAGAGGAGAGGATAGGTGGAGAGGAGGCAGACAAGTCGAAGAGGCGGGGATGGAGCCAGTAAAGGTGAGTGTAGGTAGGGGGGTAAGGAGGAGATAGGTCAGTCCAGGGAGGATGGACAGGTCAAGGGGGCGGGATGATGTTAGTAGATAGGAGATGAGGGTGTGGCTTGAGGTGAGAGGAAAAACAGGTTAGGGAGGTGGAGATGAGCTGGGCTGGTTTTGGGATGCGGTTGGGGGATGGAAGATTTTGAAGCTTGTGAAATCCACATTGATGCCATTGGGCTGCAGGATTCCCAGGCTGAATATGATTTGCTGTTCCTGCAGCCGTCTGGTGGCATCACTGTGGCATTGCAGGAGGCCCAGGACGGACATGTCATCTGAGGAATGGGAGGGGGAGTTGAAATGGTTCGCGACTGGGAGGTGCAGTTGTTTGTTGCGAACTGAGCGCAGGTGTTCTGCAAAGCGGTCCCCAAGCCTCCGCTTGGTTTCCCCGATGTAGAGGAAGCCACAACGGGTACAGCGGATGCAGTATACCACATTGGCAAATGTGCAGGTGAACATCTGCCTGATGTGGAAAGTCTTCTTGGGGCCTGGGATTGGGGTGAGGGAGGAGGTGTGGGGGCAGGTGTAGCACTTCCTGCGGTTACAGGGAAAAGTGCCCGGTGTGGTGGGGCTGGAGGGGAGCGTGGAGCGGACAAGGGAGTCGCGGAGGGAGTGGTCTCTCCGGAAAGCAGATAAGGGTGGGGAGGGAAAAATGTCTTTGGTGGTGGGGTCTGATTGCAGATGGCGGAAGTGTCGGAGGATGATGCGTTGGATCCGGAGGTTGGTGGGGTGGTATGCGAGGACGAGGGGGATTCTTTTTTGGTTATTATTGCGGGGACGGGGCGTGAGGGATGTGTTCCGGGAAATGCGGGAGACACGGTCGAGGGCGTTCTCGACCACTGTCGGGGGGGAAGTTGCGGTCCTTGAAGAATGAGGACATTTGAGATGTACGGAAGTGGAATGTCTCAACCTGGGAGCAGATGCGGTGGAGGGGAAGGAATTGGGAATAGGGGATGGCATTTTTGCAGGAGAGTGGGTAGGAGGAGGTGTATTCCAGGTAGCTGTGGGAGTCAGTGGGCTTGAAATGGACAACGGTTTCTAGGTGGTTGCCCGAGATGGAGACAGAGAGGTCCAGGAAGGAGAGAGAAGTGTTGGAGATCGTCCAGGTGAACTTCAGGTTGGGGTGGAAGGTGTTGGTGAAGTGGGTGAACTGTTCGAGCTCCTCGTGGGAGCATGAGGCGGCGCCGATTCCCTTGTCCGCTCCCTAACCTGTTTTTCCTCTCACCCCAAGCCACACCCCCATCTCCTATCTACTAACATCATCCCGCCCCCTTGACCTGTCCGTCCTCCCTGGACTGACCTATCTCCTCCCTAACCCCCTACCTACACTCACCTTTACTGGCTCCATCCCCACCTCTTCGACTTGTCTGCCTCCTCTCCACCTATCCTTTCCTCTATCCATCCTCTATCCGCCTCCCCCTCTCTCCCTATTTATTTCAGAACCCTCTTCCCCTCCCCCATTTCTGATGAAGGGTTTAGGCCCGAAACGTCAAGTTTTCCTGCTCCTATGATGCTGCTTGACCTGCTGTGTTCATCCAGCACCATGCTTGTTATCTCGGATACAACATATAGCTCATACCACTTGTATGCTGGTTTGCACAGAAATTGATTGCAAGCAATCATTTTAATCCAGAAGTCTTCTGTGCAATCTCTAGATATATGTGATGCTATTTGACAACAATTAGAAGTGAGAATGTGTTTTCAAGTATTGCACAGATGCAGAATGTGAAGCAGGATAGTAGTTCTTAGACTGAATTTGCTGAAAGGTACATGTTTTAGGAGACTGAAGAATGGTCCAGCCCTTGCTCTTTTAGCTTTGGATGTTATGAGGCTCCAGTATCATCATTGTATATTTACTTCTCCATGTGTTATCATTGTCTTTGGGGGAAATTTGAAACCTTTGGCTTTAAGTTCCACTCGCTTCTATATAGCTGAATAAAGCAATTTCAAAATTCTTGTGATCATTTTAAAATCACTCCAATGACTTGTTTCACTATACCTTATTGAACCTCTCATATCTTATGGCCTGGTTATTTGCGGAGTTGTGGAAAGTTTATGTTACTTCCAAAACGGCAGCAAGGGCATGGATCTTCATGCACGGCTTTAATTTCTAACAGATCCTATTTACGTGTAGGAGAGAGAAGCAGGGCATGATGGACATGTGAGGGGCACACAGACAAGGCATGGTCATTTGAACTCAATGCTGAGTTCAGACAGACTGCATTTTTATAGTCGCTGGAGGATTAAGCAGCAGTATAGAAGTTAAATTATTTAGAGTAGTCACATCACAGCATAACAAAGTATCAAACATGAACAAAAGAACTGAATTTAAAAGGTAAGGTGAGAGCGACAGATGATTGGCTGTAGTTGGCCGAAATGAGTTGGCATGGATAGTTCATAGAGAGTGGCTGGGGTCTTAAGATGTGTGAAGGTGAGGGGTAATGAGGGCTACAGGGCCTAGGATAGAAGCAAAGTATTTGAGTGAAGTCTTAATATTAATACTTAGACCAACTTAAGGCCACTGGAGTGGATTTATATAGCTCCCTTTTGCACTTGGCATCTTGGTGGTCACATCCGGTTTGTATCTGAGGATAGTGGGATCAACTCTGTCCCACACCCAGGTTCCAGACTGAAGATCCTGATAATCAGTTAAGATTCTCCTGAGGCAGTGGGGTGATGGGAAGTGAAAGTTAGAGACAGGGACAATGGAGGAGTTCAGCTCTGTGAATATCTCCCCACCTCCAAATTGCATTTGGCTAAAAATGAAAGGTGAGGATACAGAGAAATGTGTAAGTGAGTAAGTTGTAGATATTTTGTTAACTTACTTCATCTTTTGAACCCAGGAAATACTTTGTTAACTGTAAAACATTAAAATTAGTACAGTTTGCAAGCGATATTGAGTCTTACTAGGAGTAGTAGAGTTTAATGAATATAAATTAACCAGTAAAAAAATTAATTAAGACAGAATAAAGGTGCCAGGGCAGGTGATGTGTTACAACAACAGGATGTAGGAGCTCCTGGAAACCAGCGTGATCCAGTGCGAACATGCCTGTGATAAGTATCTGCAGCTCGAAGAACTTCTGCTCAGAGTTAATGAGCTGGATGCGGAACTGCAAAGACTGTGACATATTGGAAGGGGGAAAATTACCTTGTCACTTTACCCCAGGGGTTAGTTGCACCCCTTAGAATAGTCTCTACCAATTTGGTCAGTGGTCAGGGCTAGAATGGTCTGACTGTGAATGAGGCAGGTATTGGCAACCTAGGAGGTGGGGAGACTCAGCCTTTGAGATTGTCCCACAGATGTGAGGTATTTTCAGCGTGGTAACTGTGAGGACTGCAGTGTGGTTCAGCTAACACACCATGATACTGTGGTGCAGGAAGCTATTCAAATGGTGAGATGAGCATAAAAGAATGTAATGGAGTTGCCTGCTTGATTCTGGTTTCCAAAACATAAGAAGATGGTGGCATTATGACAATGTCACTGAACTTGTAATCCAGAAACAAAACTCAATCTTGGGGATATAAGTTCAAATCTCATCATAGCAGCTTCTGGAATGTGAATTCCACTAATAAATCGAGAATTGAATATCAATTTCACTAACAGTGATGATGAAATTATAATCAATTGTTGTCTTGGTCATGAATGCCCAGTAGGGAATTTAATCTATCATTCTTCCGTGACATGGGAAAGTGACTCTGAATTCATATTAATGTGGTTGGCTCTTAAGTGTCCTCTGAAATGGCCAAGCAAGCAACTCATATCAAGGGCAATTAGCAATGGGCAATAAATGATGGTTGTTCCAGCAACAAGTGTGTCTATGAAAGAATTAAGGCTGGAGAGGAATTTGTAGTCATTCAGCTGTCATTGTTCGTGTAGATGCCAATGATTTAGGAAGAAAAAGGAAAGGGATTCTGCATAGGCAGTGTGAGGGTCTCAGCTAATGGTGATCGTAACATGATCGAATCTTGTATTCAGTTTGATGGAGAGGAGAGTGGCTCTGAAACAATTACTTCAAACTTCAGCAAGGGCAAATATGAGAGAATGAATGCAGATCTAAAATGAATGAGTAAATTAAGCTAAGGAATAGGGCGATAGTGATTTGTAGTGGACATTTAAAGGAATAATTCAGAATATACAGAAGAGATACATTCCAGGGAGAAAGAAAATTCCATGGGGAGGACCCACTATCAGTGATTAACTAAAATGCTAACAACAGTATTAACATTTTGGTGGCAAGGCAGAATTAGAATATAAAGAAAAAGACTATAAGATTAATAAGGTGGGAAAAATTAGGGCACAAGAGAAAACCAGAAAGAAATATAAAAGCAGATAGTAGGTGTCTTGATAGATATTTAAGAAGGGTTAACAAGGCAAGTGATAATCCTGTACAAAGTGAGTCTGGATAACTAATAGTGAAAAATAAAGAGATGGCAGATTAATTGAACTGTGTTTCGTATTGATCGTCACTGTAGATGCAAACTAACATCCCAGAAATCAGGAAATGGAAGGCAGAGAGGAACTCAAGAAAATTAAAATCACCAGGGAAGTAATACAGAGCAAATAGTTAGAGGTGGAGGCTGACAAGTCCATAGGCCCTGACTGACTTCTTCCTACGGTCTTAAAAGATGTGGCTAGTGAGATAGTTTATGCATAATTTTTAATTTTCCAAATTCAAAACCAAAGAAATGTTATGGTGACGAGGGAAACTATTCAGCTCATCATGTCTGCACTAGTTCTCTGAATAAGCATTATGACTTAGAACACCCTTCATCCATTATTCTTTCCACACTAAACCAACTTTGGATCCAATTTGACAAATTGCCCTGGATCCCATGGGTTCTCAGTTTCTTAACCAGTCTGCCACATGAGACCTTGTCAAAAACCTTACTGACGTCCATGAGTACTACATCAAATGCACTTCTCTAATCTACAACTCCTTGAAAAATTCAATCATATTTGTCAAACATGATCACCTTCTTACAAAGCCATGCTGACTATCCTTAATTAATCTTTGCCTTTCTAAGTGGCGATTAATTCTGTTCCTCAGAGCTTTTTTCAGTAGTGTACTTTTCACAGATGTTAGACTCACCCACCTATCCCTATCACTCTTCTTGAATAATGGTATTACACTAGCTGCTCTCCAGCTCTCTGGCACCCCTCCAGTGTCCAGAGCGGGTGTGAACATTGATGCCAGAACCCCTGCAATATCCTTCCATACCTCCAATGTAGCCTAATTTAAATCTGCAGCTACATTTTCTGGTTCCATACATAGATTGCCACTTCGGTCCTGAATGAACCCTATTCATTCCCTGGTTATTCTCTTGGCCCTAATTTTAATCTTTGATGTGAATTGCCTTCCACAGCTTGCTTGGATGCATCTCCTTTGGGTCTGGGAATTTACCCTATTTCAAGCATGTTAAAACCACAAGAATCTCTTCCCTCGTAATGCTAATTTGCTCAAGTATATCAGAGTCCCCATCCTTGATTTCTAGTCCTATCTGGGCCTTTTCTATCATGAATACAAATACAAAGTACTTGTTTAAGACCTCAGCCACATCTTCTGCCTCCCCTGACAGATTGCCAGTTTCGACCCTAATGGGCCCTATTCTGCCCTTTTACTTTTCTCTTGCTTCTACTATACTCAAAAAGCACCTTTGGATTTTCCTTAATGTTACTCAACAGTATTTTTTCACATCACTTCTTTGTTCTCCTAATTTCATTTCTGACGTTCCCTTGCATTTTGTACACTTCCTCAGGGCATCCGGTGGTTCAGGGCCTTTGGTGCCTACCATAAGCTTCCTTTAATTTCTTATCCAATGCTGCACATCCCATAATATCCAGGGCCTCTGCACTTATTCTCTGTGCCAGTGGCAGGCAGCTTGTCACTATCCAGAGCAGTGAACAGTCAAGGGGTGGACTTAAACAGGAATTGTTGGAAAATGTCAGCTAGTCTGGCAGCATCTGTGGAGAGAAAGCAGAGTTAACATTTTGGGTCCAGTGACGCTTCTTCAGCATCCACTGTACATTGTTTGTTTTTCTGTCAAGGGTGGACATGATGTTTTATGGTATCAATGTCACATCTTCAGCATGTGTCAGAAGTGTATGTGGCAAACACATGGCATGTGTTTCAAGTAAGTGAACCTCTTAAAGTCAAAGGGGATCAGTGCTTAGTAGAGTGAGGGGGGACTACAGTTCATACATTATAATGTGATGAGTGATTCCTGATATAAAAATGACTAGAATTAGAATACAAATCAAGAAAAAAATTGGGAACATATATTTAAAAGTGATTGAATCTAATTACATAGTTTTGGCAAGATTAGAAATTACCTCTGACAATTGTCAGCAAAATACAGAAGTCTGAGGATACATTTTCCGAGAAAAAAGCTTTTTTTAAAGCACACCATCAAAAGATTAAAGTCGAGAAGCAATTTGGGATAACAAAACTTGATTTAAAACAAGAAAGTAAAATAAACTGGAATGAAATGGAATGTGATGAAAATGTGAGAAGTAAATGTAAAACTGAATTTATTGGTCCCCAGTTACATCTCCAGTTTCAGAACCCAGATTTAAATTTGAACTACAAGTAAATTGAACTACAAGAAGTAAATAACCATGATACTATGCAGCTCTTCCATATAAGACTGAGATGAGGAGAATTTGTTTTCTCTCCAAGAGTCATTAGTCTGTGGGATTCTTTTCCCCAGAGGACAGTGGAGGCTGTATTATTGAAAATATTCAAAGCTGAGTTGGACAGATTTTTGATTGAAAATTGAGTCACGGCTTTATAGCGCATTCAGAAACATGAAGTTTAGGCCACAATCAGATTAAAGAGGCTCAAAGTGTGGCTCAAGGCTTCAAGTGGGAGAAATGCATTCAAATTCATGGGACATTGGCACCAACTCTGGGGAAGGAGTGGGCTGTTGTGATGGGACAGGCTCCACTTGAATCATGCTAGGCCCAGAGTCCTGGCAAGTCACATAACTAGGGCTGGAGATTGGGCTTTAAACTAAATGGTGAGCACTAGGATTCTGTTGCGTGGAAAATTAGAGGAACAAAGCTAAGTGAAAATGTAGGAGTGCAGATTAGTAATGATGCTGTTTGTTACCAGAAAATAAAAGGAAGGAATAGAATGTGTGAATGCCATATTGCACCAAATAGTCATAAAAGTGGAGGGAAATTTGATGCTGCTACCTCAGTTCTGTGGAACAGTTGTGCAATTACAATGATTCCAGTTGTGTTAATCTATTTTTGCATTGCATGAGTTGCAAAAGATTTGTTTTGAAACAAATTGAAAGGTTAGGGAAAGCTTGAGAAGGTTGCATATTCCGTGGACACAAATTTTTGCATTGCTTGATCTTTCAGAGATAGGATGCATATTCTGGAATTTAAAGCGTAATTATCTATATCTAACAGGAAATATTTCTGTATAATTTTTCTTCAGTAGATGAAGGTGACATAATGAAACAGAATTTTCATTGACAATGTAAGATGCAGGTTTGATTAATCAAATCACTTTTTAAGAGACCCAAATTGTGTAAATTAACAATTAATAAATGGCTACTTAGAGAGGTGATTTTACACACAGCAGTAGAGGACTTCATCTGGGAGGATTTTCAAAAGAGATTTCACTAAGTTCCAATGATAAACATGGCTGCATAATCATTATTTAAATATAGTTTTGTGATGAGTGAACACTGACAGTACTCAAAACTATTAAGTTGTAAATAGGATAAATCTATCCAACAACCACATTTGAATAGTTAAGTAAAGAAATCAAGAGGTTGCTGTCCAATGTGCCTTAGTCTTCCATAAGCTTTTCCTTAAAGGTATCTCACTATCTTCACTAAGATTCATTAAGGGTTGCGAAGTTGTACTCCTTACATGATAGACACACAAAGCTTTCCAGAAAAGGATAAGCCCTGTCAATTTTTAAAATAAATTGTTGATAAGGTGTTGATTTTGCAGGTTAAACCACCATTCATTGCTGATCCTAAGTTGCCCTCGAGAAAGTCATAGTGAGCTGGCTTCTAGTTGCAGGACATTTTGTTTAGATACACCATAATATTGTCAGGGAGGGAATGCCTGGATTTTGACTCAGTGGCCCTGAAGGAATGGTGATTTATTTTCAAATCAGAATGGCGAGTGGCTTGTAGGGGGACTTGTAGGTGGTGACGTTTCCAGATACCTGCTTGTCCTTGTCCTTCTGGATGGTAGTGGTTGTGAGGTTGGAAGGTGCTGTATACGAACCCTTGATGGATTTCTGCAGTGCATCTTGTAGATGGGTACCTATTAGTGATATTGTGAGTTGGTGGTGGAGGGAGTGAATGGTTGTGGGTGTGGTGCCAATTAAGCAAGCTACATTGTCCTGGATGATGTAAAGCTTCTTGAATGTTGCTGGAGCTGCACTCATCCAGGCAAGTGGGGAGAATTCATGGAAACATAGAAGGTAGGAGCAAGAGGAGGCCATTCAGCTCTTTCAGCTTGCTCCACCAGTCTTCATGATCATGGCTGATCGTCCAATTCAAGAGCCTAATCCTGCTTTCTTCCCATAACCTTGATCCCATTCATCCCTAGTGCTATATCTAGTCGCCTTTTGAATACATTCAGTTCTTTGACATCAACTACTTCCTGTGGTAAAGAATTCCACATGCTCACTACTCTTTGGGTGAAGAAATGTCTCCTCATCTCCGTCCTAAATTGTCTACCATGAATTCTCATTCTGTGACCCTGATTCTGGATATACCTACCATTGGGAACATCCTCCTTGCATCTACCCAGTCCAGCCCTGTCAGAATTTTATCAGTGTCTACGAGATCCCCCCTCATTCGTCTAAACTCTAGTGAAAACAATCCCAACCTAGTCAAGATAAATGGTACTGCAGATGCTGGAGAATCCAAGATAACAAGCATGGGGCTGGATGAACACAGCAGGTCAAGCAGCATCATAGGAGCAGGAAAACTTGACGTTTCGGGCCTAAACCCTTCATCAGAAATGGGGGAGGGGAAGAGGGTTCTGAAATAAATAGGGAGAGAGGGGGAGGCGGATAGAGGATGGATAGAGGAGAGGATAGGTGGAGAGGAGGCAGACAAGTCGAAGAGGCGGGGATGGAGCCAGTAAAGGTGAGTGTAGGTAGTGGGGTAGGGAGGAGATAGGTCAGTCCAGGGAGGACGGACTGGTCAAGGGGGCGGGATGATGTTAGTAGATAGGAGATGGGGGTGTGGCTTGGGGTGAGAGGAAAAACAGGTTAGGGAGGTGGAGATGAGCTGGGCTGGTTTTAAATCATATTCAGCCTGGGAACCCTGTTGGGGGAGGGGAGATTTTGAAGCTTGTGAAATCCACATTGATGCCATTGGGCT
>JAHRHZ010000012.1:61541388-61553922 GCA_024137785.1 Ginglymostoma cirratum
CCCTCTTCCCCTCCCCCATTTCTGATGAAGGGTTTAGGCCCGAAACGTCAAGTTTTCCTGCTCCTATGATGCTGCTTGACCTGCTGTGTTCATCCAGCCCCATGCTTGTTATCTTTGATAATAGAGTAGGTTGCCATATGAGTGAAGACCTTTATGATTCTTATCATCAATTCTATGTTTTCCTATGGAAATTTAATAACATTTGCAGAATGCCAGTTATTAATGTAGCACAGTTAGAAGAGGTTTCATCCTACAGAGTTAAAACCAAATTTGAAATGCTGAGTCAACACAGGTTAAGGAGGGCTCCAATTCTCAACAACATAAAATAATTTATTTTCCATTCTGGATAAAGATTATTTAACATGGAGGAAAGAAATCAATTTGTACCAAATACCTTCTGTTTTATCAATGAATTTTTATGTTGTAGGCAGTTATTTTACTTCAGAATTTGATTTGACCACATACATTTTGTATGCTTGTCAACGGCAATAAAGATTTTCTAATTGATTAAAAAGGCGAGTAGTTTGAATTCTGCAGATATTGAAATGCAGCAACAGTAAGTCATGGTCCTTTTCCAGAATATTCCTGTAACCATGTGGCATTTAAATCATGGTTGTTCTAATAGCAATATCATACTTTTTGTGGAAATTGGGAGAAACATAATTCACCACAAATAAATCTACTAACTGTATTTAACATTTCAAGAGACATTCTAGCTAAAAATCATTTATCCTTCCCATGAATTCTGATCTCACAATAACACTTACATTTACTTAGACAACAAGGTGTAGAGCTGGAGGAACACAGCAGGCCAAGCAGCATCAGAGGAGCAGGAAAGCTTTTCTGAAAATTTTCTGAAGAAGGGTCCCGACCCAAAACGTCAGCTTTCCCGCCCCTCTGATGCTGCATGGCCTGCTGTGTTCCTCCAGCTCCACACTGTATTAACCCGAAACATTAACTTTGCTTTTTTCCTTCACAGATGCTGCCAGACCTGCTACGCTTTTCCATCAACTTTGTTTTTGATCCTGATTCGCAGCATCCTCGGTTCTTTCGGTTTTTATAATGTATGTACAGAGCATGTGAGTATGTCAGATTACATGGAACTCAAATCTGGGTCTGTAGTACTCCAAGTAAGATGATTTGTTTTACTGTCCCCTGTAATCACTTGTGTTTAATGAGGACAGTTTTTGTTCACTCCCAAAAAATGTAGATATCACATTCTTACAAAAACAAGCATGAGAATTTTAAAATCAAGATATTGCTTGACTGCGATGCAAATGAATGTCACTGAACATGGCTATAGGGGAATGGAACTTGGCGTGAGTCAACATATGTATAGCACAGGTTTGGATAAATACACATTTATGCAGGATAGCAAGTGAGAGACCAGCCAGGAGGAAATACTAAGTCTAGAGATAACACAGACAAGAATGAATATTTGAGCTGCATTTGAGCTGAAACGCAGTCAAAACAGATGGTTTTATTGTTGATGCAAATATGAGGTTAGAAGCTTATCTTGGGATCAAATGTGACATTGTCTTTCTACTGAGTAATTTTGCACAAGTTAGCTCACACAACTATACAACATTCTCTTCTACAGGGCAAGACTTGACTGCCGTTCTGGAGCAACTTCAACCTCAGCCATGTCCCTAAGTTGCTGGACATTTGGTGTTTAAAGTGGGCTGTTCGTTACATTGTTACCACAAACAGGATGTTTGCAAATTACAGAACATCACAGTTTGATGATATTGCATTTTGGAAACCACTGCACCACCAAAAAACGGTGAACAGGTGGGTAGAAACAAAGGTAGAAATTCCCCCAAATCGGGGAGTATATTTCATTGGAAGTTTCAGATAAGATGGGCATGGCTAAGTGTTTCAGACCAGCTGGACCCAGGGGCAAATCTGAATCTTTCCCTGTTGTGTTTTCTTTCTCCTGAACACAACACTTACATGAGATTGGAAACACAAATGTGAGTTCTTCATACACATATATATATATAAACTTGGAGAGGTCTTGACAACATGTCTTATTTGCCTGATTACTAGCGGCAGACAACTTATCATGTAGGACCTTGAATTATCTTGTATCTAGTGATAAAGATAGATCATAGCCATAGCTGCTTAAATGCATTGACAATATCTACAATACAGGAAATGTTTATACAGTACAAATTTACAGCTTTATAAGGTTCTGGGATAATGGGTCGAGAAAGTATGATGGTGATTTTTATGTCATACCCCTATCTGGGGTCATTGTGAACCTGGTCTGAGATTAGTGATCATTCTCACAATGATCTGTAGGAATGTTTTGCTTAGATTTTGACTTTAACCTTGCTCTACTTGGAATAGAATTGGTTGTTTTTCTCGATTGAGATCTTTCATGAATTAACATCAATCCCTTTTTGACATCATCCCCTTTGATATGCCCCTTTATATGAGTACCTTGTAAGATCTTGGTTCAGAACATATTCATGGGATGGAAAATCCAAATTTGCGGTCCACCAATGGTTACAGACAAGCCCTTTGCATACACAGGATTTTCTCAGATGAGGAGGAACGCAATGGACACCTAAAGATTTTGAAGGACCCCTCATAAGAATGGAATACAATACACAACTCGTCGATTGCCAGTTCTGACGTGCCACAGCAAAAAACTGCAACAACCTCCTCAGAAGACAGACACAGGATATGACCGATAGAGTTGTCCAGTATTTCCCTGGAGCAGAGAGACTACTCCATGTTCTCCGCAGCCTTCAACATGTCATCAATGACAATGAGCATCTCACCAAGGTCATCTCCATGCCTCGACTTCTCGCCTTCAAACAACTGCCAAACCTTAAACAGACCATCGTTTGCAGCAAACTGCCCAGCCTTTAGGACAACATTGACCTCAACACCACAGAACGCTGCCATGGCAACCTCTGTAAGACATGTCAGATCATCGACTTGGATACTACAATCACACGTGGGGACACCACCCAATACGTACAAGGCAGATACTCATGTGACTCGGCCAATGTTGTCTATCTCATACGTTGCAGGCAAGGATGCCCCGAGGCACAGTATATTGGTGAGACCATACAGACACTAAGACAACAGATGAATGGACACTGCGCAACAATCACCAGACAGTGGTGTGCCCTCCCAGTCGGGGAACATTTCAGTGGTCAAGGACATTCAGCCTCTGATCTTCAGGTAAATGTCCTCCAAGGTGGACTTAAAAGATACACAACAACGCAGAATGGCTGAGCAGAAACCGATAGCCAAGTTTCGTACCCATGAAGACGGCCTCAACTGTGATCTTGGGTTCATGTTGTGCTACATGTGACCCCACCACACTGTTCTGTATCTGTAAAATCTTCCTTCCTGTCCTGTTTTGACAACATCACCTGGATAAATTGTTATGATCTCACTACCTTAATCAGTTTGTACAGTTTGGATTACTTATTACTTTGGTTAGACCCTCGGCATGTAACTCTTATACCTATCTATTCCAGCCACTTAGTTTGTCTCCAGCACCACCTTATTTTTAATTTTTTGTAATTATCTTTTTGTCTCATTTGATCGGATTGTAGGCCATCCCTTCGCCTTTTATTCAGCTGTTGATACTTTACTCACACTGTCTAACACTCTTAGTCACCCACAGAGACTTATTATTCGACATGCCACTCACACCATTTGTATGATCTTTTGATCTCTCTGCTCTTGATCTCACTGCCTATAAGTTCTGTATCTGTGTGCTGTTGTCTCTCACTTTACCTGACAAAAGGGCTGCGCTTTAAAAGCTTGTGATTTCAATTAAACCTGTTGGACTATAACCTGGTGTGACTACTGATTTTGTTCATCAAAGTTCAACATTGGCTCCCCTACATCATGTTGATCATGCACATCCTTCATCTTCACCTGTCTTTCTAGTGAGAGAATACTTGTGCTCCACAGTGTAATATGGCTACATACAATTTTTGCCTGGTCTGTCTCCCAGAATTAAGCAGTGTTCTCTAGTTGAGCCAAACTGATGTTTTGCAAAGGTTTATCATAACTTATCCATGTTTTTACAATCTATATCATAATTTATAAAGCTCAGTATCCTTTATGCCTTTTCAAGTGCTTTCTCAATCTAGCATCCAACCTTCATTGAGTTTATGCAGGTGGATTTGTGTTCCTGAATCTCCTTTAGATTGTGACGTTTATTTTGTGTTGGCTTTTCTCATCCTTCATACAAACTGTACAATTTCATATGCCACGTGTCTGCCCAATCAATCAGCTCATGTCCTTGTTGAGTATATCATCACTTCCAGGGAGTTCACAAGACTTCTCAATTTCATTCCAACTGCAAATTCTAAAACTTATGCCCTTTACATTGAAGTCTAAGTCATTAATATATATCAAGCAAAGCTGTGGTCCTAGTACAGATCTATGAAGAGCCTTCCAATCTAAACAACAAATATACACCATTACTGTTAGTTTCCTGTCACTCAATCAATTTCACACTCATGCTATCACTGTTCCTTTTATTTCATTGGCTTCAACTTTGCTTGTAAGTTTCTTTTGTGACACCTTATCAAACACCATTTCCAAATTCTGATGCACAACATTAATTGTACTACGCTTATCAACCCTGTCCGCATGATTTTCCATTCCCTGAAGTGGTAAGAATAATGACGCGCATGATGGATAAATTACATAATCTAAAAGTCAGATTCTCACCACCAAGATAATCTTTTGTAATGAAGTCCTTCATCCTCAGATGGATTTCTCATCACCAACTTGGATCATAACCCTGGACCAGGAGCAAATGCTTCAAATTTTTTAATTCCAACACATATTTTTCAAAAATGGAACTCATACAGCCAAAATGACACAGGATCTTTATCACAGATCCTTGTGGGATATCACTGATCACATCGCACCAATTTGACCAGTCACCCATTCTCCCTACTCTCAGTCACCTGCCACTCAGCCAATTTCCCAGCCATATCAGTAAGTTTCCCTCAGTTTTGAGGCTTCTATCTTAGTTAACAGTCTCCTATTTGAACAACGTGCATAGACATTCCATTGTCCACTACCTTAGTCACCTCCTCAAAAATGTCTATGAGGTTTGTCAAACATAACCTACCATCATGAGTCCACGCTGACTTTCTCAGGTTAACTAAAAATTTTCAAGGTGTTCTGTTATCCCATCCTTGATTATGGACTCCAACAATTTCCACGCCACAGATGTTAGGCTAACCATTCTGTAATTCCATGGTTTTCCTCTTCTGCCCTCTGAACAGTTGGAGTGATGTGCAATTTTCCAATCTAGAGGGATGACTCCTGTATCTAGGGACCTCTGAAAGATTATTGTTTCCACCTCTAAAATGTGCTCCACTGCTTCCTTTAACACCCTCGGGCGGAAGCTGTCAGATTCTGGGGATCTGTCACTCTTTAATTCCATTAATTTTCTCAATATTTTTCTTACATTAATTTTATTCAGTACCTGTCCCTGATTCAGTGTTAATTGCTCAGGACTTCCAGCAAGCTGTTCTCCTTTTCTACTGTAAACACTGAGGAAAAGTAATTATTCAACATTTCTGCCCATTTCCCCATAGTCATTTACACTATCAACACTTTCAGTCTTTAATGGGCCAACATTGCTCCTGAGCACCCCTTCTCCCTTTAGGTAACTAAATAATTTCTTCTTGTTGATGTTGATATCTCTTGCAAATTTAGTGCTTAACGCTACCAGTTATATCCACGTTAATAGCTGTAACATTTGACTATCTACACTTCATAGAATCCCTACAGTGTGGAAGCAGGCCATTCGGCCCATGAAGTCCACACCAACCCTCTGAGGAGACCTAATTGAAGGATATACGATGCTAAAGGGGATTGACAAAATAAACATAGAAAAGCTGTTACCTTCTATGGGGCAATCTAGAATGAGAGGTCATAGCTTTAGGATAAGGGGTAGCATCGATAGTGAATCTGTGGAATTGAGCAACCCAGATTGTGATGGATGCTAGGACATTGAGTAAACTGAAGGAGGAGAGAGATAGATTTTTAATTAACAATGTGTTGAAGGGTTATAGGGAGCACGTAGGAAAGTGGAGTCGAGTTCCAGACGAGATCAGCCATGATCATAATAAATGGCGGAACAGGCTAGAGGGGCTGAATTGTCTACTCCTGCTCCTTATTTCAGAGGTCATTTGTAACTATTTTCTGTGGATTTACAAAGAATTCCTTATTTATATTACAGCAAAACTTTTCAGACAAACTTACATGTGCTCTTTTTAAATAATGGTATTTTTTCGTTACACTCGTCAATTGTTTTGGTCATCAAGGTGAGGGATGATGTTAGAGCTGGAAAATGTTCCTTTATCGCGAGCAAATGCACACAGGTCAAATTTAAAAGAAAGTTGAATCAATAGCTGTTGAGTAAGAAAAGTGAATGTTACAGAATCTAATATGCTCAGTGAAAATGGATGTGATCAGAGATAAAAGGTACTGCAGATGCTGGAGACCCGAAACGTCAAGTTTTCCTGCTCCTATGATGCTGCTTGACCTGCTGTGTTCATCCAGCCCCATGCTTGTTATCATGGATGTGATCAGATCAGCTTTCCAAAATCTCTCTAACATCACTTTTCATTGAAGCCAGAGGGCAAACATAAATTCAGCCTGCATTATCCTCGTAATGTACACCACACACACTAATCTAAACTCTGATGTAACTATACCTCTTTATATATTCGAGTCTATCAAGCTGTTGTTTTGAAATTATTACCTAATTTATTTCGATTTAGTTTATGATTACTTCATAGTTTTTGGACGTCTTTTTTGGTTCTGCTGCCAGAAGCTATTGTGAAAAGTCGTAAATCAGAGACCAGATGAATTATTACACAAGTAAATACTTTCAAAAGCAGATTGGTGGGAAAAATGCTCAAACTTTTGCTGTGAAAACGACAGGTGATCTACCTGCTGCTATATCAAGTGGCAACTACATCACATACACAGTAACAACTTATGATTCCCGGAAACAGGCTGCCTCAGTTTCTGTCCTACTAGCGCGTGATTTTTTAAATTAAAACATTCTATCCCCTACTCCATTACTGTTCACACCACATCTAGTTCATTAGGGACTCTCTTTTTCTCCTTATTCAGTGGCATAGACTGTTCTTTCGCATCTTATTGACACGAGCACTATTTGACCAATTAACAATGTATTACTTGGTACCTGATTAGTACTCTGTGATTTCATTGCTTAATCAACTAACATGCCACACCTTAATAATGAATTAGAAGCCGCATTGCATTGGCTGGCAAAATAATATTTTGTAACCTGAAGGTGTGATTTTCAATTAATACTCCAACCTCCCTCATCGTGAGGACCAAAACAACTGACAAGTGTAACAAAAATGTACGATTGTTTAAAACAAACACAATTAATTTTGTATGCAAAGATTTTGCTGCAATATGTTTATCAAATTTTTTTTTGCCAGTCCACAGGTTAGAATTACAATGACCTCTGCAAGGTTGTATAGTCTGCGATATTTTAAAAATAGTTAGAAAAGTCAGAACAAAATCAGCAGCTAGTTAATAGTAGGCCTTTTGATCTGATGACCTCGCTTGAAATTTATAATTGTATATGATCATGTTGAAAACATTGTGGGTGGGAATGTCATATTTCGAAATGTCCTTTTCCCGCTCTGTCACTGCAAACCCTGTAAATCTTATATAATTGTGATATATTGCAACATTTTATATACTGGCATTGCATTAATGTTCTGGCCCTGTTGGTTGAGGCTGTCTGCAATCTCCATCCCATTCTTAAAGAAAAAATTGGAACAACTACAGCAAATAGCTCATTCATGAGGAGATTAATGTACAGAATTAGGTTTCATGATGTTCTTCTGAAATCTGGTGTAATTATACCTTGAACTTGAAACTTTAAAACATTGCAATGGCAATAAATAGCCAGAGTTTTAGCCTGAGTCAGTGAGTTTATTATATATGATTCTAGTGATTATTAAGTACTATTTCCATATTTTCAGTAATATTAAAAAAAAAACTGGTGAGCTTACTGGAAACTTGAACTGTTTTCCACTGTTGATTAACAATGACCAAGCACAATGTCTGCTGTGAAATTTGAACAATGGATTATAGACTTGAAAAGAAATTTCCACTAACTGAAACGATAAAATTCAGCTTATCAGCAGGAGATAGTGTAATTCACACAGCGAGGAAAATGACACCAAAGTAACCCAAGTCAGGCAAACACACACATTCTATAGTGCAGACTTCTGCTTGAGAAAAAGCGATTCTAAATTGGACATATGTTTGCTTAGCTTTTATTTGTAGCAATCAGTCATGTTTCTTAGTTGTGCCTTCCCTCCCAATATCCTAATACATCCTTTAGCCGAAAGCTTTGTGTCTTGAGGATAATAGCCTTCAATTTTCTAATCACTTTTGATCTCTCCCGCTTTAGCATACTCTAAACTTAAAGCCAAGTTTGTTCTTTAGCTAAATATATTTTGTCATCAGTGACCCATAAATATACATCCATTAGCAAAATTATGACACATATTTAATTTAAAAACATATCTCAGTTTCTGTGCAATTGCCTTAAACAAATGTTGACTCGATCATTAAATGAGATTTCACTCTGGAATCTAATGCTTTAGTGACCTTGAAATGTGAGTAGTATTGAAACAAACATAACGAAATGTAATGGAACAACTTGCAGGGCATATATTTCTGCTGCTGCTGAAGGTGAGGAATGAAATTGTAGCCAGTTCCAAGAAGAAAATCTCCCCAGATAGACTTCCAGAGCACAAAAGAACCATTATTCTTTCTTTTTTTTACATGAATCATCTCCACTTTTCTTGATAAGAACAAGGCTATGTATCTTTCAAAGCAGGTAACAGAAAGAGTATGACATGGCCACATTTTATTGTTAGCTGTCAGGCACAGATGAATAGCACAAACCAACTCCATTACACAAAGAAGAATGAATTTCATTTTTAATGCACGGTAACACATTCATTTTACAATCCACAGATATGTGTAATAGCTCATACTTTAAATAAATTATGTATGACATGAACTTCTATATTCAAGAAGTGTATTTCTAGGTGTTCTCTTAAAACTAGACTGTAAGTACTGTATGCTTTGTACCCTGAAGGTTGTGCTTTTGAAGATTATTGTGGAACTTACAACAGTTAATGCAACTCAGGCATTTAGAATGCATGAATTTTGTGCACCCTACTTACTATGAACTGCTTATCACGGAATCAGCAGATATTTTGAAATGGTTTTCATCATAAGTGTTGCCTGGAAACAGAACTGAAATAAATCTTTTGAACCTTCTTCCTTTTATCTACACACTGATTTTAAATTCCACAGAAACAAAGAGAATTCTATTTAAATTTAAACAGAAGCTAAATATATATTATGCTAATACTGTTTTAGGAAGCAGCAATAAATCACACATGATGAGACTTTGATCATGTAACAATGATCTCTTCAAGTGATTGTCTCGATTTTTTTTATTGACTAGCTGAATGATCTGAGTGCAAAAACTCTCTCAAGTTACTCCTTTCTGATACCTTCCAAATCAGGTAGTGTAATCTGAAACAAAACATCATCTCAGGCGACGGAGAATTTTATAGGCTACAAGTAATTGGAGTTTTGTGTAATCTTTGATCATAAACCTTCCAGTAAAATATGGATGGAGATATCTGCAATTGGATAATCCCATTTCAGTGCATGACAACGTCTGTTGCATTTTAGTTTTCATCAACAGAGGTAAGTGGTGGCTTTTTAAAAAATAAATCAATACATCCTGTAGTAACTGATTTCGGGCACCCTACTTTTGATTTTAGAACAACAGTGAATTAAACTCAACACAGTTATGTGCCTGTTCTCCAACTTCCTGTAAAATTAATTCTGTTTCATAGGATTCTGCGATTGATCTTGAAAGTTGAAGTTTATTTTAGGATGTATGTTTACGTATGCATGTGTGTCTGTGTTGCGTGAACTGTGCACGTGCATGTCGTCTGTGTTTGCATGTTGTATAAATGGATAAACCTACGTGCACAATTTTATTCCATCGTTGAAAACTAAGATTGAATAGTTTTTCTTATATGTCTACACAGGTTTAAAAATATGATACAGAATAAAGCTTCCTGTGCTCTACCTCAACAATTCTTCAACCTTGGAAAACCTTCTTGCCTCCCTCAACAACTATGCTCCAGTTTCCTTTATGATCTCTTTGAGTATAATTGACAGTTTTATGTAAGTCGGTGCTACATCACATGTAGTTTGTGCACAGGGTAATTCTCATTATGGAGCTCTGTAGAAGTGATATTTTCAGCCACGAGTGTGAAGATTGAATCAAAATACTATCAGTTTGGGTTGGTTCTAACACCAGTTTCAAGAAGTGAAAGGATGATACACTAATCTACTGAGCCATTTGCTTTGATATGTGCTTGTGTGCTTGACATGTATATATGCGAATTGAAGGCCTGATCAACAAAATTTGACTTGTTATGTCACATTTTACCTCAATGAGGTCCAAGTGTTAAAGTAGCTCTCACAGTTAAGATAAGAACTACTAAAATGTCATGTCCTGCTTATGAACATACTCAACCAGTATAACGATAACACTACCTTTGGGATAGCTACTGCACATTCATTGGATTATCTGCACAAAGTAGGCACATCTTCATCTAATATGTACAATACAGCAGTCTGTTGGGAATCAGTGTAACATGAACTTGCTGCTACAACTAATCCACATTATAAAAAACACATTTCAAAGAAAAGAATGTAAAATTGCTTTTTGTGATTCTATTTCCACATGTTGATATCCTTCTGAACAAGGTGTGGTACAATCTGACTACCCGAGGTCATCCTAGGAACAGGTAGTGCAAGTTTCTTGACATGACTAAAAATAACTTGGTTTCTTTGTAGCTGACAATATGTTGTACTCCATTATTGAATGAAACAGTTATTAACATTTCTGAGGAAGGGTTACCGGACCTGAAACTTTAACTCTGTTTTTCCCTTCACAGATGCTGCCAGACCTGCTGAGCTTTTCCAGCAACTTTATTTTTGTTCCTGATTTACAACATCTGCAGTTCTTTCGGTTTTTATTAACATATCTTGCTTCATGTGATTGTTTCGAATCAAACACTACCACTTATGAGCTCTGTTTAGAGTAAATTCTATTTTGTTCCTTGCACTGATTTCTGACAACAGCAATGGAAAAGTGAAAAAAAAGGATTAGTATAGTAGATGTAACAGTGATTGTAAAAACAGAGCACATTTCTCTATTTTTTCTTTGAAGGGCCCCTATTGTTACTATGTAAATAAGTGCAATTAATTTGTGAATAGAATTAGAAATATAACTAAAATAAGAATGAATATTTGTCAATGAGTTTTATATATATAGATATCTTTGCTGTGATTAATTTGGGGTAGAGTTATATTTTGGCTGATTCTGCTGCTTTAAGTTCAATTTTGCTGTGGGCTGGTTTCATTGTTTAGATAATAGAATATATTCCGAAATGTATTATTTAATTTCAAAGTCTGCCAAAGGACATACGGCACAGTGGTTGGCAAATCTAATCTAAAAGATCTGAGGTTAGATCAACATAAAGTCAATGCCTTGTGCAAGTAAATGACATTGCATCATTTTAATGATAGCTTCATCTGTCTGAATAGTTGATTATTTGTAGTTTTAGTCTGATGGAGATAAAACCATTGCAATAACTGTCTCAGTTAAATAGCTCTTAACAATGGTTCAGAAATGGCAAGTAATGCAGGCAGGCTGCAACTGGACTCAATGTTAGACTCCTAGGAGGTTTCTGAAATCCCTGACATATTCAAACCTTTGATGTATTTCACACATTCATTCACTTACAGATTCCTTTCGCTTCACACTTCAAATATTTGAAAACTGGAAATTTTCTCTAAATTAAAGCTTTCAATCTTAGGATTGAGGAACTTGTTAAATTGATAGTGCCGAAACATAATGCATTTTTATGTTTGCATTTACTTCAAAGAAAGCAACGCTTATGCAGAGAGCTGTGAACTTGGGGCATTTGACCTTTTACTGTTAATGTGCATCAAGTTCTCAGTGGAAATCTATCAGAAAGGTCAGTTACAATATACCAATGTGGGTATGTAGTTCATCTAGTTAGTAGAATACGAAGGCACAGTCATAGACCCTGACATTCCAGGAAGTGAGCTGTCAATAATTGGAGTACTAGCTTTCTTTCTGCCAGTTCAGAAGTAGTATCAATATTAAAGAGACTATTTGTCTTAGATTGTTTGCTTTAGCTTATGACTTTCAATCAAACCATGAAGGATGGCTAAATTTGATTTCAATAGAAAAAATTGGTATTAATAATTACTAAACCTAACAGTGACCATGTAGCTACTGTTGTTTGTTAAAACCCATCTAGTTCATTAATGCTGTGGAGCTGGATGAACACAGCAGGCCAAGCAGCATCATAGGAGCAGGAAAGCTTGACGTTTCGGGCCTAGACCCTT
>JAHRHZ010000012.1:61554322-61627623 GCA_024137785.1 Ginglymostoma cirratum
AAACGTCAAGCTTTCCTGCTCCTATGATGCTGCTTGGCCTGCTGTGTTCATCTAGCTCCACACCTTGTTATCTCGGATTCTCCAGCATCTGCAGTACCTATTATCTCTAGTTCATTAATGCTATTTGGGGAAGGAACGCTGCCATCCTTACATGGTCTGGTCTACATGTGACTCCAGGCCACAGCAAGGTGGATGACTCTAAACTGAATATCAAGGGGCAATGGTTAGATTCTCTCTTGTTGGAGATGGCCAATGCCTGGCACTTGTGTTGCAAACATCACTTGCAACTTATCATTCCAAGCCTGGATGTTATCTATGTCTCGCGGCATATGAGCATGGGCTGCTTTAGACTACTGTGCAATCATTAATGAGCATTCTCACATCTGACCCTATGATGGAGGTCTGCTCATTGATGAAGGAGATGAATATATTTAGGCTTCGGATGCTAAACTGACGAATGCCTGCAATCATGTTCTGGTGCTTGGATGATGGAACTTCAACAATACAACCATTTGCCTTCATGCCAAGTATAATTCCAGCCAGTAGAAAGATTTCCTCTTGATTCCCGTTGATTGTCATTGCGCTACGTCTCCTTGTTGCCACACTCATTCAAAAGCAAACTTGAGGTCAAGTGTATTCATTCACTGACAAAATTTTAAAGAGAAGAGTGAAGGGAAGGAAAAGGCAGTTACAGTTTAAGGTCTTTAGAGTCCACAAATTGTGAGAGTGAAACCTGAGTCCCAAGTTTTTAGCTGATGTCCTGTTTCCTCAGGACTGCCCACAGCTTGCAAATAACCTTGAATTCTTGATGAATAATGGCTTTTCCAATTTGCCTTTTTACTGGTGCTGGTCCCTGGGATTGAAAGAGAGCTTAGGAGACAGGGAGAGAGAAGAACCTCTAATATTCTTGCTGTAACCAATCCGTTTGTTTATGCATTATTTTGTTTAAAGCAAGCTACTGAAATAAGATTTCTTTTTATATTCCAAGTCTAGCTTCACTGTCTTTTGCAAACTGAGTACTCCAAAGGTAACCATTGGCTAGGATTTTCCCATGCCTGTAGTAATATGGGTAGAGGCAAGAATATTGGGAAAATATGACAAGAATGAAAAACATCAGAATCTCAACATCCTAATCCTCCCTTTAAGGGTTAATAATGAATTCAAAATCTCACTACTGAGCAGTAAATATCTTACTTCCATGCATAATAATTTCATTAATACTCTAAGTCACCTTATTTATATGTGACTTCCAAATTTCCTCTACTTCCATGAAAAGCTAAATAGCAAAACTTTCTGACATGAAAGTCAGAGCAGGTACCTGGGGGCGGCAGCTCGCTAATTTCTTGTACTGGTCGCCATCAAACTCAGTCTTCATCATAATGTCAGTACATTTCGTGGGTACCATCTTCCTCAAACTTTCAACCACAGAAGATAGCAGCAGTAGATTGCCATCTAATGCCTGCTCATCATCCAACTCAAAGTACCACTTCATCCTTCCAGGACTTCACTTTGGAGATTAGGGATGGCTATGACTTGGATGCTTCAAACACCTTGATTTGCACATGGAAGTACATCTCAAGTCCCTAAACAAGATGTACCTAATGGCCTTAAGCTGACTCTCCTGGTGCTTACTCTATGCTTACTTGAAGGCTGCCTGCCAGTGTGGCTTACTTTGTTTCTTTTAGTGCAGAGAGATAGAGGCAAGCAGTTTATTATGGTGGGGAGCACTGAAAAGTCATGCAGTGTTCATGGCATTGTATGACACTTGGTAACATTAGTGCCATCTGCAGAATGTGCAAAAGCATACAGTATGTGCTTCAAGCAAATGGCAACATGTAGAAGTCAAAGAGTGTTTGGCATAATTTGGGTGAAGTGGAATTACGATCAATCAGGTGGTGCCACCATAGTCAATTAAAGGGGGCAATCTGATTCCAGTCCACCAGGTTGGCCACGGTAATTCCGGAATCCAAAGTGGGAGCACAGGTGGATCAGTTGGAGTACTGTGGAGGCAGTCTGTCCTACAATGAGGAAAAGGGAGAGAATGAGCTTGATAGCAGTGGATGAAAGAGGGCTTTGTCCTCAATCAGGAGAAATAGAGGAGTTGGAGGTATCCCCATTGAATGAGTAAGAATTGCAGATGTCAGGAAGGGCTAGTAACTTTGGGGAGATATGCTGGCTGAGAGCCATTGAGTGCACATGATGAATGAAATACTGAGAGCTATAGTCCATGAGCCTTGGTGAGGTGCGTGTGCGGTGGAAGAGCTTCAGTGAGTGTTGGCCCCATGAGATGAGGTAGCAGAGAGAAGAGGTCACTGATATAAATATATAATCGCACACTGAGAGAGCCAAGGAAGAGAAGCAATTGTCACATCTCATCCAGTCTAAATACCGCTTATCCTTGTAGAGCACAGCATATCATTGACCTTCTTCCTGCTGTCCATTTCCTTTAACATGGGCAGAGCATTGACCCAGCCCAACAGCTTATATCCAGACTGGTTAGATCTAATGCTATAGTCTCCTTTGATAGTCCCAGGATAAAGTACTGGCCTAAACCACACCACCCCATCCTGCAGTTTCTTCAAGACTACATTGGTGAAGTGGGGAGATTGCATCCTTTTTCAGACACGTATACCCTAACAGTAGTGGAGCAACTGAGTGTGAGGGCCAGTTACTGTTTTCCTATGTCTAGGTGATGTATATATGGTGCCATTGGTGTAAAGATCAGAAGGCCCCAGTAGTGGCAAACAACTCTTCCTCCCTTGCCGCACAATTCAATGAGGAGGGAACTGTAGATCCTGGGCCCATAATTAATGAGTTGAAGAGTGAAAAATGGAATGAGAAAAGTGACTCTGAGCCATGGTGGACCAGGCACTATGAATCTCACTCATCAAAACGCTAACTATAAATGGGAAAATTCAGCCCTTCATCTCCAATGTGTGAAGTTATTATGTAAATGTAATATTTCTTAATGTAAATTTCTTGACACACTTGACTGAGTGTTGATTTAAAAAGTAATTCCAATGCAGCCAGTGTTGTATATTCCACATGGGTTGCCTAGGCTTGTCAGGTAATCACTATTGCCATTTTAAGTCAACAGTGTTCTATCCAAAACCATTTTAATCCATGAAAATCTCGGACCTTAAAGTCAAAGGTGGAAAAATGAGTATTGGTAGTTTTTTTCCACTACAAATGTAACACCTGTTCACTACAAAAATAACACATTTAAACATTTCTCCATTTTGTTTACAATGAGCACGTAGGTACCAGGGTCAAGACAGTCAGAACAGTGCAACAATTATGACAACAACACACACGTTCCATATTCACTCTCTTTATCTTAATCTGAGTTCCAAGTTTGCTTTGGGACTGGGTGTCAGACCTGTTCATTGGCTTTATCATGTTACCAAGTCTTAATGCTTTACTGCCCATTTTTATAATCCGGGCGCTGGATTCGGGCATTTTAACACATGTAATTTTTAAGAGCTTGGTGGGTGATAACTTGAGGTTTGTGTTATGAGCATCCTTTTTCAGACACGTATACCCTAACAGTAGTGGAGCAACTGAGTGTGAGGGCCAGTTACTGTTTTCCTATGTCTAGGTGATGTGTATATATATGGTGCCATTGGCGTAAAGATCAGAAGGCCCCAGTAGTGGCAAACTCACAAAATAAAACTTTTCACTGTACTTAGGTACATGTGACTACAATAAATCAAATCATATCAATTATGATATCTGGACTTGCTTCCCGCACCTCCCTCACAATTGATTATACAACAACCCGATAATGTTGGATGTGATGGGACTTGCTTCTGTTTCTTGGATCTCCCGTGGATAATCATATTTCTTCTTAGGCAGCCTCTCAAGACTGAGAATGACATTTTTCCATTCTGGAGTTGTGGGTTCTGAGGTGACTAAATAGTCTAATGTTGGCTAGGGTTAGTAGGTTTTGATGATGTGGGTGGGTGGTTCTTGAGTTTCAAAAACTCATTCCACTGTTTGTACTTGGTCTCTCCAGGGCTGTCAGAGATCCAATGGATAATAAATCCTGGCCAAGGAGCAACACCCACAACTCATGATGAATATGAAAGAAAATGTTTGGCACCTTTGCAGATGCTCATTTTCTGGTTTGAGGGGGTCCACTGCAAGAAATTCTTATAAGGAATCTCCCAAAGTTCAGAAATTGAACCACGTTGTCTGGTGGCTCATTGTGAATCTTCATTTATGTGGCGACAGTGCTGTGCAGAGTTAACAGGCTGACAGAGGATCTTCTTCTGGATGTTTTTAGTCTGAGGTCCATGCGATGGTTTGCAGTTCAGCTTCTGTTTATTACATAATAAGGAGACTATAATATAAAGATCACTCACAAGATCACAACAAGTTGAAGCTAAACATTTTGCTTTCAAGATGGATTATTACAGCATTCTGGAATTCTGGAATCAACAGGAGAACGGGTTATATTAAACTTGGTATTGCACGATGAGGCAGGATTAATTGATGATTTGAGAGTAAAGGCACTTTTAGTCAGCGACAACCACAATACGATTGAATTTTTCATCTAGTTAAAAGGGAGAGCAATGGATCTAGGACTAGCACTGTAACCTTATGTAACGGCAACTATACAGGCATGAAAGCTGAAATAACTGCACAGAAGCAGGTGTCCTGACACCAGGTCACCCTTTATTTACTTGTGCACAGTACACTGGTGAGCCAGCTTAGAGTCAGTCACCTGAACTGAAGAGATTCTAATCTCCTGGTTATATTTTTTAACGTGTGATATATGTTTTCTTTTTTTTTTGAACTATACCCCTACACTATTGCCATACAGCAGTAGTGCTTATTTTCCCCACAGCACCCGTATTGTGTGTGTATAAATGCAGGAGTCGGTAAAAATACCATGTGCAAAACAATTTTATTCAACATTTCCTCTATCGAGAAAAACACCTATGTGGCCAGGGAATGAGTAATAAGCAAAGCTCAGTAGGTGCAATGCTTACGTGAAATAAAACGTGAAGGGCAGGGTAGGGATCAAAACAAAATAGAGTTGGAGGGGGAAGTGAAGAACCCAACACCGCGCGGTGCCCACGTCTCCCTAAAGGCATCGATTTCCTGGTTATATTGGTTAGCCAGGGCTGTCCTGATTGACCCAGGTTAACTAGCCAAATCAATGACTTCATAGTCAACAAGGTCAACCTGGTTCCAATCACTACAAAAGCTAAACTAGCTGAAGGGAGTTGATCATCTAGAGAGAGACAATGGAGAGTCAACAATAGATAATAACGAAAAGGTGGAAAAAATGAACAAATATTTTGTCTTTGTCTTCAGTGTAGAGGAAACATTTCAGTAATAGCTGTAAATCAGGAGGTGGGAGGTGCAATTTGGTGAAGTTACAATCGTAAGGGAAGCAGTACTAAGCAAACTGATGGAGCTGCATGGCAGAAAGTAGATATTCTTAAATGCGTCTCTTTTCTGATCAGCAGCATGTAACAACTGGAGTTCCATGGGGGTATGTGATATGGCATCAGCTATTTACAATTTGCATCAATGACTTAGACAAGGGAAGTGAAGGCATGGTAAAGAAATTTGCTAACCACAAATATGAGTAGGAACATATGTTGTGAAGAGGGCAAAAGGAGGCTGCAAGACAGATATAAATAGATTGAGTTAATGGGCAAAAATCTGGCTGAAGTACAACGTGGGAAAATGCAATTTATTTTGGCAAGAATAATTTTGAAAAAAAGTGTCAAATGGCAAATGACTCCAAGGTACAGAGAATCCAGATGTTCTAGTGCATGAATCACAAAATGTTAGCATGCAAATACAAGCTGTAATCAAGAAAGCTGATGGGATGTTATTCTTTGTTATGACAAGAATTAATCATAAAAGTGAGGATGTTAGGCTTCAGTTATATTGTGCACTGGCGAGACCACATCTCAAAAGATGTGTGCAGTTTAGGTTTCGTTATTTACTGAGGGATGCAAATGTTTTGGAGGACATTTACTAGATTGATACAAAGTACATGCGGATTGTTTTATGAGGAAAGTTTGGAGAGACAGTCTTGTTTTCACTAGAATTTAGAAGAGAATATTTAATTGAAGTATATAGGTTGTGAATGTCATGATAAGTTGGATGTGGAAATGGTATTTACTCTTGTGGATGAGTTCAGAAGTGAGGGGTCTCAGTTAAAAATTAGTAGTTGCAGTTTTGGGACTGAAATCAGGAGAACTTTATTTCCCCAGCAGGTTTTGCAATTTTGGAACTCTGCCTCAGAAGACATTAAACGTAGTTAGATTTTGTTTACAGGGAAAGGCAGATGGAGTTTTTTAGGCAGTGGAGTAGATGGAAATGTGGAATTCAATCAGTCATGATTGTATTGAAAGGTGGAGCAGATGGAGGGGCTGAATGGCCTGTATCTGCCCTAATTCTTATGTTCATATTACATGAGCCCGAACTGAATATTCTTAATATTAACTTTTCAAAAAACATTTTGAACAACTAGTGTGTTTGTTATGCTGCTAGAGATACATTGTTCTGTAGTTTTATTCCTATTTATTAAGCTAGAGTTGAGTTAAGACTGCATCTGGCTTTAACAAAGCAAAATCGAAGCCATGCAAAATTCTTTACATCTTGCCATTGTGTTCAGATATAATGTTTCAAATGTCTCATTGTTTTCAATATGAGAAATGCACTGCAACAATTGCCTGACATCCTCTCAAGGAGCCAAAAAAAATGATAACATAGAGCTGCATTTTTTTTCTAAAGACATTAGATAATAATATTGGGAAAGGGATGCGTGAGGTGGGACAAAGAGTTGAGTAGGTTTGAATTTCTGACAGCTCTACCTCTTCCCTAGACAGTCTGACAAGAAATTATGCTGTCTCTTTTGAGATCAAGATTTTTTTTTGTTGTTTTGCCAGATTGAAGATGCTCTTCATGGATTCAACAGTGTTAGGAATCCTAATGGTCTTACAGCAGCTCATTTCACAGTAGTTAGAACAAATACACTTCCACTCAGCGCTAGAATCATCATTTCTCTTTAGCTGGAGCTGCTGCCACTGGAAATTAGGGCTGTAGACAACCCTCAGGGGGTTTGTCTTTGCCAGCTGAGTTACTTTATGTACAGCAACAATTTATTAAATTGCCTCCTTTTTAAGTTGCAGTAATAGGCCTTGTGCTTAGAATAGTTTAAGAGACATCCAGAACGTTATTTTTTAAGATGATGGCAGTAATTATATTGTGATTACCTAACAAGACAGTTTAGGTTGCACTTATGCTGACTGAAGAGTTGGAAGCTGATATATGTGGATTTCCAATGATTGAGCAGGGGCCAGTGATCTTGACTTGTGGAAATTTGTCTCTTGAAGTACTTCAGGTCATCGACTGGTTATTTTGAATGAAGCACATGACCAAAAGCAATAAAGTGAAACTTTGGATTATTCCCAAAAAGCACTGAGCACTATGCAGGAAACTTAAAAAAAAGTAGTATGTTACAGTCAAATTTGATTTTATTTGAAGTGGACAGCTTGAAATATAAACTTTTAAAAGTAGCAACTCTGTTTTACCTGCACATGAGATTAAGAAAATGAATATCATGCTGGAGGGATTTAAACTCACAGGCACCTTGAATGGTTTAATCATTCACAGTCAGAATTGCCAGACAAGACTTTTTATTCATCCACACGATTTGGGCACACCCAGCCATGCCAACTTTTGTTGCCCATCCTTAATTGCCCACAGCACAGTTAAGAGTCAACCACATTGTTGTGGGCCTGGAGTAACACATTGGCCAGACAAAGTAAAGATGACTGATTTTTTTCCCCGAAGGAACAAAATTTATTTTTTCTGACAATCAATCATGGTTTTGTGGTCATCATTAGACTCTCAATTCCAGATTTTTCCTGAATTCAAATTGCATCATTTGCCTTAGCAGGATTCAAACCCAGAACCCCAGAATACTACCTGGGTCTCCTCATGAAATATTCTTGGATCTTGCTCTGACAAATAAACTGCATCATTCCATTTTTACCCATTTAATTATTGACAGAAATTCACTTGCATTGGTTACTCTTCCCAAACTTTTACCTCGCGTTTCCCCTAATGATCTATCCATGCCAACACCCATACTCCCATTTCTCATCTACGCGCTACCCCTCGAGGCATCATCTTAAAGAATACTGTTGCTTTGTAATTGTATGCCGGCAAAACCCAATTCTACCTCACCGATGTTTCTCTTAATTCCGTCAGTTGCTAAATTATCATATTGCTTATCTGTCGTCTCCTGCTAAATGAACAGAAATTTCATCCAAGTAAATACTGAGAAGACTGAAGCCATTGTTTTCGATCTCAGTTATAAACTCTATTCCTTTGTTGCCAACTCTATCCCTCTTCCTAGTTCCTGGGGCTTCATTGGATTGTCCCCAAATTTGTTGTCATACAAGATGATATTCTGCCCATTTACTTGTACTATTGCTAAAAGAGCCTTTTTTTAAAATCAAATCTGTTCAGAGATGCTAAGCTTGCAGCCCAGGACCTAACTCACATCAGATCTCAATCACATCACTTCTTTAAACCCACTGATCTATGTTGGCTCCCAGTTAAGCAACATTGTGGTTTCAAAATTCTTATTCTTGTTTTTAGATCTTTCCATAAACTCATCCCTGCCAACCCCTATCATGTTCTGTAGCCCCAAAACTCTCTGAGATACCTGCACTTCTCTAACTCTGGTCTCCTGAGCAGGCATTTTGTTAGCTCACCTGATATTTTCATATCTGCCGTATCTTATGCTCTTATGCAACACCTTGGGAACTTTTATTGCATTAAAAGTACGATATGAGTATGTGCAATTGTTGCTATTAGTGTGTAGGGCTAATATGATGGGCATTAAGGAATGCTTCCTCTAATCTATGAAGTCAGGTAAAAATAATTTAATGTTGCTATGCCCTGATGCAAACTACCTGTGTAATCCAAAACATAAGTATATTATTAAGACTTTGAAACTAATGAGTGCATAAAAATGGTATGTAAACTTGGATCTTAATCCTGTTTAATGGTCTTTCCACTATTTATAACATTTTAGGTCCTGGATTGCAGAATTCTAGCCTTCAATCACAAAGCCTTGATGTGAAATATGTTGTATGGTCATGTCAGTTCATAATGAAAGTTACTGCCTCCATTCTCTTTAACTATAGAAAGCTATAGGGCCAGTTTGGTCTAGTGTGGTAGAATAAAGCTATTTTCTGGCCTGACTAGAATAGTCACTTTTGTAGTCAATGAGAGAGAGCTTATTGATGTTAGCAACTAGTTTCAGGTTACATTGACTTGGTAGAATTGTAACAGAGTCTTTGAGAATGACCAGATGTCAGATCTCATTGTTTTGAAATCCTAAGCAGCTATGCCAGCAAGTCCATAAAACATCATCATAATGGATGGTGGTAATGCTAGTCCTCAGTATTAACCCTTTCAGAACATTCAAACCCATATACAACAAACGATAAGATGGCTTACTTCACTGGCATTATGGTTGCAACTTCTCACAACGCCTCTGAATTGGACCTAAATTCTGATTAGTTGCTCCAGAGGATAAAACACACATGGAGCAGTTTATCTGGATCATGTAATTTTATTCTGTCAAATGTACATTAATTGCATCTTCACTTCAGTAGTATCATTTGATTGAGTTGTTGCCAGAGAGCAGCAGCATTCAAACTAAGTCTTGCTTTCAGAAATCTGAAAGCTTTCATCGTCAAAGTTAAGGAAATTCACTTCACTCACTGCTGAGTTCAGAGATTGCACAGTGATCTCACTGCCAAATTCAGATAATGCGTAATGATCTCACACACAGAAATTGCTGAACACTTAACCTGCCAAGTTCAGAGATTCCAATAGCCCACACCGCTAAATTCAGAGATTGCACATTGATGACTCTGCCAAGTTCAGAGATTACAAAACTCTCACATTGCCAAGTTCAGAAATTGTTCTCGTTACCAAATGCAAAGACAACACAGAGCTTGCATGACTGAGTTCAGAGAGTGGACAGTATTTGCACACAGTTTCAGAGAATGTATATTGCTAAAGACCACTGAGTTCAGAGAACACTCATGTTTCATGTTTTCTACTTCAGAGTACAAGCATGCTGACTCTCAGAGTTTAGTCAGTTATAAATGCTGTGCATCCTCTGGAACCAATGTGAATTCTGTGTATTTTCTTAAGTCTGTATTGTGAGCTCAGTGTATTTCCTCAACTAGGGGTGATATGCTTTCTGAAACCAGTGGTTGGAGCTCAAATATGAAGGACTGGGCCATAGAGAATCTCAACCTGAGGACAATAAAGCGCCAGTGCATTTCTCTGAGCATGCAGTACTGTGTGAATAGGATACTCAACAAACATTTTGCTGATCTCAAGTTCAGTGAGTGTTGAAGATGGAGAGTTGTTCAACTGTATTGATCAGTAAAATCTGGCAAATAATACCTTAGTGCTAAGACTGTTACAGAATGCTCCGTAGTTATCCAAATCTTTCTCCAATTGTAGATAAGGTAGGTATTTATTGGCCATCCCCATTTGCCCTTCAGAAGTTAGTGGGGGGCTTTTTTTGGTATCTTTGTATTCCACATGATGAAGATTTAGTGAATGTTAGAACTCTAGGATGTACAGAAGATCAGAGGGACCTTGGTATGCTAGCTCATAGATCCTTGAAGGCTGCAGGATAGGTATGAAAGATGGTTAGAAAGGCATATGGGATACTTGCATTTATTAGTCAATGCATAGAATACAAAAGCAAAGGGGTTATGCTGGAACTGGAGATTACCTCAATTAGGCCTCAAAAGAAATACTGCGTGTAGTTCTGGAAATAACACTATAGAAAGGATGTGATTGTAATTGAGAGGGTACAGAGGAGATTCACCAGGATGTTGCTTGGACTGGACTGAATCAGCTACAAAAAAAGATGAAGTAGGCAAGGTTTTCTTTTCCTTCAGAGATCTCATTGAGGTGTACAGAGTTATGAGGGGTCAATAATCAAGTGGTAACTATGGTAATGAGCAAGAGTTTTAGAGTGGATTTGAAGATAGAACATAGAACATAGAACAGTACAGCACAGTACAGGCCCTTCAGCCCACAATGTTGTGCCGACCTATTATCCTACTAAGATCAATCTACCCTGCATACCCTACATTTTACCATCTTCCATGTGCCTATCCAAGAGTCGCTTAAAAGTCTCTGAAGTATCTGGCTCCACTACCAATGCCAGCAGTGCAATCCACGCAGCCACCACTCTCTGTGTAAAGAACCTACTTCTGACATCTCCCTTATACCTTCCTCCAATCACCTTAAAATTATGCCCCCTCGTAATAGCCATTTCACCCTGGGAAAAAGTCTCTGGCTCTCCACTTTATCTATGCCTCTCATCGTCTTGTAAACCTCTATCAAGTCACCTCTCATCCTTCTTCATTCCAATGAAAAAAGCCCTAGCTCCCTCAACCTTTCCTCATCAGACCTGCCCTCCATTCCACGCAGCATCCTGCTAAATCCCCTCCGCATACTCTCCAAAGCTTCCATATCCTTCAATATAATGAGGCGACCAGAACTGAACACAATATTCCAAGTGTGGTCTAACCAGGGTTTTATAGACCTGCAGCATAACCTCGTGGCTCTTAAACTCAATTCTCCTGCCAATGAAAGCCAACACACCATATGCCTTCTTTACAATCCTATCAACTTGGGTAGCAACTTTGAGGGATCTGTGGACGTGGACCCCAACGTCCCTCTGTTCCTCCACACTGCCAAGAATCCTACCATTAACCCTGTAAAAACTTTTTCACAGAGGGTGATTGGTATCCGAAACTCACTGCCTAAAAGGGTAATCTAGGCAGGAACCCTCAAGATATTTCAGAACTATTTAGATGAGCCCTTGGAAAGCCATAGCATGCAAGTCTACTGGCCAAATGCTGAAAAAAAATGGCATTAGAATAGATAAATTTTTGATGAATGCACAGACGCAATGGGCCAGGATTCCTTGCCAAACAGCCACTGAATTTACAACCACAGTCATATTTTGGCTGCAGTCATCTTTGTTTAAAAATACATTTGTAACTGGAGTAACCGTAAATACATTGGGGGTACTGATCCATGTCATGACACTGTAAGGAGGTCTGGAGCCAAGTGATCCTGGTGGAGCTGAAACTGAGCATTGGTGAACAGGATAATAGTAATTAAAGTCACCTAATTCACATAATAAAATGGTTAACGATACTTTCATCGCTTTGTTGATGAGTGAAAGGAGGTTGTTGGAGTGATAACTGTCCAGGTTAAATTTACCTTGCTTTGCAGGATTATGCTGGATAATTTTCCACTTTAATAAAAACAAGTAATGCTGGAAATACAACATATGGAAAGGGAGAAAATCAGAGTTAATGCATATGATTTTAACTGCAAGTGAATAGAATTAAAATAGGTTAAAATCTAGGCCAACATTTCATATCAATGTCCCTTTCATCAGAACTTCAAGGTTGGGTAAGAGGCTAATGCTGAAATGAAGAACAGATCAAGTCAGTGAATGGGTAGAAAGCCGGGAAAATTAAACAAAAAAAAAATTATATGGCAAGACAAAAAGAAATGTAATTGGACAAATAAGAAGTGTCTAGATGAAGGGCAAGTGAGAAAATGAAGATCATAACCAATAGCTGTTATTCAGAAAATTGGCAAAGAATGTAAAAAGATTACGTTTGTGTTTTCTTCCATCCTTCAAACACTAGCTTATTGATCACGTAAATAGGACTGGCAAACTATGTTGTGAGTTCTTTATTCAAAAACAATAACAGTATTGATATGTTGCTGGAGAGCTATCACCACTGTGATTTACTTGATCAACTCACAAATTCCAGCTATAGTGCCATTCAACAAATGATATTATATCCTTCCAATGATGGATACAGTTTAAGGGCATACCCATTTGGTGTCACTACGTTATACAATTTTTCTTGTTGACAAACCTTAGCTATTCCAGCAGGAAACCAGATACCCTCTATCAGATATAGACATGAATGTTGTGTCATATGGTCAAACTTCGCAATTCTTTACTTCCATGTGGATCATGCATATCCTTTAGCCTCCCCTGTTTTTCCAGGAGCTCGATACATATAATTGGAAATTCAAATAGGTGACGATTTGGTAGAGTTGTTTGAACTTCTCTTTGAAATAAAAGCTCAGTTGGTGAGGGTCAACCGGTTCTGAATGGTGTTGCCTTTAGATACAGCATTGCAATCTGGAAATTCTGTTTCATTTCTCAACACTTTGTAATCAAGAACTTAACAGCATCAACCATTTCTTGAAATAGCTTGCCCGTTATTACAAACAAGACTGGAAGGGTGAATAAGTTCCTCTATTTTTACACCTGGTGTTGATATAAAAGAGTTTTCATGTTTTTTAAACAATGTATACTTTGTTTAATTCAGTATATACGTGAACCCATGTAAAGCAATGAGAAAAATAAGCCAGATTGACCTCTTCAGTTAGCAAGTAAACAGTTTGTTTTATTATTAAAAGAATTCAGTAAGTTAAAGGTTTAGCCATTACTAAATTGTAAAAACCATTCCGAATCTCATTACAAATACATGCAATAGCATACAAACAAACAGAACAAGGTTCTGGATGGGTTGCGATCAGAAAAAAGTTAAGTCCATGAGAAAAGAAGAATTTTACATTCTGATATTTGTCTTACAATTCCTGTGGGTTGCCATCAAGGCAACCAGGTCATCGTTCCAGGGATAGTGTCTTTTAACTTGCAACCTCCCCTTTTCCAGAGTGGGCGCAATAGCATTTGAAATTCCTTTCATTTTTAGATTCAATATTTCTGGGATGAATTTCAAATTGTAACAGAAATGCTGTCTATTCCAATTTGCAGGCCTTTCTTGATATTACCACTTTTCTGAGCCAAATGCACAAGTCTATAATGTTAGTTCTTCCTGGGTGGGGTTTCAATAATGTGACATCACAACGGAAGCAATCCATATGTACAAAGGAATTTCATCTTTCCATTGCCAATGCTATCAAAAGGCCATTGAAAGAGAAAGAGGTCCTCAGCACTCTTTTTACATCATAAGATTCAGTAAGGTTCCATTTGTCTCCGGCAGCTCCTTCAAATGGACTGTCTGTTGTTGGTTGCATATTGTCAGCTTCAAAGCTATCAGTGCAAATTGGTTCCTCAAAATTTTGTTTCAGCAACCAATTTAAAATTTCTTGTGGATCTTGCCCAGCTTAGCAACAAAGTGGTACCTGTAGCCATTTTAAAACAGTGACCCAGCTCCCGCAAATGTTCTCTTTTTTTCAAATGACATTCCCAGTTATAAAATCATTCAATGGAATTAAAGATTAAAAGCCCATATAATGCAACTTATGGCACCATGTACTGAGGACAACTGCTTGAAACAATTTCTTTTGGCATCCTAAACAAATTGAAAATGGCACTCAGCACACAGGCAACCTCCGCACATGATGTATCATGTGGTTGTCAAATTATCTAAAACTTATAAACAAAGTCCATCATGAGTAGAAAATGGTCACCATGAACATTGAATGAGTCCGGAGCAATTCTGGTCCAAACGTTTATTGGAATCTCATGAAGCATCGATTGTTTTTCGTGTTAGCTTGGCTCGTGTGTCTGACAAGTTTGCACCTGTCTTAACTTCTACTGTTCCATGGTCTGTATACAGTTTTCTTTGTTAAATCTTTACTACACTCAATTCCCATGTAAGCCTGGAGCAGAAGCTCCAGAATGCCAAATCAGAGTGAGTCAGATTTTTATGAATTTTTGCTATCAGGTCAATATTATGTCAAAAGATATTCCTAATTCATATTGGTAGGCCCAAAGTGGTCTTGGGTTTTCCTGGCTTCATGTAATGCATTGAAGCAACCTTCAATTACGATTTTCCAAAGTGCCTGAAGTCTTGGATCTTTATACGGCTCTTCCTGCAGTTGTCGAAATTTACGTCATCTAAAACTCATACAAGTAGTTCTGCTGTAATGCGTATTTCATTAATGCGAATTGGCAGTAATGAAATTGATAAATAGTGGATGCTGTTTGGATAATGCATATTTTCTACTGTACAGTATAGCCATTTTCTACAGTGATTTCCCTATAATGCAATTTTCTAAGATGATTTTCTAAAGTGTGAGGTCACACAAGAACGCAACTATCATGTAATAGGAGAACTACCTGTAAAATCAACCTGCAGCATGCCTTCAACTTCTGACTTGTCTTGGATATGAATGCTGAATTCTTCCAGAGGATCGACTGACAGAATTTTATCTCTCATGGGTGCAAGACTGTATCCCCTTTCAAACAGTCAATTTTAATGGACTGATCTGAGTAGTTAGATTTCAAGTTGAGATCTGAGTGAGGTAGTTGTTGATATCTGTATCCTTGCTGGTACCTTATTGATCCAATGAATAATAGCAAACTTAAGTCAGGCCTGTTCAAGCTGGAGCTTGTGGATGAACAACACAAGAGTCCTATGACCATACCGTTGATTGATTGTAGATGCATTTTCGTGTTATGTTGCTGATATGATTAACAGTCAATTCAGTATCCTTAGGGAAAGGATAACAACACTCATCTCAATTTCAATTTTTGTCCTCAATGTGTGTTTTCCAAACTTCAAAGCATGCCCAATATTAATGGTTACAAATGGTTCTGGTGACGTGATTGCTTGACGTGATTGCTACGTGATTGTATGGACCTGCGAATGATTACATGTGGATTACTCATTGTTAGGATCCCAGCAGATGTTATTCCTGGATAATTCACATCCCAGATTAAAATCTGTCTTGATAGATTATTTACGATGGAGGTTGTTTAAACATTGACCACAATCTTTAATCCTCTTTGAATACTAGAGTGGTCCAGAGGTCTGACAGATTGAAAGGACAGAGGGAGGAAACCTAATAACTGAAAGCTAATCAATTCACCGTCCTTTGGGGGGAAAAAAACCCCTTGTTTTTGAAATGCATCTGTGGCTGTTCCTGCCTTCTATTTCTGCATTCTTTTCTTTTAGCAAAGTGGGATATTCTAATCTATTGAGTTACAGATTAAGGTAGAACACAATTCCAATGAGACTACAGCAAAATTGCACCATTCCAACAACATGCTTTTTGTTTTGTAATGATGTTTTGGGTGTGTTTCTTTATTCACAGGATCTGGGCATCACTAGATAGGCCAGCAATTATTGCCTATCCCTAATTGCCTAGATGGTATTTAAGAGTCAACCACATTGCTGGGATCTGGAGTTAAATGCAGGCCAGACCAGGCAAGGATGGCAGATTACCTTCCCTAATGGGCATTAGTGAGTCAAATGTCAATCAACGGTGGCCTTCATTAGATGTTTAATTCCAGATTTTTATTGAATTCAAATTCCATCATTGGTACAACAAGTACGGGTAGGGCTTATACAATTAATGGTAGGGCCTTAGGTGGTGTTGTAGAACAGACAGGCATAGGGGTTCAGGCAGATAATTCTTTGAAGTTTGTATCGCATATAAACAGGATGGTTATGAAGGCATTTAGCACACTTACCTTCATTGCTTTGAATATAGGAGTTGGGCCGTCATGTTGAGGTTGTGCAGGACATTGCTGAGGCCTCTTTGGAATACTGCATCCAGAGAAGCAGGAAGGCTGACGTTTCAGGCCTAGACCCTTCTTCAGAAGAAGGGTCTAGGCCCGGAACGTCAGCCTTCCTGCTCCCCTGATGCTGCTTGGCCTGCTGTGTTCATCCAGCTCTACACTTTGGTATCTCAGATTCTTCAGCATCTGCAGTTCCTACTATCTCCAGTTCTGGTTGCCCAGTTATATGAAGGATGTTATTAAGCTGGAGAGGGTTCAGAAAAGATTTACCAGGATGTTGCCAGTTATGGAAGGTTGAGTTATAAAGAAAGGTTGGTTACACTGGGATTATTTTCACTGGAGCATTGGAGGTTGAGAGGCGACCTTACAGAAGTTTATAAAGTAATGAAGAGTATAGATAGGGTTAACGGTAGTTGTCTTTTTCTGTAGGATAGGGGATTTCAAGACGAAGGGGCACATTTTTAAGGTGAGAGGAGAGAGATTTAAAACAGACGTGAGGGGCAAATTGTTTATACAGAAGGTAGTTCGCATGTGAAACAAACTTTCTGAGGAAGTGGTAGACGTGGGTACATTTACAATATTTAAAACACCTTTTGAAAAGTACATGAATGGTAAAGGTTTGGAGGAAATTGGCCAGGAGCAGGCAGGTGGGGCTAGTTTAGTTTGGGGTTATGTTCGGCACGGACTAGTTGCTTTGAAGGATCTGTTTCCATGCCGTATCACTCTGTGCTGATTCCAACACAAATCTTGAGAATATTACTCGGGATTCTGGATTAATGATCTAGTGACAATTGCACTAGGCCATTGCCTCATTCAAGGTTGTGTAAACAGTTCATCTGTTATTGGATAGGGCATATCTGTTCAAATTGCTATAGCTTCTCAATGACTAACATGCTGGCAAGATTGGCAATGCAAAAGAGAGAAGGCATCATGGCCCGTGGTTAGAAGTGTTGTGTAGCAAATGACGCTTTTGGTGGGGTTAATGTGACAATTGAAGTGGAATGAAGTTTGGTAATTATTTGGATGGCAGGAACATGGATTTCTCAGTTTCCCTGCAGGAGGGGCCCTAGTCTTCTCCTACGAGCGACAGGATTCTCTCCTTGTCTGGGATGAGGAGTCTAATGGCTGGCATCCCTCCACCCAAGTGGACTTGCTCCACCCTGTCTTCTCCTGTAATAACTGAAAGGGAGGGATGGTATGAGCTGAAAGTGGATGGCACAGCTGTTAGTCTGGTGCAAGTAAATGAAAGCTGTGAAGAGACACTGCAGAAACAATGCAAGGTTAGTGGTGTGGGAGGCTGTAGGGGTTAGTTAGAATGAGTGAGAGGAGATGTTTTGGACAATAGTGAGAATGGCAGAACATGAGCTTTGGTGGGTGGTGACTGGCAGTAGCAGGGAGTGACTGTGAGGAAGTGGAGTGTGAGACTAACTTTCACATAGCAAAGAAGCTTATTGAAAAAGTAACTGAAAGAATTGCAGATGCTGTAAATAGACAATAGGTGCAGGAGTAGGCCATTCGGCCCTTCGAGCCAGCACCACCATTCATTATCATCATGGCCGATTATCCACAATCAGTATCCTATTCCTGCCTTATCCCCATAACCCTTGATTCCATTATCTATAAGAGCTCTATCTACCTCTTTCTTGAAAGTATCCAGGGACTTGGCCTCCACTGCTTTCTGGGGCAGAGCATTCCATATATCCACCACTCTCTGGGTGAAGAAGTTTTTCCTCAACTCTGTTCTAAAGGGCCTACCCCTTATTTCTAAACTGTGTCCTCTGGTTCTGGACTCACCCATCAGTGGAAACATGCTCCCTGCCTCCAGAGTGTCCAATCTCTTAATAATCTTAGATGTCTTAATCAGATCCCCTCTCATCCTTCTAAACTCAAGTGTATACAAGCCCAGTTGCTCCAATCTTTCAACATATGATAGTCCTGCCATTCTGGGAATTAACCTCGTGAACCTACGCTGCACTCCCTCAATAGCAAGCATGTCCTTCCTCAAACTTGGAGACCAAAACTGCACACAATACTCCAGGTGCGGTCTCACCAGGGCTCTGTACAGCTGAAGAAGGACCTCTTTGCTCCTATACTCAATTCCTCTTGTTATGAAGGCCAGCATGCCATTAGCTTTCTTCACAGCCTGCTGTACCTGCATGCTTGCTTTCATTGACTGATGTACAAGAACACCTAGATCTCGTTGTACTTCCCCTTTACCTAACTTGACTCCATTTAGATAGTAATCTGCCTTCCTGTTCTTGCCACCAAAGTGGATAACCTCACATTTGTCCACATTAAACTGCATCTGCCATGCATCCGTCCACTCACCTAGCCTGTCCAAGTCATGCCGTATTCTCATAACATCCTCCTCACATTTCACACTGCCACCCAGCTTTGTGTCATCAGCAAATTTGCTAATATTACTTTTAATGCCTTCATCTATATCATTAATGTAGATTGTAAATAGCTGCGGTCTCAGCACCGAACCTTGTGGTACCCCACTGGTCACCGCCTGCCATTCCAAAAGGGACCCGTTTATCATTACTCTTTGTTTCCTGTCAGCCAGCCAATTTTCAATCCAAGTCAGTATTTTGCCCCCAATACCATGTGCCCTAATTTTGCTCACTAATCTCCTATGTGGAACTTTATCAAAGGCTTTCTGAAAGTCCAGGTACAATACATTCACTGGCTGTCCCTTGTCCATCTTCATAGTTATATCCTCAAAAAATTCCAGAAGGTTAGTCAAGCACGATTTCCCCTTCGTAAATTCATGCTGAGTCTGACCTATCCTGTTACTGCTATCCAAATGAGTCATGATTTCATCTTTTATAATTGACTCCAGCATCTCTCCCACCACTGACGTCAGGCTAACCGGTCTATAGTTCCCTGTTTTCTCTCTCCCTCCTTTCTTGAAAAGTGGGACAACATTAGCCACCCTCCAATCCGCAGGAACTGATCCTGAATCTATAGAACATTGGAAAATGATTACCAATGCGTCCACAATTTCTAGAGCCACCTCCTTAAGTACCCTGGGATGCAGACCATCAGGTCTCAGGGACTTATCAGCCTTCAGACCTAACAGTCTGTTCAACACCATTTCTTGCCTAATATAAATTCCCTTCAGTTCATCCATTACCCTAGGTCCTTCAGCCACTATTACATCTGGGAGATTGTTTGTGTCTTCCTTAGTGAAGACAGATCCAAAGTACCTATTCAACTCTTCTGCCATTTCCTTGTTCCCCATAATAAATTCACCCGTTTCTGTCTTCAAGGGCCCAAGTTTAGTCTTAACCATTTTATTTCTTTTCACATACCTAAAAAAGCTTTTACCATCCTCCTTTATACTTTTGGCTAGTTTGCCTTCGTACCTCATTTTTTCTCCGTGTATTGCCTTTTTAGTTATCTTCTGTTGCTCTTTAAAAGTTTCCCAGTCCATCGGCTTCCCACTCATCTTTGCTATGTTATACTTCTCTTTTATCTTTATACTGTCCTTAACTTCCCTCGACAGCTACGGCAGCCCCTGCCTCCCCTTAGGATCTTTCTTCCTTTTTGGAATGAACTGATCCTGCACCTTCTGCATTATATCCAGAAATACCTGCCATTGTTGTTCCACTGCCATCCCTGCTAGGGTATTGCACCATTGAACTTTGGCCAGCTCCTCCCTCATAGCTCCATAGTTCCCTTTGTTCCACTGCAATACTGACAAATCAGGAACAAAAACAGAAGTTGCTGGAAAAGCTCAGCAGGTCAGGCAGCACCTGTGAAGAAAAAAATCAGAGTTAATGTTTCAGGTCCAGTGACTCTTCCTCAGAACTGTTCTGAAACGTTAACTCTGATTTCTTTCTTCACAGATGCTGCCAAACCTAAAGAAACTTATTGACCTTGTTATGGCACTGTTGGACATTCCTCTGGACTATGGAGACAGCACTGACCCAGGTAGCAACTTCGGACCAGATTGCCAATGTCCAGTGTCATGGCCTCCACTGCCAGTCCTCTGGGAAGATGACATTTATCCTTTGTACAACCTCCTCCAGCAGTGCCTCCAAGTCCCTTTTGGAGAATGGTGGCTCCCTCTTCCTTTTCACTGACATGTCCAAATTCCGTGCTTGACTGCGCAGAGCAGCTTCTGAATGCCAGTGCTCTTCCAGGTACACAGCTGCCCGCTGCTACGGGAAAGCAGCCAACATTATCAAAGATCCCTCCCACCCCGGTTATACTCTCTTCCACACTTTTCCATCTAGTGCATGATACAAAAGTTTGAAAACACATAACAACAACTCAAGAACAGTTTCTTCCCTGCTGTTACCAGACTTTTGAATGGACCTCTCATATATTAAAGTTGATCTTTCTCTGCACCTTCTCTGTAGCTGTAACACTACATTCAGCATTCTTTTCTATTACCCTAATATACTTATGTAAGGTATGATTTACCTGGAAAGCACGCAAAACTGTACTTTTCACTACATCTCGGTACTTGTGACAATAATAACGTAAATCACACAGCAGACTTTAAAAGTTGGTGCAGCTGCAAAGGATACTTATCTCCAGCAAACATCTGCTGATTGTTCTGAGAATGGCATGTAGGAAGACCTGGCCTGAATTGGACATGAGGGACACTATAGGAGCAGAGTAGTCAGTTAATGAAGGGAGCTTGCTAAGACACAGCGAGAAAACTTTCTGGGCATAGTGGCGGAAATCCCTTCAATCAACTCAGTGCCACTCAGACTTAGCGAAAAATTGTAAAATTCAGCCCCTTGTTGCCGTTCTTTCAATGTTTCTGTGTCAAAATTCGGAAAATCCCTGCCAAACAGCACTGTAGTTCTAAGGAAGGGAACAACATAATTCTGAGGAAGGGTCACTTGACCCGAAATGTTATCTCTGATTTCTCTTCTCAGGTGCTGCCAGACCTGCTGAACTGGTCCAGCAATTCCAATTTTCTTTCTAATTTACAGCATTCGTAGTTCTTTCGGTTTTTATTTAGCACTGCAGATGTACCAATGTCACATGACTGCAGATCAGTTCAAGAAGTAACTCAATGCTATCTTCTCCAAGCCAGTTGTGAATAGGATGTAAATGCTCGCCTTGGCATTCATGTCCTGTGATTGATTTTTTTTAAATTAAAAAAAAAGTCCAGCTGCCATCGCAATTTGTCAATCTGGAACCTTCGTTTATGTGCTGTAAATGACTGACTATCATAACTATCCTATCCAGTTGAAGCTAAATTTTGATTCTTTTGAATTCATCCAAATCATTCTCATTCAGACTAGTTGAAAATTGGATTTGGATTTGGTGCTCACCCAATGCAATGTCGTGGCAATCTCAAACTGAGCAGAAGAATGGGAACTGGTTGGAATTATAAGACTTGGATTTTCTGTTGTTCTTCGTAATAATTTCAGGCAGGATTACAAAGGAGAATAATCCCCTTGATTTCCTGAAAAGTACATCAGATGTGGAAAGATGACTTGAATACTGACAGATTAAAAATGACTGCAATACAACATTTCTGGATTCCATTGATAGTCTTCATGATCTTCCAACTGAAGTTACAGTTTCTGAGTACAGATAGAAGTAAAGTTTAAAGCAAAGATTTTTTGGTCTGCTTTTGTAATAGAAGTATGCTTTGAACTGGGTATAATTGAAAGCTGATGTACATCTAAATGCTCTTCTCATAAAATCTAGTAAATTCAGCTAATCCCTGTATCAACCTGAACTGTATTCAATACATGTAATTTAATAAATCTTTCATTACTCACCCATAAATCTCCTTGTGCAAGTATATTTATTTATGGCCCCTGTGGAAAGAAAATAAAGCTATCAAGGTCATAATTTCTCTGGGAATGACAATAAATGAGAAATTGGGATTATAATCATAAAATAATTGTTTCCATTAATAACTCTTATATAAGAGAATGTCCAAGTGCATTTGCCAAGAAGGGATACACATAGGGTTGTGTCTCACTATTTGGATTCCCACATGAAAAAAAGAACTGGAGGTTCATTGATATCAATGAATTTGGACCTCAACAAGTATTAATCCCTGTGAAGAAGTCACAAGAGTAATATTAATGTTTGTCTAATCCTCCCAATGCGAGCCCCTTTCAAGATTTCACTGGATCAATGCATTCTATTACCTGGGAACTCCAAATGGATTTACCTTAATCATATTAAAGAATTGCATCATAAAACGATTGTTTGGCTAGAGCAATGTTAAAGCCTTGTACTAGTTAAATAGCAAATGTCATCATTTCCAGCAGAATCTCTGATGAAATTTCCAGACAAGGCGCTACCTGAGGAACTTTGCAATTTGTTGCAGGTTTCAGGGTAAACCACTCTGAAACTCTTTCTCCACCTTTACCTAACCTCTGCATGATCATGCCCCTTGCAAAAGGTAACATAGAAAACTGAAGGAAGCCAGAAAATGAAGTTACTCTTTTACTGGCAATATATTTACAGACCTTCAAAACACACCTTAACAGAAAATGGGTTAAAAAGAAAAAAAAAGTCATAAAACATATCTTATTTAAACAGGAATAGATAAGATGTTAAAATTAAGCTCTGATTTCTATACTTAGAAAATAAACTTTCTTCATTGTGGTGACTTTAATCGGTTAATTACAGCTTCTGACTCTTGCGGCATGTTAAACAACACAACCATCTGTCCAGGACAAGATATTTAATTCCATTGGAAGAACCATCTTGGATTATATTCAGAAGATCATAGCTTAGTTGATATTTATATTTGCAACACTATAACAGTGTTTTTTTGTGGTTTCTGCAATGAAAGACATTTTTACGTTGACTCACAACATGCAGCTAGGAAGGCTCTGGAGAATGTTTAATCTATCTTACAATTTCTTTGGCTTGAGTGGCATTATCGGAGTAGATTCCTTATGGATAGTCCATGACCAGGATTAAGTTTACAATGGCAGAGGAGTTGCAGCAGAAATAAATGCTCATCCTTCTTTTTGTATAAGTCAGCATTCTGCTAATAGAGCTGTGCCTGAAATCAGACACTATGTCTATCTGAATCAAACAGGGCACTATAGTAGGCCAGATGTTGAATGAATCAAGATGACCTGGGAACCCCTTAAAGATTTTGGACAGTCTTAGTTCCAGGATTCCTGATCCCATTCCCGGGGTTTCTAATTTTCACAAGTGCCTTTTAATAGTGCGGGCTGGTTCAGTTCGTGAACCTATGATTGCTTTCTTACCTTGGAGTAATGTCATTTCCAAAGCTCAACATGGCCCATGCGATCACAGTCCACAGACACTCTGCAATGGAACACTCTGGGCAAGGTGTGTCTGAAGATTATTGCATAATGTATACATTAGTTTCACTGTAAATAAATCCATCAGAGACCTCAAAGTAAATGGACTCCATGTATCCCACCTGTGTTCCATTTAGACAACACAAGAATATTATTATATTTTGTGGAGCTGGAGTGTTTTGTTTTCTTGAAAGAAATGAAAAGAACAAAATAGAACCTTTTAAACTTGAATGCCAGAGTGAGTAGCAGGATACAAAATATAACTGCAATCTGGAAGTTTCCACCATACAAAGCACAGAAGAAAATAAGATTCATTTGTAAACTGTGAGTATCTCTAAGTTGGCCAAGGTCCCACAGACAGTCAGCTGATTCAGGCCAAACTCATTGAAAGTTTGCAGATGACACAAAGATGGAGAAAGTGGGGAGGCTGCCAAAGGATCTGGACAGACTAGGAGAATATGCAAAGAAGAGGCAGATGGAATACAATGTGGGAAAGTGTGAAGTTATACACTTTGGTAGGAAGAATAGAGCAGAATATTTTCTAAATAGGGACAGGGTTCAGAAATCTGAAGAACAAAGGGACTTAGGAGTCCAATTTGGGATTCTCTTGAGATTACCATGCAGGGTCAGTTGGCAGTTAGGAAAGCAAATGCAATGTTAGCATTTATTTTAACAGGGCTAGAATACAAAAGCAGGGATGTACTGCTGAAGCTGTGTAAGGCTCTGGTCAGACCGCGTTTGGATTATTGTAAGCAGGTTTGGGCACCATATCTAAAAAAGGATGTGCCAACAGTGGAGGCGTTCTAGAGAAGGCTTATAAGAATGTTCATGGGGATGAAAGGCTTGTCATATGAGGAGCTGTTGAGGCCTCTGAGTCTGTACTCAATGGAGTTTAGAAGGGTGAAGGGGTACCTCATTGCAACTTACAGAATGCTGAGAGGCCTGGATAGATTAGATGTGGACAAGATGTTTCCACCAGTAAAGGAGATTAGGACCCAAGAGCACAGCCTCAGAGTGAAGGGATGGCCCTATGGAACTGAGATGAGATGGCATTTCTTTAGCCAGAAGGTGGTGAATCTGTGGAACACATTGCTGCAGAAGTCTGTAGAGAGTAAGTCATTCAGTGTATTTAAGGCAGAGATGGATACGTTCTTGATTAGTAAGGTGATCAAAGGTAATGGGGAGAAGGCAGGAGAATGGGGTTGAGAAACATATCAGCCACGATCAGATGACTGAGCAGACGCTATTGGTCGAATGACCTAATTTTGCTCCTGTATCTTAAGGTTATTTACAATTTGATTGACAATTACAAGTTACACCTGCACTGAACTAAGACAAAACACACCGGTATTCAAACAACAGAAATAAAGAGATTGTATTCAGGAGTGATGCAGACCCAATAGAGCAAGTCCTAAAACAAGTTTCAAGCCAAAAAATTGGAACAATCACGAAATACAGTGCTGAAAGCAGTGAATGAGAGGACAAAGTTAAATAAAATGTGAAATAACAAAGGTAAAGCAAAGGGATAGATACTGCATAAACTGGAAAACCAAGGACCTACATCTGAGTTCACATTTTTTAAACAAAGGATGCAGCTTCATAGATCAAACAGTTGCCGAACCAGTTAAATAAGATGAGGAAGTGTGGATTGCAATTAGTAATGGGGGTGTTGCATAGTGTCCATACCTCAGTCTTACCTGAAGAATAAGTTCCTACAGAGATGATCAAAGCCCTTAGAAGACTAGCTACACGTAAGAGTCAAATTTTGGATGAATCACTTAGAATTGCAAAAGTTGCAAGAATCAATAGATTGGTTTCTCAGTAGATGTCATGGCCAGAGCAACAAGACTGAATTGCTGCATTGAATAATGGAGTTGGTGATTGCTTCAAAACCTATCAAAGCAGTCCAAAAGGACTTCTTGGCTAAAAACAAAGGACAGTGCATTTATTCACTGCTAGCAGATGGCAGATGATCCTAAGACGCAATGCCCTGACCATGGCCGAACTTAAGTACAATGTAGCCCATGTTTTGAACAGGGCCATCAGGCAGCATAGGTCTGCTGAAGATGAGATTCCAGCATAATCCTGGCCTGCGGTGCTTTGCACAACCTGAGCAGGCAAAGAGGGGACATGATGGATGCTGAAGAGCTGGGAGGAGGGCAGCAGTCATCCAATAAGGAAAATGAGGACTTTGAGCTTGAAGAACTTCCTCTTCAGCAAGATATACTAACCAAATTCTGACACAACAAGCCCGACAGGACTTACTTGACACCCAGCTCCAACAGATGTGAGCTGGGTGCAGTGACCATTCAATAACTGTAAAATGTCTTGCTCCTGGAAAGGCAAGCAGTTCCAGTCTGTTCCTATAAGCAAATGCAGTTTCTGTGTTTTTGTTATCTCTTCACTGTTACAGTTGCTGAGTAGAAGTGAATGTTTTCAATTGTTCAAGGATTTCCAAAGTATGATGGTCCCACATTGAACAATGTGAAGGTATCAGTCTGTACTTGATGTTGGGGAAAGAGTAGCACTCCCTTAGACAGGTTTCTAAGAAAAGATGATGTCAAGGATGGAAACTATGTAACTTGGTTCTTAAATACCAATAAATTTACAAATGTGCACTTTTATTTATGATAAAGTATCATATCATTATGCTGTCCAAAGCATTTCTTTTTGGTCCCCTCATTTTATGTGTAAAGTGGCAGCCAATGTTTGATGTGGCACATGACTGTGTTTAAAAATGGCACTGGTGCTGGTAATCCCAGGGGGTTCCAAGAATGGTAAGCGATAGTGGCATTACCACTGGACTATTGATCCAAAGACCCAGATAATATTCTAGGGACCTGGGTTCACATCCTGCCACAGCAGATGATGGAATTTGAATTCAATAGTAATCTGGAAAAAATACTTTAATGATGACCATGAAACTGTTATTGATTATCAGGAAAACCCATCTGGTTCACCAATGTCCTTTAGGGAAAGAAACGACCATCCTTACCTGGTCAGGCCGACAATAACTCCAGACTCATAGCAATGTGGTTGACTCTTAGTCCTCTGGGGTAATTAGGGATGGGAAATAAATGCTGGTGCAGCCAATGATGCCCACATCCCATGAATGAACAAATAAGGTGGGCATTTCCCACCAGTGGTAAGAGATAAGATAGAGTCAGCGGGTGCCATAGAGATGTGGTGCATAACTAATGAGATGAGCTGTGGAGAATAGTGTGAAAAAACCAGTAAGGGCTCACAGGGAGAAAAGCTCCGTGGAACTTTCCAATATTAACCCATTTGTTGATTTTAGTGGTTTGCAATCACAGTTATCTAATACAGGCAGTTGATGATTTGTAGTAATTTTCTGATAGTTTGTTGAGAAGAAGCAGTTTAGATATCATACATCAGTTAATTAGGCAAAGAGTGGAAGTATACATCTTGGGACAGATGAGAATTCTTCACTGACCCCGAACCCACCTGTAAAATGAAGGACTGGAGGAAGCAAGAAACAGAAGTTGCTGGAAAAGCTCAGCATCTGTAAGGAAATGTCCTTGGAACGGTCAGAGGACCCGAAACATTAACTCTGACTTTACTTCACAGATGCTGCCAGACCTGCTTTTCCAGCAACTTCTGTTTTTGTTCCTGATTTACAATGTCCACAGTTCTTTTGTTTTTTTTTTGCTTAGAGGAAGCAGACTCCCACAGACCAAATGTCTTGTAGTCTTAGGTGGCCTTTGGTAGCAGCTGTCAATGTTAATCCCTTGGCCTGATGCAGGGAAGCTTCTGGTCTTCCTTCCAGAAGCTGGTGGCTTGTTTCCTGATCTTGTTCATACCCGTCCCTTTCCACCTATCCCTATTGATGTGCTATTTTGGGGGCTGGCAATCTTTAATCACCCATCTGAATCCTCTTAGTCAATGATCACGGGCAGCTACTCATGATGCCAGGGCGACCTTTGCTGTCTTGCACACCTCCGTTTAAAGGTGAGTTTTCATTCCTTGTGAGAATGAAACCTTATTTCTGAAAACATTGCACTCTGTTTGTGTAGTGTAGCACTTGATAAATCTTTTGTTTATGCTTGTGGAAGGCTAGTTACTAAAGTGACGCAGTTAAACGAGATTTCATGTTACACAGGAAATTCCAAATATTGAATGCTGAGGGAACACCGGTTTCAGGAGGATCCCAATTTCCAACAACTATCCGATTTCTTTCTTAAATTCCACTGTAATCTATCCAACTTCTACTGTTACTCTCCATCAGAATTTCAAGGATTGTGCAGGGCCAGAAAAGATTCTGGCTGTCAAGCTGTAAATTCTTGTACTGCAAAGGAAACAATTTTTTTTACAAGAAAAGAAAAACTGGCAGGCGTGATGAGTGGGGAGTAAATTGTACAGCGTTTTGAAAGCAATTGATGCTATTTGCCACACCACTTTCTCATAATCATTGAGCTGATAATTTAGGCACAAGGCCCTCAGGTACTCACCTCTGAATCAATACCTTGAATTTTTCTTTATCCAGCTGCAATGCATCATTAGAGTGTTCTTTGTATCTAATATAGGGTGAACTCATGGAAATAAAGAAACAAAAATCTCCCCATGGCAAGTATATTGACATTTACAGATGCAGTCTGAGTCATTAGATTCACAACATAAAAAGGGTAATAAAATTGTGACTGCTTTCCACTGAATAGCATTTTTCAGCAATGTCACTAAATCCCACAGTGTTCAGTCATAGAAACATGCAGCTAAGAATCTCTGAGTCAAGCAAATATATTTTCCATTAGCTGGATTTATTAACCAGTGCAAAAATGATAACTTTATCTTTATGCATTATAATCCGAATAATTATGATTTTACTGATTTAAAATATTCACTTATTCATTGGAGATCAGAATTGACCTGTAAAATCAGCAGCTGCAAATAGAAAATAAAGTATTGCAAGCATTTATAGTCTGAGTATTTCCAACACTTTCTGATTTTTATTTCAAATTTTTAACAACTGCAGTATTCTGCTTTTACATTCATGGCAGCAATTAGGAAGCAATTAGGGGAGTTCCAAAAGGACAGATATGAGAGAGATGATGAAACAATGTGAGCTTGGAATCTCTGAAAGGAAATGAGGGAAAAGTCAGGGACACAGTTGATTGGATGGTCTTGTCGAATGTCAGAGAATCAAAGAGAGTCTTACAGTTCATAAAGTTGAGACTGGAGGAGACAATGGAAAGAGTTTTAAGAAAATGATTTTCAGTAGGAAATGAAAGAAGCCAGTTTATCTTTGCATTTCAGGATGATTGTGGGAGAGCCAGAAGTTTTGATAGATGAGAGCAGAATTGTCCAGTTAGAACTGGTGGTGAAAGGCTAAACAAGCTGTCTATTCTCTCAGTTCAGTTCTACAGGAAGGTTGTTGTTAAACTTTAGAGGGTGAAGAAAGGATTTACGAGGATGTTGCCAGGAATGGAGCTGTAGGGAGAGGCTGAACAGTCTGGGGGCTTCTTGGCCAGGAGCAGGCAGGTGGGACCAGTTTAGTTTGGGGTTATGTTCAGCATGGACTGGTTGGACCGAAGGGTCTATTTCCATGCTGTACAACGCTGTGACTCTATGATTCTTTGAGGGGCACGGATAGGGTGAATAGCCAACGTCTTTTTCCTAGGAAGGGGGAGTCCAAAACTTGAGGACGTAAGCTTATTATGAAGGGGGAAAAGTTTGAAAAGGACCTGAGGGGTATTTCTTTCACACAGAGGATAGTGTGTTTCTGGACCGAGCTGCCAGACGAAGTTGTGGAGGCGGGTACAATTATAACATTTGAAAGGTTATAATTTGTATGATAGAAAGGGTTTAGAGGGATATGGACCAAATGCTGGCAAATGGGATGAAGGCAGATTAGGATGTCAGGTGAGCAGGGATGAGTTGGACTGAAGGGTCTGTTTCCATGCTGTATAACTCTATGGCTCTAAGTCTGTTTCCATTAGACTTAAGGGAGTGGAGGTGACAGCTGTACTAGGAGAACAGCTAGGGTGAGAGAAAGTAATGGTTTTAGTGACCACTACATCATCAAAAATAAAAGCGAGGATGTGGTCGGGCGAATCAGTAGCTGCAGTTATGTTGTGAAAAATTTAAAGCAAAAACTAGACTGCTGGAATTTAGAAAGTGCAATTGTACGTCAATTCAGGGAGTGTCTTTTTCCAGAGGTAGTCACTGATAGAAGTATGTTTGATATGGGGAAGGCAGACGTGGGTGGAGAATGGTAAAAGGAAGTTGATCAGGGATGATATTATCTCTGATTGGTGCAATGGCGATAGTAAAGCCACATGAGGTAGCAAGGTCAAAGAGGATGTCATAAATATGAGGTGACAAATCATAGGGAGGATGAGAGGGCTGCAGATTCAGGTGAGAGAGAACGTGATCAATTAAAATGAAGATTGAAATCACAGGATGAGGGAGTGATCAATCCAGAAGCTGAATGGAGGAAGTGGGGAGATGTCTCAATGATAACGTTTTTGTAGTAGTTGGGATGGCAGTAAAGAATTAAGATTTTCAATAGGAAAGTGATGAAGGTTATCAAAGGATGCAACAAGATCTAGATCAGCTGGAAAGTTGGGAGTTTAACCCAGACAAGTGTGAGGTGATGTATTTTGAGAAGACAAATGAAAGAGGAGAATGTAGTGTAAATGGCAGGACCCTTAGGAGCACTAACATACAGAGGGATCTGGGGGTCCAAGTGCATAGCTCCCTGAAAGTGGCAACACAAGTAGATAAGGTGGTAAAGAAGGCATACAGCATGCTTCATCAGTTGGGAATCGAGTATAAAAGTTGCCAAGTCATGTTGCAGCTCTATAAACTTTGGTCAGGCCTTATTTGGAGTGCTGTGCGTAGTTCTGGTCACTGCATAGGAAATATGTAGAGACCTTGTAGAGGGTGTAAAAGAAGTTTATCAGGGCATTGCCTGGATTGGAATGTATTAGCTATAAGGAGAGGCTGGACAAACTTGGATTGCTTTTTCTAGAGCGTCAGAGGCTGAGGGGTGATCTGATTGAAGATGTAAAACTATGAGGGGCATGGATAGAATGGAAATGCCCAATACAAGAGGGCATAGGTTTAAGCTGAGAGGGAAAAGTTTGGAGGAGATGTGCAAGGAAAGCTTTTTTACATAGGGGTGTTGTGTGGAACATGCAGCTGGGGAGGTGACAGAAGCAGATGTGTTAGCAACTTTTAAGAGACATTTAGACAGACACATGTTTAGGCGGAGGACAGAGGGATATGGCCCATGTGCAAGCAGGTAGGATTGGTTTAGAAACAGCATGATGATCGGCACAGATATGGAGGGGTGAAAGGCCTGTTTCTGTGCTGTACTGTTCTATGTTCTATGTTAAATGAAATGTGAGAGGGGCGGAACAGAGCAAATTCTCAAAGGAGCAGAGATTTAAGGAGACAGGTCAAGATGTAATTTGTCAAGAAGACTCAAACTGCCAAAATGATATTCTGAGCAGATCAAGGTTTGAAAGACATCTGGGGGAAGGTGTCATCACCCATAAGCTAGATTTCCATCAAAGCAAAGATATTGATGCAATTATCCACAATAAGCTCATGGAACTTCATCACAAGTGTATAGAGACTCTGGAGTGAAATATGAGGAGGGACATTGAAAATTGATCCACTGTTTCAATGGTTTCATTGAGGCTACAGGATCAGCAGTGAACTGAACAAGTGGAACTTTTAAGACTAGCCCTCATTTGCAGTTGTTTCTCAAAATGAGGCAGTGCCATGTACCTTGATCTACCTTTTGGTGGGTGTCAAGAGAGGCACAGAGAGAAGTTGTAGTCTTACATAGTCAGAGTGGCACGGTGGCTTAGTGGTTAGCACAGCTGCCTTACAGGGCCAGGGACTTGGGTTCAATTTCAGCTTAGGGTGACTGAGTGGAGTTTGCATGTTCTCCTCATGTCTGCATGGGTTTCAGGGAAAATGGCTGCTCCTGTTTCCTCCTACAGTCCAAAGATGTCCAGGTTAGGTAGACTGGTCATGCTGGATTGCCCATAGTATCCAGGAAAGTGTAAGTGGGTTAATCATGGGAAAAAGGGAATAAGGAAAGGGGTTGGGTCTGGGTAGGATGCTCTTTTGAGGGTTGGTGTAGACACGATGGGCTGAATGGCCTCTTTCCAAACTGTAGGGATTCCATGATAATTGAGAACTGAACATGACAAGGACCCAGATGGTGGATATTCAAACAGTACTGAAGTGTAGAGACAGACATTTTGAAGGGCACAATGCCTGTAGGGGGTAAAGGGAAAAATAAATGTCTGAAGGCATGAGAACAGCTCAAAGAGAAAAAAGTGAAGAGAAACCTAAAAATAGAAGTGATGTGCTTTGGAACAACAGTTAAGTACATAGGCAAATGGACAAAGGCAAGTTCCAGTTACATGGGATACATAATATGCTGGTGGTAAACAATGAATGATAGGATACTATTGGAGAAAGTCTAGAGTTAAAATCAGAGGTCCCAGAGTGAAATGAAGTTGATGCAAATAAGATGGAGACAGTATGAAGCATCAATAAACTGTTGCCTAGTTAGGCATACCTGCAGTGAGTAAATGAAGCCCAGAGCTTTTTGCAGGTAGAATATTAGAGGATGTTTTAATGGAGGCATTTCTATGATAAGGAAGGGTCCAAACTTGTCTGGAATCAGTTGAGAAATGAAAAAATAATTATAAGAAGCAGAAGAGAATTTACCTTGGCCCAGGAAAGTGAATCACTGGTCAGGCTGAAACTGAGAAACTGTAGGATTAGAGAAGTTGTGACTGTTTTCCTTTGAGATAAAGCTAAGGGGATTTGTGAGAAATTTTAAAAACCATTGGGTGGGAGAGAGTCTGGACAGAACGGATAGGGAGAGCTGTTCCCTTTGTAAACAGATTGAGATTGAGTGTTCAGTTTTAAAGTATTTTGCAAAAGAAGAAAACGTGAATGTGAACTTTATCACACAGTAAGTGGTTAGGGTCTGGAATTCACTGCCTGGAAGTGTGGAGGAGGTTGGTTTAATTAAGGTGTTCAAAAAGGCATTGGATGATTACTGTGCAGGGATACAGGAAAATTTACACTAAATTGAAATGCTCAGGGTACTGGTGCAGACAGGTTAGTAAACGAACGATGTCCAAATGAGGGCAATGATATGTTAGTCACTTTATCTACTACAAATAGACTTTCCATGTGAGACTCACCAAGCAAATATGATGGCCTGGATTTTCTGCTGGCCAGACAGTCATCATTCCAGTGTAGACAGGAGTTACCATGGGGATCCTGTGGAATCTCCATGATAATACACTTTGAATGAATTGCCTGGGAAATTGAATTTTCTGCTCGATAATTCCTCTACACCTGGAAACCTCCTAAAACTAAATTGGAATCTTTGGAGGGTTTTGATGAGATTAAACAAAATAATTACTCAGGAAATGTTAGATAACTAAATACACAGAGCACATAACATCCTTTAAATTTCAGAATACAGCAGCTGACTGGGGTGATAAGGTTTGCTTTCGTTTGACAGATCTATGCAGAAAACTATCAGAATGGTCACATGGGTCTACATTTCTGAAGCAGACCTTAGTGAAATTGCCTCTCAGAAATACGGAGTTTCTTCTTACATTCAAAATGAAGGGTCAGAGTATCAATCCATGTGAGATTGCCATTCAAAAAATCTAGCCAAATGTATCCAAAGCTATTCGCCTCCCTCTGTATAGTGTTAATGACATTTATCAACTCTGCAAGGAGTCATTCAAGTACGTTGATATAGGCTTATAAATACATGACAAAGCATAGGAAAATACATAAATATGCATTGGGCCCGTTTCATGACATATCTTACATACAATGTCACCCAGTCCTGTTTCCCAACCCACTCTAAAAAACAAATACGGTGCAGGTCAGAAAACTGAAATTAAAAACCATGTAGAAAAAACTGAGTTAATGTTTCGGGTGAGATGTGACTGTCCAGCACATTGGTTCAGATGCTCTGATCAGGATTAGAAATGATATTTCTGACCCTGTTTGGATTAAAAATTACATATTTTCCTTCAGATACTTTCTGTGCTGTAGGTTCCTAGACAGGGGTCTCCTTTTACGAGGCTGTCCAGAAATCCATGAATCCAACAGCAGAGGGAATTGTTATGGAGACCACTTCTCTTTTGCAGCAGTCAATGTATGGTGTTTTATAACTGAAGTATTCAGCAGCACACTTTGACACTTTCTATGAAAGGGTAGGTACGGAAGGTAAGTGTGAGGCTAGGGTGCTAGATGGATGAGCGCGGGTAGAGTGCCAAAATGGGGGTGGGAGGGGGTGGGGGGGGGGGTAGCACTGAATGATTATCATTTGGATCCTTATTGTCTGCGAGGAAGGGATCCTTACCCTGGCTGCCTTGGTATTACCGTGACCAAACACTGGACTGTTAGCAGACAATGCCCATAACGTACTGCACCAGGATTCTCTGACTGAACCTGACGACTGAAGATTACTCCTCCTCGACTTTGAGACATGACCATTGTCTTGAATGTGTGTTTGGCTGGAGACATTCAGCAAGCTAGTGTTGTCAGGTATCTGCTTTGAACTTTATGTCAGGACTTCCCTGCATTGTATTAATGAGGTGACATTATATTATAATGACGGTGATGATGAGTGATAATTCCCATAAATAGGTTTCTCACTGCCCGTTAATAACAAACTTGTCTCGACATTAGGAATTTAGTTGGAGAATGTGACTTACTCGTCTTGACATTGAAAAAGGCCTCCTTGGAATCTGACATGCTTGACATGATCCTCCCAGTTTGCTAACCTTGGCCCATATCATTCAGGGCCTGGGAAGGTTCTGCCCTCTGAGTTTGTCAGGTGAAAGTATCTTTGATCTAAATAACACTAATGAAGAGAAACAAACATCTAGAACATCTCTCACTTTGGCAGTTCCAGTTGTGAAGGGCACAACGTGCCACAATGATATGGAGCACCCTTTCTGGGCTATGCTGCAAAGCCCTTGTGGAGCAATCAAAGATTTTTACAGATTAAGGTCTATTTGTTCAGCAATTAAAGTAATAAAACTCCACCCTTATGTTTCTCTGAAAACTTTGCTAGACTTTGTTTCCCAAAGTCATTTGTGTTTTTTGGAGACAACAGATAGACAACAGTCTCCGTTAACCTTTTGACTTTCAAGCAATTACATGATGAATTCTTTTTAAATCAGTAATATATAAAAAAAACCTCCAAATTCCAAATCTCAAACCACATATATGTGTTCCCAACATTATTTCCAACATTCTGTATGGATTATCAGTTCATGGATCTGAGATGAAAGCCTGTGTTCCAAGAAGCAACTGGGCACCTGTACGACATCTCACAATCCTCATGAATCAATGCAGGACGTAACTGATGACCTTTTCTCCAAAGAACAGATCTTCATTTTCTTCCTGTGATGAGGAGCGTCACGTAGCCTGGAGCCTGTGAGATTCTCCAAAATCACTGGTTTCCCCAGCTGCAGCATTCTAAACACAACACCCACATTGCTTTGAGAGTGTCCTGTCACTAACAGAAAATGTTTACCCCCATCAATACCCAGCTTATCTGTGACCATCGATGATACGTCTCGGAGATATGCAGTGAATATCTTCGTTGCTGCCAAGATTCTTACTTGCCAGAGAACTCATGGGTTCCCATGTCCTCAGGTCATACAGGAATGGTTGCTGGGAGACAAGGACTACCCACTCTAAACATGGCTAACAGCTTTGGAATGATGCAGAATGATCCTCATGCTTGAACAAGGTCATAATGTATGTCTCCAGATGTACTTTCCATTCCTTGACTGCTCCTCCATGCCTTGCAACATAGCCCAGAAAGGGTGCCCCATCTGATTATGGCATGCTGTGCCCTTCACAACTAGAACTGCCAATGTGAGGGATGGTTTGGATGCACAGGGAAATGGGAGAATCATCAGCAATCCTCAGAGGCTGAAGAGGAAACTGAAGATGACGATCGGGACGTTGACCATGGGGGACATCCAAGAGATTATGATAGATCTATGCATCTTGAGGTCTAGAGTCCAGACTTAAACTGATTGAAACCGTCTTCCCGCAGGCCTGAGCTGCTTTGGCCTTCCATTCATTGTGCAACTTTGTTTGTTAAACTAAACAAGCAAACCCTGCTCATTCTACAGTGAGTGCCTTTTTATCCATTTGACATCATCAGGTGGGTCTGACCTTCAAGTACCTGCGCATAACAGGTCCTCCTCATTGTTTGGGAGAATATGCGACAATGTCAGGAAAGAAGGCACCATAGAATGGTGACATGGTTCTAGCACCAACAGCGTGGCTCCAGGCCATGACTGCCAGAGGCAATGGCATTCTGGCTGCAGGGGCATGTGGGGACTCGGGGCACCTGAGAGTTGGCAAACTGAGGGATGGACTTTGTGGCTTTATCTTTCTGGCAGCAAGGTCTCATGGCAGAGGTGGTGGGGGAGGGGGGTGGTTGCTGATCTGGACATTTACTTTTCTTTTGGCTGTTTCTATTATTTCTGCTTCTGTTTTTAATGCTGTCTTTAGTATTCTAAGATGGCACTGGAGAATGGCGACTTGTACATTTTTCACTGTACTCCTGTACTCGTGTATACGTGACAATAAAATCTCATAACAACAATAGTGTCGAGATGAGTAAGAGCAGTAACAAGGCATGATGTTGAGATTTCATTGCTTTTGAGACTTTAGTCATCATACAATATTTGAAGGTTGTGCAGTGAAATCTCTCACAATAGCTAGCAGGTTAGAAGCAATCCTGAGGCACCTTCTTTCCACCAATCCATCCAAGTCGCTTTTGGTAAACCAAGGGATTAAACTTGGCTGTTTGGCCCATATCTCTGTGATATTAGCCAAAAAGGAAACTATGCGAAGCAGTTCATTGCTTGGAACATCTGAAGTGCTGTGGAGCTGGGGTTTAAATATGATGCAAGCAGAGTAAACCTCGCAAAGTCCTGGCAGCAATGAGCACTTCCACTAGCCTTACCCTATGGTTGCATGAGCCGGTTGCTATGGCGGCCAGTTACATAATTAATAAGCTGAAGATCGGAAGCTTGCATGAGCCAGGTCGCATGGACCACAGCACGATACTCAACATGAACCTCACTGAAATTATCAGTTTGTTAAAATTCAGCTCACTACACATCAATTGGATAAAACATTATACCCATAATATATTACTTTCCAAACAGCAGTCACTTTTATTATAGAGACAAATACATAAAAATAAAACTTACAAACATTGATTGGAGTGATTTCAAAAAGCCTGACGCAGACTTGATGACAATCAAAATAAAAAACACAGGAAAAACCATTTTGCATAAATGTTAAGACCAAGGCCACTGTTTCAAAGTGACTGAATAGATTGAACATCTTTTTAATACTTTGGACTTCAGTATTGTCATTTTTTTAAGGGTCACATTCCTCCATTTAGATTTTCATTTTCTGTCAAATATTAACAGGGCTGCGAAATGGGCTTATTATCAACTAATAGCTCATTTGTACTCTGTCTAATTTTCTTTCCCATTGATTTCACATCAAAGAAAACCAGGCTCAGTGTTTACAGGCTGTCACTTCAGTATGAGCCCATTGTAAGTTATTGGGGAAGATCAATTTCAATCCCAATTACTCTTCATCCACCATCTAAACCATTCTAATTCTCCCAAACTTGACCCAGTGTCTGCTCAGCCTTCATGTGGATTTGGATGGATAGCAATTTAAAAACATTTTTGTTAGTCACCTCTTTTCATGCAAGTATCAGTTTTCCTTCCCCACGCAAACATTGTTCAGAAAAGTGTTGACTTACCTATTACAAAAAGCTAAGTACTACAATGGCTGGAGATCTGGAACAAAAATGGAAACTGCAAGAAAAACCCAGCAGGTCCAGCAACATCTGTGGAGAAAGAAACAGAATTAATGTCCATTATAACCCTTCTTCAGAGAAAGAACTCTGTCGCCTCTCCAAAGATGCTGCCAGACCTGCTGAGATTCTCCAATAGTTTCTATTGTTTATCTATTATGCTGTTTCTAATGTTGGCATGAAGTGAAATTTAAATTTATAAGTTGCTAATGGCCCTATACTTATTATATATTTGTGTCTTTTATAAACTTGTTCAGCTTTAATCTTCTCCTATAATAAGACTATATAATACTCTAATAAAATATGCAACATATTTCTGTTTCTGTCAGTAAGAATATAATATATTGCAGCTAGAAACTGTAAAACTATTAGACAGCTTTAATGAACAACAGCCCAAAATTGATTCAATTTATAAGCTGCCAACTACTTGATTGCTTTGGTATGTCCTTGTATGACAGACTCCAGTATGAAATTCTGTGGTACTGCAAAGATAAACTCAGTGGCATTCACACATTAACAAACAAATTATAAGCAACATATGCAAAACACATTAGCATCTATTTAGCACAACAAGCCATCAGATGTGTGAAAAAAGGGTCTGAAAAAACCTCCGAAGGTTTCTGAGCAAGTCTGTCAACAGCAAACAAAGATCTGCTCCAGTATCTTAGGGTGGGTTGAATATAAGTGTGCACTCGTGCTGCAGTATCAGGTTATCATTGCACAACTTATCTGCCATGAAACTTGATGCGTGATAGAGAATCAATGGCATTTTAGATACTATGCTTCCTGTGAGGCATGGTGGCTCTGTGGTTAGCACCATTACCTTACAGAACCAGAGATCTAGGTTTGGATCCAGCCTTGGGCAACTGAGTGGAGTTTGCATGATCTCTCCATGTCTGCGTGGGTTTCCTCCAGGTCCTCTGGTTTCCTCCCACAAGCCAAAAATGTGCAGATTAGGTAGACTGACCATGTTAAATTGCCCATAGAGTCCAGAGATGTGCAGGCTAGGTGGATTAGCCATGGGAAGTGCAGGGGTTCAGGGATGGGGTGAGATGCTCTTTGGAGGGTCAGTGCGGACTTGATGGGCTGAATGGCCACTTTCTGCACTGTAGGGATTCTATGATATTTGCATTACTAGAGCATGGCTTTCATAGTCTTGGTGCCTCTCATTTCTGGGCACCGAAATCCCAAACTTGGGACAAGGGGGCACAGTTTCAAAGAAGAGGTATCTCAATTAAGACAGAGGTGAGGAGGAATTTATTCTCAGATGGTTGTTAGTCTTTGAAATTCTCTTCTATTACAAAAGCAATTGAAATTCTCCAAACAGTGGAGTTTGGGTCATTGATTGTAGCCAAGACTGTTTTAGATTTTTGATCTACAAGGGAGTCAAAGGTTATGGGGGCAGGCTGCCCCTAGTGATGGTACTGAGTTTGGGAGGGAGGAACATGCGGGGTCAGGTAGTATGATACATGCCTTAACATGAGGGAATTCCTAGGCCACAACATAACTATCAGGGGTCACCTGGCTGCTTTACCACATGTCATCCGCCAGTAAAATACCAATGAGGGGAAGACTGCAAGTGGTCTTTAATGCACCACTTAAGTGTTCCAAATGCCCTCTTTGGCAAGTATCCTCCTGACAAGTGCTATCCTCTGGCTAGTGCAAAGATTTTGGCAATGTGTCATCTTTTAGACCCTTTTCTGAAGGTGGCTTCCCAATAGTCAAACAGATTACTTGTACCTCTGCCTATAGATTTTGCAACTCCTAATTAATATTTATGATTCTTGACCAATGGGAAAGTGCTATTAGCCTTCCCTAACAATCAGACACATAGATCACTTTCCTTGAACCAATCAGCTTGCATCGATCCTAATAGTTATTTATAGCTGCCTTATGGAAGAAAGGTATCCTGGAACAGCAGGTACTTTGGTTCCTTCCTGACCATTTCCCTCTTAAAACCACATTACAGCATCCGGCACTTTAGTCGACATGAAATTTAAGATGATTCATAAAGTAAACTATGCACAGTATAATTTACCAATTTTAAGCTCTATTAACTACACAAAAAAAATGTGCCAGCGAAGTGAATTCTAATATCCAGGACATTGTTTCCAGAGGGGTTCAAGTAAAACACATTCCGGTATATTATTGCACAGATTCCAGAAAAGTACAATATATAGAATCATAGAATCCCTATAATGCAGAAAGAAACCATTCAACCCATTAAGTCAGCACTGACCCTCCAAAGGCCATCCCACCATAGCTTCCCATTTATCATGGCTAAGCTATGCATATCCGTGGACACTATGGACGATTTAACATAGCCAATCCGCTATCAAGCACACGTTTTGGTCCCCTTAAGAAAGTTAGGTTACATCATGATATGATGATCTACAATATGAGGTCTCCACCTTATTCTCAGTTTATCCATAGAATCATACGGTCATACAGTACGGAAACAGATGCTTCGGTCCAACTCGTCCATTCCGGCTATATTTCCCAAACTAAATTAGCCCCATTTGCCTGGGTTTGGTCCATATCCCTCTAAACCTTTCCTATTCACGTACCCGTCCAAATGCCTGCACCTGCATCTACCACTTCGTCTGGTAGTTCATTCTACATAAGAAACCATTCTCTATATGAAAAAGTTGTTCCTTTTAAATCTTTCTCTTGTCACCTTAGAATTATGCTCTCTGGTTATGAACTCCCCAATCCTAAGGAAAAGACTTTTCCTATTCACCTTATCTATGCCTCTCATGATTTTATAAACCTCTATAAGTTAGCAATCTATCTGTTAGCAGCTAACTCATCAGTCAGTCAGTTATCCATGTATATAATGTCATAGTAATTGAAGTCAGCATAGTACTCACACAATATATATATGTCTTATTAGACTGCATGGTTAGATATTAACAAACTAACAGATACCTGTCTGAATAAAAATCTGAGTCTTTGTAGTATGTTATTTTGGCTAACACATGGAAAAGCACATCATATTAGCTCCTACAATGAACTTATTTCTCTAGGACTGCTGTCAGTTTTACAAACATTGAAACCCATTTCACCCAAACCAATCTTGGAGCCATGCGATTAACTCTTTAATCTTATTTACCCTATGCCATTAGCTTCTAATTCTTGCTGTTAAATTATGTTAGGTTAATTACACAAGTATTTTACAAGAAACATATATGGATTCGGACACTTGAACTGACATAATTTTGGAGCGAACTGAAATTTTTTGCAATCTGAATTTACATCTAACAAATTTTCCTTTAGAAATCACTCATTTACAGTGCCATATTTTCAGTTTGTCGTAAAGGAAGCATGAACCAATAACATCTCAGAATTATGTGAGATTCAATGAATGAAGCAAAGACATGCATACTGGATTGTAACAGGAATTACAAATTAATTAACAGGAAAAGGAAACAACATTCAGTCAACTGTACAACATTTGCAAATTAGTCTTGTGTAGACCACTTCTGTATTGTTGCCACTAATAAGTGAAAAGGTTCATGAACTAAATCACATTCTGGAATACTTACTGAATTATTGAACACCATGCACTGCTTTATCATTACTGTTCTACTATCATTCATTGGAAAAGTAACCATGTCATATGAACAAAGCAAACTTAGAAATCCAAGGCCATTAATGCACTCTTCCTGCTGAGGAAACCTGCTTAGGTTGTCTAAGAGAATGCCATGTGCCAGTGATAAGGACCCTTGACCACATATTTCTATCAATTACATTCATTCCAAGAAACTAATTTGCTGAACCAATCTGTTATTTGTGTCAATGATTTAGTTGGCTTAGTTCTACAGAGCAGGAATCATCATACTCAAAATATTTCAGGGCTCTCTTCTATGTTGTTTTCGAGAGTATTTCATTTTTGCAGGTGGAAGATAGGAAAGGCATATGTTTCTAACAGACTCCTGTTATTACTTCATTCTGCCAGTAACATGTATGAACAACAGCATACTCTTCTGTGCCAATCAGCTCTTCACAACTGTCTTTAACAATGGACCCAAAGCTCATGGTCCAACAATTATTATTGCAGTCATGGACTAGGTCAGCCTTGTATCATGCTAGGAAGAATGTTTGCTCTCCTCTTTCTCTCTTCAGGTTCATGAGAGAACATTGGTGATCATGGACTTCAATTTTGATCTTGGTCTAGAGTCATAGATCATAGAATCCCTACAGTGTGGAAACAGGCCCTTTCGCTCAACAAGTCCACACAGAACCATACAGCATCCCACCAGACCCATCCTGCGTAACCCACCTAATCTACACACCCCTGAACACTGTGGGCAATTTAGCATGGCCAATTCAACTAGCCTGTTTCATCTTTGGATGGGAGGAAACCGGAGAATCTGAAGGAAACCTACGCAGACACAGGGAGAATGTGCAAACTCCACACAGACAGTCGCCCAAGGGCAGAATCGAACCCTGGTGCTATGTAGCAGCAGTGCTAACCACTGTGCCACCACGCCACCCATGGATGATCTTCATTGATAGTGCTTTCATCCAAAGTGTAAGTCTCTTCAGAAAGGCTGTTCTTTTTCCATGGCAATCCCTTTTATCAGCAATATGTTCTGTCAATATCAAACTTCCTAAAGCATATGTTCTTACTGCATATACAACAAATTCAAATTATTTTTTCCTGATCTTGGTCAGCCATTATTCCTTTGGCCCCTGATTTTATTCGCATGTCTTCATTGGCAGCGTGATTTGTCCAAGACGTTTTCTTTATTTGGCTCAAAACCCACAACAACTCTGCTGCTTCAAAACCTTTTGCATTATTGCTTCAGTCAACACTTCTTGTTTCTTTGTGTTAAAGTCGATGCGATATAGCATTGATGTAGCAATACACACTTCGAAAAGTCTAAAAATGGGAATTTCCCAAAGTTGCTGTGATCGGGTGTGAATTAGAAACATTGGTCTGAATCTAACGTTTTTTGGCAAAGTCTGAGTTGCATTGAGACTTTTGTAGAGATTTCTGCCACAAGACCTCGAGAGTATTAAGTGCATTAACTACCTACTCCACCCCGTGGCTTGCCTCACATTCAATCCCAACCCATCTTACCCAGAACACCAGATATCAGTGGATATCACAGAATTCACCAGCATACCTTGTGCCCGTGCCTGTTGTGCACTTAGACAGGCACTGTGGTCTGGAACAGTCCTGCATGGTTCCCAACAGTTGCCCCAGACATGGCAGACAGGAAGACCCACACTGTGGACTGGTACCTGAAGATCCAGATGGAAGGGTTAGTGCAGAGACAGGACTCCCTCTTCAAACAGGACTAGGACTGGAGGCTACAACACCAGACGTCAGACTGGTCTATGGATGCCACCCAGGTTAAGGCAGTCTTGGCCAACTGGAGGAATATCCAGAGCTGGAGGAACCTCAAACCTGCCTCTCTCTCATTCCACAGGGAAAGCAGCCTGCCTGCTCCTGGCCCATATCCCCCTCCAAACCTTTCCTATACATATATCCATCCAAATGCCTTTTAAACATTGTAATTGTACCCATATCCACCACTTCATCAGGAAGTTCATTCCACACTCGAACCACACTCTGTGTAAAAACTTTGCCCCTTTTGTATTTTTTAAATCTCTTTCCTCTCACCTTAAAAATGTGTCTTCTAGTCTTGAAATTCCTCATCTTAGAGAAAAGGTAACTACCATCAATTCGATATATACCTCTCATTATTTTATAAACTTCTAATCAGGTCATTGCTTAACCTCCTATGCTCCATTGGAAAAAGTCCCAGCCTATCCAGCCTTTACTTATAACTCAAACCTTCTATACCCGGCAACATTCTGGTAAATCTCTTCTGAACACTCTCCAGCTTGTTAATATCCTTCCCATAACTGGGTGACCAGAACTGGACACAGTATTACAGAAGAGGCCATGACAATGTTCTGTACAACCCCAACATAACATCCCAACTCCCATACTCAAAGGACTGAGCAATGAAGGCAAGAGTGACAAGCGCCTTTTTAACCAGCCTGTCTATGTGTGATGCAAACTTTAGACAATTAAGTATCTGTACCCCTGGGTCCCTTTGTTCTACAGCACTACCCAAGGCCCTACCATTAATTTTATAAGCCCTACCCTTGTTTGCTGTACCAAAATGCAATACCTTGTGACTCAGGATATTCCAACATGCTTCTAAGTCAACTGAATATTTTTGAACTGTGTTCAGTCTTGAAATGTAGGAAGCACAGCAGTCATGTTGAGCACAGCAAGATTCCACAAGCAGTACTGTGATCATGATGATATAAAAGGTTTTAGATGTTTGTTCCTGGCATTGGTTGAACACTGTCACAGGATAAAGCTCTGCAGGCAATTTTCATTAAAGTGAATGATTACCAACATGAAGAAACAGATAAAGTAGTGGGGGAAAGATTTACATTTAGTAAAGCAGGAGTTTGGGCAAATCTTGGAGAAAATGGTTGAGTGGTTCAGAATAAGCACATTGATGGAGAATGAGAAGTGCGATGGTATACTTTCCACTTGCCATGATGGATACAGGTCTAACATCACTCAAGAAGCTGGTGCTCCATCCATTACTTCATGCATTCATTCCCTCCAGCACCAACACACATACTACTTACAAGATGCACTGCAATAACTCACCAAGACTGCTTTGACAGCATCTTTCAAACCATGACCTATATCTCGTAGAGGATGTAGGACAACAAATGCATGGAAGCACCATCACGTGCAAGCTCCCCTTCAAGTCACACACCATCCTGACTTGGAATGATATCACAGTTCCTTCACAGTCACTGGCCAAAATTCTGGAACTACCTTTGTAACAATCTTCCTACACCACGTAGACTACAACCTTTCAAGAAGACAGTTCAACCTCCCCCTTCTCATGGGCAATCAGGGAAGGGCAAGACATGCTTGCAATGCCCACGTCCTGTGAATGATTGAAAAACAAAGTCAGTTTTAAAACCGCGATTTCAAGTGGGCATGGACAGGTCGCTTTGGGAGGGAAAAAACATAAGAAAAATAGTGGAAGGGAGAAGTATCAAAGTGATAATAGTTTCAAATTTGTAGGCCTACGCAATATATTTGCTTAGATTTAGTGTTCTGAGACAACCTCTCAAGAGCTCACATGCCCTTCAGACAATCTTTACAGCTCAGTATCTAGTTCTGTGATTGCATTACCCAGGGAGCAAAACAATAAGTCTCTTGTAGTGTGTAATGAATACTATGATCATGTAGATGTCACCATATATTTGCTTCTGTTTTTTCAGCAAGTGGAATGAAAAGTACTCTCGTGCCACATGCTCAATTGTAAAGTAGTGAACTGAATTATTTTACATGAAACATTTATGTGTACAGAATACAGACTTCAGTAAGATGTACCAACGTCTTATTGCTCCTCATATAAAACAATACATATGTGGTTCTATACCCCTTCCCTTAATAGAAACATAGAAAACTTACAGTGCTGAAGAAGACTATTCCGCCCATTGTGTCTGAACCATTTATGTACTAAGCTCAGCCATCAGCTAGAACTGACTAATCTGATGCAGGCTTTTGCTCCGACGATACTTCATGTCTCTATAACTCAAGATGGAGTTGCATAGCCTCTGACTCAGGCTATTCTAGATTGACTTCTCGAAAGAGAGATAGAAAATGATAGATAGAGATGCAGTCCTGTATCTCAAGTATTACCGAGCAATTTAACATGTTCAGTGAAAAACACTTCCTCTTGCTGTGGATGTTCACAGCAGCCAAAATGTCATTTAGCCAAGTCACTTACTAAATAGAGAACATTTAAGTTGTATGGCATTACACTGCTCTGGGATTTGCTCAATTACTCCCTTTCATCAAAGCTCATGTAAGAGTACACAATTTTGATAGCTGCTCCATTTGGTATCCCAACCAACTGTCCTACTCAACACACTGAATGACATTGTGTGCCTCTCAGCATTTTGTAAACCAAACCTAACCTGACATTAGTAATTTGATGCTAAGAAGCTAAAATTGCTTGTGGCTGAATAAGTGAAAAGCTGAATATGTTTTACGGGTGGAGTATGGAGAACCATGCCTTATGGCCAGTCAAGGAGAATTATAGTAAAGAAAATACGAAGAAACATAAGGGAAAAGTAATTTATATCTGAGTGTTGAAATCTACGTGAAAATATATAAAGCAATTGAAATAAATTTGAAGAAATAGGTGCAGTAATTAATTGGACTGTTACGAGGCTGTTTAAACTGCAAAAACTTGGTTTCAATTTGTGTTATTAGTACAATCTAACCACAATATATTCAAAGAAGATAGGAAAGGAAGAAGGGGTTATTAAATAAAATCATGACCATAGCCAATAAAAGGACAGCTTTTACTGATGTTGATAGCTGTTTAGAGTCTCTCTAGATCAAGGTTAAAAGTCTTAGTTTTGATTAGGTCCCACCCAAATTCAGGTCAATCTGAAAGGAATGTGGTGAAATATTGACTGCATCATTCTCTGTTGGCTCTCTTGCCAGTTAATGCCTCTCCTGGGATTTTCAATTGGATGTGAAAGTTGCCATTGCACAGATCAGCAAACACGGATTTTTCTCTTCCCTGGAGTGGTGTGAGCAACGGTGTGGAAGGTGCAAAAGTACAGAGAATAAAAATATCAGAGTCATAACGTTGAGAAAAGTTTTTGTGATTTTTGCCTCATTCCTCAAATGGTGAATTCAGAATCTCACCACAGAGTGGCAACTGCCTTATTTACACAATTACCTTATTTCCATGTATAGCAAGCTTTATTTTAGTTGGCACCTTCTGAATGGGCACTCACAATAACCTGGCAAAAATTATATGCCTCAAATACCAGACATTTACTATATTATCGTGATCTCCTTGATGACCAACTCGTGAGTTAAGGATTCATGTGAGAAGGCTCTCTGCCGGTAAGTTCAATGTAAGACAAAGTTGCATTACTATTTAAGTGATTTGCGCTGTAAATAAAGTTTAACAGTGATACGTATACCGCCTGCATTACGTTTCTATTTCGTGCGAGTTTTTACATTGATTAAGTGGCCCTCTTGATCAACCGGAATACAGTCGGTTCTGACATAACGTGGTAATTCCGTTCAACCGGAATACAGTCGGTTCTGATATAATGCGATAGTTCCGTTCTCCCGCGACTTCGCGTTATAAGAAAATCGCCCACTTCGCGTTATAAGAAAATCGCCCAATAGTCGCACTATTTAAACTAATGGGACTGGAATCATGTTGTAGCCAATACAGGTCAGGAAAGTGTGCGTTCAACAAATAGTGGTCTAAATTCTTCAATCGCGTTGAAGAAACACGCGTTGTAGCAGAACCGACTGCATTTGATCAACCGGCACATTTCTGGTCCCGTAGGTGTCGGTTCATAAAAAGTTTGCTGTATATGCATCACACAAAAGCCCTATCTCACCTTATTTCCAGTTCTTTCCTTCCCTGAGAAACTGGATAGCGCTAACTCCCAGCAGATAAATCAGAGCAAATACCTGAATCCTAGTCTCAGTCAACATGCAGCTGCTTCTTCACAGGAACATCCCTGCAGAAGCCAGGGCCACCATCTTCCTTGACTATTCGCCATGTTAGCAGCAGCAAACCACCAGCTCTTGGATTAACTCTCACACCATTTCGGCTGTGCAACACTTTACCTCAGTAACTGTTATAACTTGTATGTTTCTGCCTGATAGCTTTTCGCATGCATTTCATGCATCTACACAGGATGTGTTTTATGGCTCTCAGCTTGCTTTCTTACTCGCTCACTTTTTGCTAACTTAGAAGATGCTAGATACTGTTTTCTTAGCGCACATTTAATGATTTCATCTGTTTGACTCAGATAGTTTTCATAGCACATAGTGCCTTCAGTGCTTGGTTACAGGCTGCCAATCTCTGTGGCTTTGTTTGCTTTTCAGTGCAGAGGGGAAGGCAGACAACTTGTGACAGTAGGGAATACTGAACAGTCAAGGAGGTGGATAGGTGTCTATGCAGCACTGCGCTACAGCAACGTCACAACGGCAGCATATGCCATTAGTTTACACAGCAAACGCCCTACATGTGCTTCAGTGGCCATTAGGAGTCAAAAATAGATGATGCCAAGTATGGGGATCCATGTCCTTGTATTGCAGAGGTTAGGTCCCATTCAGGCCTGCAGATCGAATACAAACAGCCTGGTAATTTTAGTTAAGTCACTCAGGGTGCTGTGGAGACATCTGTTGTGGACCAATATTTCTTGTAATGAGACAATGGGAGGGATTGAGTATGTTGGAAGCGAATGGAAGAGCAGTTAGTGGTGATGCAGGAGCAGGAGAAGTGGTGAGACGTTCCTAGTGACCAAGTAGAAAATTGTAGAGGACAGTAAGCATTAATAGTTTAGGAGGATGACTTGGGGGAAAGCCAGTGAATGGACACACAGCATTCAACACAAAGAGTTGGCATACATGAGTCTTGGTGAGATGCATGTGCAGTGGCAGAATTAGAGTGAATGGTGGCCCTTTTCAATGCAAGGTAGAAGAGAGAAGTTAGTGGCACTTACCCTTGTGGAATATAGAAGATCATTAACCTTATTCTCACTGGGACATCCCACTTTACCAGGACACACAGCAATGACCTGGGCTGCAATTTGGAACAGGCTGTCTCTGGAGGTGCGGCATTCTCCACCAGAAATATAATGGCCATCTTCCTCACACACCATCCACCTGACAGGATCCTGTCTGTGAGGCAGGAGTAAGTCGGCAGGAAGCTTTCTATTCCTCTTCACTATGTCTTCAGTGATAGCGGTAAAAAACAACAGTGTGAGGACCAGTTCCAGACTTGCATCATCCAAAATGGTGTGCAGCTGGTCTTTCAATATAGCAAGCACTCTGTCTGTCTGGTCAGGCATTTCACAGGGAGAGGCACACAGTATTCCGACTGAATAATAAGTGAAATGAAGAGTGGAAAACTGCATGAGAAAAGTCATCTCCCCTCTGGAATTCAGCTCTTTTATCCAAGTTTGAACCAAGTCTGTAAAGAGGTCAGGAGCTGAGTAGCCCTGGTGGAACCTAAACTGGGCGTCACTGAGCAGGTGCTGCTTGATAGCTGTGTTGCTGACACCTTCCATCACTTTACTGATGATCGAGAGTAGACTGATGGAGTGGGAGTTGACAAATCCAACCTGGTCATACGTTCTGTGTAGAGGACATAACTGTGCAATTGTGTAGATGCTGGTGTTGTAACTGTCCGGGAACAGTTTGACTTTGGGACGGGGTTCTGGAACACTATCTTCACAGTGCCTTATGGATGCCCAGTCTTGAGTTGCTAGATCTGTTTGAAATCGATCCCATTTAGTATGGCTGTAGTGCTACACCACAAAATGGAGAGGGTATCTTCAAAGCAAAGATGGAACTTTGTCTCAATAAGCACCGTGCAGTTGTCCCTCTCACTAATATTATCTTGGGTAGATACATTTGCACAGGCAGATTGCTAAAGATGAGGTCAAGGATGTTTTCCCTCTTGTCAGTTCATTCATCATCTCCTACAGACCCAGTTTGACGGTTATGTCCTTTAAGACTTGACCAGCTCAGTCAGTTGTGATGCTATCAAGCCCCTCCTGGTGATGGACATTGAAGTCCTCCGCATAGAGTAGCTTTGCCATCATCAGTGCTTCCTCCAATGGCTGCTTAACACAGAGGAGTGCTGATTCATCAATCAAGACATGGGGCTATACGTGATATCAGCAGGACCTGTCTTTGCCTGTGTTTGACCTGATGCCATGGGGTCCAGAATCAGTGTTGAGCACTCACAGGACAGCTCTGTCCTACTATTATTCCACCATCTCTGCTGATATAGGAAACACACAAGAATGCTGATGTGTTTTCTGGGACATTTCAGTAAGTATAACTATGTCAGGTTGTTGCTTGACTACTCTGTGAGACAGCACACCCAATTTTAGCATTTGCCCTGTCAGATATTAGCAAGGAGGATACTGCGGGATTGACAGGGCTGTATTTGTAATTATTGTTACCATTATATTGGTCAGTGTCAGGTGGTCAGTCCAGTTTCACTCCTTTTTTGAGACTTTTTAGCAGTTTAATACAACTGAGTGGCATTTCAGTGGATGGTTAAGAGTTACAAGTAGACAAGGCCAGGTAAGGATGGCAGATTTCCTTCCCTAAAGGACATTAGTAAACAAGTTACATTTTTATGACAATCAACAAATGGTTTCATGGTCACCATTAGACTGGAGCACACTTAAACCAGTTTTCAGTGTTGTGTAGCAGTGAGAGTGGTGATGTCTTAGCAGTGCAGCTTAGAATACGTCCACAGCACTGTGGTATAAATAACTGTATGGAAGGGCAATGCAGAGGGTAGGAATGAAGTAATCACAAATGATTCTATAACTGGGGGTAAGGCAGGCATTTCTAGAACTGTGGCCATGCATCCCACATTGTGTGGTGACTTCCTAATGCCCAAGCATCATAAAGGACATCACTGAGGAGGAACCGAATATTTTGCGGAGGTGGAGGGAAACACCCAGAAGTTGTGGTTTATGTGAATCATTGATTTAGGAAAGAAAAGAGGTCATGATTTTTTTATGAGGTTCTACAGTAAGGATTTCAGGTGATAGAACTGTGGCGATAATTTGGGGAGCCAATGACATAGAGTAATGTCGCCGGACCAGTCATCCACAAATATGGGCTAATTTTCAGTGGATAAAAATAGAAAAGGCTGGAGAACCTCAACAAGTCTAACAGTGTCTGTGGAGGGCAAAACAGAATTAAGATTTTGAGTCTGAAATGACTCTTCTGGGGACATTAACTCAATTGCACTATGGTAAAATTTGAAATCTATTAAATTTTAGAATAAAAAGCGAGGCTAAAAGTGACCGTGTAACTACAGTTCATTGTCATAAAATGCTTTTTAGGAAAGGAAATCTTCCAGCCCTATGTGACCTGCTCAACTTTTGATTCCAGGCCGACAGCAGTATGGTTAACTCTTAACTTTCGTTTTATTCATTCACAGGATGAGGGTGTTACTGGCTAGGCAGCATTTATTGCCTATCCCTAATTATCCAGAGGGCAGTTCTGAGTCAACGACATTGCATGGGTCTGGAGTCATATCATGGCCAGACCAGACAAGGATGGCAGTTTCCTTTCCTAAAGGACATTTGTGAACCAGAGGGGTTTTTCCTGACAATTGACAACAGATTCACAGTCATCATTAGACTTTTAATTCAAGACATTTTATTGAATTCAAATTCCACTCTCTGCCAAGGCAGGATTTCAACCCAGGTCCCTAGAATATTATCTGGGCCTCTGGAATAGCAGTCCAGCGATAATACCACTGGGCCATTACCTCCCCATGGACAGATAGGAATGGACAATGAATGGTGTCCCAGCCAGCAATAACTACATCCCGTATACAAGTAATGAGAAACGTCTCTGGATTACTTGCAATGTTGAACATGTCAAGAATTCTAAGATAAAACAGATTAAAATGCAGGGAGAGAAAAAGAACAGGAAAGATTGCTTTATATTTTGGGGGAATGGGGACCAATTCCAAGGCAGAATGACTTGTTCATTGTCATTAATAGCTATCAAAAAGAACAGCGGTCCTGATAGTGACCCCTGAGGAACATCTCAAAACATTTTCAAGTTAAAACAACAATCATTTGTCACTACTGTATTCTTTATGTTTCTCAGCTAATTCTCCGCTCTAGTGTTTCATCTTAGTGTCCATCCTCCAAGTAAATTTATTTGACCCCTCCCTAAGTGCATTAGGATACCTTCTTGTAGGACAGCACTATTGAAGTTGAACCCAGGTTAATTGATATGATGGGGACAATGGTGGTAAACAAATACAGTAAGGATGATTTTTTTTTACTTGAGGAAAGGACACTGATGTTTCTCAGGAGTCAGTATGAGGACCTCTTCTCTTTTTGATAGCTTTAACACATGGACTTGAGTGTATAGGACATAATTTTAAAGACTGCAAATAGAAAGCAATTGAGAAATGTGAAATAGTAGCGGGATTGGTAACAGGAGGATACAGCAGACTGGTGAAATGGCCAGACACATAGCAGATTAATTTTAACACAGGAAGAATGAAGAGAAGTAATATGAAGTAAATTATACAATTTTATAGAGCTTCAGGAACAGAGACACCTGGTATGTATACAAATCAATGAAGGTGACATGCCAAGTTTACAGGGGTGTTGAAAAAGCATATGGATCCTTAGCTTTATTAATAGAGGAGCAGAGTACAAAAGGAAGAAAGTTATGTTAAAATTATAAAATCCCTGTTAGGCCAAAGCTGGTGCATTGTGTTAAATTCAAAGTGGAAGTACTTGAAAAGCTGAAATATTTGCCCTAGAACAAAGAAAGTTAAGACGAACTTGAGAGAGATAAGACTATGATTAGTTTTCACATAGAAACTATTGACAATGGCTGAAAGTTAACCAGAGTACACCAATTTAAGTTGATTGGTCTAATTTTGGCTTTCCGTCACACTCCTGTCTGATTTACAGCAGAAACTTAAGAATCATAGAATCCCTATAGTTTGGAAACAGACCATTTGGCCCAACAAGTCCACACTGACCTTCCAAAGAGCATCCCACCCAGAATCAGCCCTCTGCACTTTCCCTGTAACTCTGTATTTCCCACGGCCTATGCACCTAATCTACACATCCCTGAACACTATGGGCAACATAGCATAGCTAATCCACCTAGCCTGCACATCTTTGGACTGCGGGAGGAATCGGAGCACCCGATGGAAATCCATGCAGACACTAGGAGAATGTGCAAACTCCACACAGACAGTTGCCCGAAGGTGGAATCAAACCAAGGTCCCTGGTGCTGTGAGGCAGCAAACCACCGAGCCATGGGTTAACAAAAAAGGGATGAGGTCCTAAAAGCAGAATATAAGGAGTTAGGAAGCAAGCTGAAAAAAAATAATCTCAGGATTACTACTAGTGCCGCTTGCTAGTCAGAATAGAAGAAGTAGGATATGTCGGATGAATATGTGGCTGAAGAGATAGTGTGAGGGGGGAAGGGTTCAAATTTCTGAAGCTTCGGAACTGGATCTGGGGAGATGGGACCAGTACAAACTGGATGGGTTACACCTGGGCAGGACCGGGACTGATGCCCTAATGGGAGTATTTGCAAGAGTGGGTAGGGACGGTTTAAACTAAATTGGAGGAGGGATGAGAACCTACACAAGGTGTCAGAAGAAGGGGAATTAAAGACAAGAATAAAAGGCAGAAAATGGAATAAGAGAAGTTACAGGCAAAGGCCAGAATTAAACAAGGCCCCAGTAAAAGAAATTATGGGAATGGTCACAGAACGTTAAAAAGATGAGCCTTAAAGCTTTGTGGCTGAACGCACAGAGCATTCAAAATAAAGTGGATAAATTAATGTCACAAACAGATTTTATTGAGTAGTTAGTATTATGGAGATATGGCTGCAGGGTGACCAAGGATGGGAATTGAACATCCAGGGCATTCAGTTTTCATGAAGGACAGACAAAAGGAAAAGGCAGTGGGGATGCATTGCTAGTTAAAGAGGATAGAAGTGCAATATTGAGGAAAGATATTAACTCAGACAATGTAAACTCTATGTAGGTAGAATGGAGAAAATATCAAGGGTCGAAAAATATTTGTGGGATTGCTATTTAGACCACTAAAATGCATTGGTGGTGTTGGGAGTGGCATTAAACAAGATATCAGAGATGCATGCGGTAAAGGAACATCTATAATAATGGGCGACTGTAATTTTCATTTAGATTAGGTGAATCAGATTAGTCACAATACCATAGAGTAGGAATCCCTACAGTGTATATGGGATGGTTTTCTGGACTAATAGATGGAGGAACCAACTTGAGAACTGGCCATCTTAGACTGTGAATTATGCAATGGGAAAAGGAATAATTGGTAATGTAGTTGTGAGTGACCTGCTTGGGCTGAGCAACCATAAATGATAGAATTCTTCATCATGATGTAGAGTGAGGTAGTGTTCTGAGACTAACGACGTGAATCTTAATAAGGGAAACTATGATGATTAGGTGTAAGTTGGCTATGATGCATTAAGAAATGTTACTGAAAGGAATGACAACAGATAGACAATAGTAAACATTCAAAGAGTGAATGGGTGATCTACAAAAATTGTTTATTCCTGACTGGCACAAGAATGCAAAGAAACATTGGCTAAAACATGGCTTACAAGGTAAGTTAGAGACAGTATTAGTGTTATCAAACTCATGAACGAACCTCTCATATATTAGAGTTGATCTTCCTCTACATCTTCTCTGTAGCTGTAACACTATATTCTGCATTCTATTCTATTACCCTGGTGTACTTATTTAAGGTGTGATTTGTCTGGATAGCACGAAATAGAATACTTATCATTGTATCTCAGTACATGTGACAATAATAAATCAAACCAAATCAATAGATGCAAAAAAGAGACATACACATTGGCAAGAGAAAACAGACGTGATGATTGGGAACAGTTTAGAAGCCAGCAAAGGAGGACCAAGGGATTGATTAAGAAGGGAAAACTGAGTTTAAGATTAAGCTTTCGGGGAACATAAGAACTGAATGTAAAAGTTTCTGTTTGTGTCTAAAGGGAAAAGATTGATGAACACTAATATAGGTCCCTTATAGTCAGAAAAGGGGGAATTTATATTGGGAAACATAGAAATGGCTGACAATATAAATTCATACTTAGCTTCTGTCTTCACAAAGGGGGACACAAATAACGTACCAGAAATGATGAGGAACACAGGGCTTAGTCACAGGGAGGAACTGAAGCTACTCTGTATTAGTCGAGAAATGGAGATGGAGAAATTGATGAGATTGAAGGCTGATAAATCCCCATAAATAATAATCCACGTCCCAGAGAACTTAAGAAAATGATCCTAGAAATAGTTAACAAGGTGTGGAACTGGATGTACACAGCTTCAGAAGAAGGGTCCAGACCCGAAACGTCAGCTTTCCTGCTCCTCTGATGCATGCTTGGCCTGCTGTATTTATTCGGCTCCACACCTTGTTATCTCAGACTCCAGCATTGGCAGTTCCTACTATCCCATCCTAGATATATTGGTTGCATTGGTGGTCGTCTTTCAAGATTCTTTCGACTCTGGAACAGTTCCTACAGATTAGAGTTTAGTTGACAGAGTCCCTATATCTGAAAAGGAAGATAAAGAGAAAACAGGGAGCGAAAGACCACTGAGTCTGATGTCTGGTTGGGGAATGTGCAAGAATCCATTATCAAGGATTTTGTAGCAGATTATTTAGAAAACAGTGATAGAATCAGACACAGTCAGCATGGAATAGCCAAAGCTAAACATGCCTGACAAATCTACTGGAATTCTTTATGGATGAAACTAGTAGAGTTGGTTGGGGGAACCAGTGGATATGGTTTATTTGGACTTTCAGAAAGCATTCAACAAAGTCCCACCGAAGAGTCTAATGTGTAAAATTAACATGTACGGGACTGGGGCTACTGTAGTGAGGCAGATAGAAAATTGGTCTAGACAGCAGACAAAGAGTAGGAATAAAATAACCTTTTTCTGAAAGGCAAGCAGCAACTAGTGGATTCTAGGACCCCAGGTATTTGAAATATATGTTAATAAACTTAGATGAGGGATCTAAATGTAATATCTCAAAATTTGCAGCTGACATAAAGCTGGGTGGAAGAGTAAGCTGTGATGATGATACAGAAATGTTGCAGTGTGATTTGGACAGGCTGAGTGAGTGGGAAAATGCATGGGTGGATGTAGTATAAAGTGGATAAATGTGATGCTATTCATTTGGGCAGAAAAAACAGGAAGGCAGATTATTATTTGAATGGCTGTAAATTGGGAGAGGGGAGTGTGCAGCGGGACCTGGGAGCCCCGTCGTGCGCCATTCGCTGAAAGTAAATATTGCAGGTAGAGCAGGCAGTAAAGAAGGCAAACTGTGATGAAGGGTCTAGGCCCGAAACATCAAGTTTTCCTGCTCCTATGATGCTGCTTGACCTGCTGTGTTCATCCAGCCCCACGCTTGTTATCAAGGCAAACTGTATGTTGGCCTTCACAGCAAGACAATTTGAGTACAGGAACAGGGATGTCTTGCTGCAATTATACAGGGCATTGGTGAGGCCACACCTGGTATATTATGTGCCATTTTGGTCTCCTTATCTGAAGAAGGATTCTGTAGAGGGAGTACTGTGAAGGTTTACCAAATTGATTCCCGGGATAGCAGGTCTGACATAGGAGGAGAGATTGAGTCAGTTAGGATTGTATTCATGGAGTTTACAAGAATGAGGGGGGATTTAAGAAATCTATGAAATGTAACAGAAGTTAACAGGTTAGATGGAGGAAGAATGTTCGTTATGGTTGGGGAGAATAGAACCAGGCATCACAGTTTAAGGATAAGGGCTGAGTTGAGGAGAAATTTCTTCACTGAAAGAGTGGTGAGCCTGTGGAATTCTCTACCACAAAGAGCAACCATCTTCTATGGTTATATGTTGAGCCTAATAGGAGGACACTACTGTTACACAGCAAGACCTTATTTCTCTCCTGCCCTACACTAACAATTTAGTTGATAGCAGTTTTCCAGATTTACTATTCTGTCAGTTCTTCTATATCTATCATAGTAAGATAATGACCACAAAATAATTTGGTATTCTAGGTGCTGTCCTTTTTGAAAAATGGTGTTTGTTTCATATGCATAAACCTCTGGTGTGGGCCACGCATGATGTCATCTTGACTAGGTGTTCCCAGAAAGTAAAACCAACAAATCTGGTAAATGAGACTTAGAGTTCTAGAACATAGAATAGTGCAGCACAGTACAGGCCCTTCGGCCCAATATGTTGTGCCGAACTTTTACCCTAAACCTAAGGTATATCTAACGTCCACCGCTACCTTATACTATCATCCATATGACTATCTAATAGCTGCTTAAATGCCCCTAATGAGGCCGACTCCACTACCCTCTCCGGCAATGCATTCCATGCCCCTACCACTCTCTGAGTAAAGAACCTACCTCTGACGTCTCCCCGATATAAGAACATAAGAACTAGGAGCAGGAGTAGGCCATCTGGCCCCTTGAGCCTGCCCCGCCATTTAATAAGGTCATGGCTGATCTTTTTGAGACTCAGCTCCACTTACCCGCCCACTCATCATAACCCTTAATTCCTTTATTATTCAAAAATTTATCTAGCCTTGCCTTAAACACATTCAGCGAGGTAGCTTCACCCGCTTCACTGGGCAGGGAATTCCACAGATTCACAACCCTTTGGGTGAAGAAGTTCCTCCTGACCTCAGTCCTACATCTGCTTCCCTTTCTTTGAGGCTATGCCCTTTAGTCCTAGTTTCACCTGCTAGCGGAAACAACCTCCCTGCCTCCACCTTATCTATTCCCTTCATAGTCTTATATGTTTCTATAAGATCGCCACTCATTCTTCTGAATTCCAATGAGTATAAGCCCAGTCTACTCAGTCTGTCCTCGAAATCTAACCCTTTCAACTTTGGAATCAACCAAGTGAATCTCCTCTGCACCCCCTCCAGTGCTAGTATATCCCTTCTCAAGTAAGGAGACCAAAACTGCACACAGTACTCCAGGTGTGGCCTCACCAGGACCCTATACAGCTGCAGCATAGCCTCCCTGTTTTTAAACTCCATCCCTCGAGCAATGGCAGACAAAATTCCATTTGCCTTTTTAATTACCTGCTGCACCTGCAATCCCACCTTCAGCGATTCATGCACAAGGACACCCAAGTCCCTTTGCACAGCAGCGTGCTGCAATTTTTTACCATTGAAAACATAGTCCATTTTGCTGTTATCCCTACCAAAATGGATGACCTCACACTTATCAACATATCTACCTCCTTTCACTTTAAACCCAAAAACAAAAGTTCCTGGACAAACCCATGCAGCATCCGTGGAGAGAGAGCAGAGTTAGCATTTTGAATCCAGTGACTCTTCTTCAGAACAGATAGAGATCCGACTCATCTTTAATACTTCAAAGTGGAGATTCAGAGCAACCAGTAAGCTAAATTCCATGTACCTTTTTTTTCACTCACCTTTCTCTCTGGGTTAATATGGCCAGAGAGGTTATCAGTCAGACTCTGCGCTGTTCCCCTGATTTAACTCCAGTGCCTCAGTTTTGGAGATCAACAGTCCAGATTATGCCCTCTCTGGACCTCACCCAGAGAAACATGCAATCAGCAGGAAGAAGCATTCACCGCTCCAGAGCTACCAGAAGGGATAAGTAATTATTTTTAGCATAACTTCTGATTTATGCCTCCTGACCGATTTCTACTGATGGCTGCTGAGTTTGTAGAAGTGTTTGGACATTTAAACTGTTGTTTGAAGTTGCTGGGAAATTGTTGAACATTAACACAAAGCAACAAATAGGGTTGCTCGGCAACTTTAAATAAACTTCCAAATGTTTCTTCATTGACTACTTTGTTAACTTGTCGTGACACCTCCAAAGAATTGTGGAGAAGTTCTTGCAGCTGACTAATAAATAAGCCAAATGTTACTGATGTTAAATGTGAACGTGAACAAAATACAGGAAATGTTAGAAATGCTCAGCACCTTCAGCAACCATCTGAAAAATTCACTCTCCTTCCCCCACAGCTGCTGCTTGACCCCTCGAGTTTTCTAACCTTTGCGGTTTTGATTTCCTTACTTTTGCCTTTTTATTACTCTTACCTCTTCTAGAATCATTTTTCATAAATTGTCCCATTTAGCATATATTATCTCTCTTTATTCTTCAACCAGGATGCAGCCCCTTACACATTTCCGCATTGAATTTCACCTGAATAAAAAGTAAAATTTTGGGGGGGTCTGTGATTAATTGGATTGTTGCCCGGTTACTGCCCTTGTCAACAGTTATTGGCTTGGCACAAAGAGGGAGGCACTCAAATCTGTATTCATTAACAATCAACTTTATTGGTTCGTTAAAACAGACATACAATTCATACTATTTGGTTAAGAAAGGGTTAAAAGCAAGCATGCAATTCATACAAAACTAAAATCTATGTGCACACCCACTAGCTTTCTCAGATGTTCCCTGAACAATCACAGCTAATGCCTGAAAATAGGAGTTCATGTCCGCCAGATGATTCCTTGAGTCATCAATGTAGTCTCCACGCTTCCACTGTAGGGTCCCCCACTTCTGTGGAGGTTGATCCCTAGAGTTTTCACTGCTTGCATGCCTGAAATCCTTCATTTTTATCCTTCTTCCTTATCTTCCCAAATTGGGGTGTCTTGCTTTTGTTGTGTGTGGCTTATCTGCCAATCCTGTGTCCTTTCGTTGTGCGTTCTGGCCCAAGGACACTGGGAGCATTATCTCATTAGCCTCCCATCAAATAAGGATTTGTACCTTATGTCACTTCCCTTGTTTTCCTCTGAGCTGAACCAGTTCCAGCCAGCCCAAGCCAGTGGCTGGGGTTCAGGTTACTTGAGTTTACAAGCTTCTGTCTTTGTGTGTGAGCAGCCTCTGGCCAACAGGATAATAGTTAACATGGACATGACAGGCTCAGTGGTCCCTTTCTGTGCTGTACGATTCTCTGATTCTATGCATCTTTTCACAAAATTGGGACTATTCAGTCAGTCATGCTTCAATCAAATTCCAGTTAAGTTTGTTACAAATCTCGATAGGATACTTCAGGTTGTCCAGCCCCCAAGTGAGGAGGAATGAACTGTTTTTTCCCTCATTTGTTCACCCACCCCCTCAGTTGCTTTGTAACAAAGTTAATTTAGAAAATGATCCCTTCCTTTGTGGATTTCTTTCAAACCATGCCAATTTATGCTTTAGAAATTGATTCAAGTTAACCAGACTTTCTTGAATTAACAAAGAGTGAGTTTATTAGTTACTAGACACAAAAAGAATTTGAAACATAATGTACAGATGCACAGATTACAATTAAGAGGTGAGTCCAAAGGGGTAATTTAAGAAAAAATGCACAGATCAGTCTCTGAATTGTTTGTGAAGCATGGATAATTAAACACCAATCAGTCCTACACAGAATAATTTTACACCAGCAATTATTGTCTCTGTTGCAGTTCTCTTTTTAACAAACACACATTTTGGAATTAAAAGTAAAAATTGTGTAGAAATATGCTTTGATTCATCATCATAACAGCTCCCTTTGATGCTTTCTCCTAACCACCAACCAAATCTCCATCACACTGCTGGAGCAGATTAGTTACTTTACATTTCAATTCATTTTCCTCCCCAAGACCATCTCTTCCATGAAATTTATCTCCTGTTCCCTCAGCACCATTTTCACTAACACACAAGGCAAGGGATGAAAGGGGTTTGTTGGTCCTTCCAATACTGGGAGAAGCCTGACTGTATGGGATCAATGATCCCTTACGCAGGGGAACTGATTACAAAGGAAGAATGGTGATCTGGAGGGATTCCCTGGAATGGGTGGTAGTCAATGATCCTAGAGGAGAGGGGGTTCATCTTCTTGGGTCAGTGATCTTAGAGCAGGCACCTGGGGGACTGAGAGGGCAGGGAGCACCCCTGTTGAAAAGGCACTTAACTCTGCCACACTACAATTTCTCATCTTCCTTAATCTGCTGGGTTTCCTAGAGCCCAGGAATCGCCTCTGGCCTGAGTTACATCTGAAAGACAGAGCAAATGTGAGTCACACAGTGTCATTAAAGTGTTTAAAGAACCCATTTCCTGATATCAGATTGATTGCCCATTCCTCACACAACCCTGCAGGGGAGTTATCACTGGTGTCCTGACCAACAGTTCTCTATAACTAAAAACATTATCTGGTAATTTCATTGTTTGTTCAAGCTTCACATGCTCAAATTGGCTGCTATATTTCCTACGTTTCAACAACAACTACACTTCTAAAATGTTAGTTGGATATAAAATACTTTGAGGCCTTGAGTGTGGAAAACACCAAATAAAAGCCAGCAGTTTCTTGAACACTGAAAAGAGAGACACGATCTTTTCTTTTTCATCTTGTACCCATTAGGACCAATGCACAAATGACAAATTTTATATAATCACAACAATTTATTGTACAGGAGAAAAGGATATTGATTTATTGGCAAGTCGACACATAATTCCTGCCTGGTAGAAGTAACGTATTCTTATTCAGGGGAACATGTTCTGTGTAAACAAAAGAACTATGTTTAAACCTCATGCTCTTTGAACTTCCTGGGATTTTGGGGAATCTGTTTTTCCATTTGCTTCCTCTATGGTAACGCTGTAGTCAGAGTTGACTTGCTGACCAATCAGCACACTTTGCTGCTGTGATATGGACCATTGTGATTATTTGAAATTTGACCTTCTCACACTGTCATGATGACAAGTTGAATAGCTTCAGCAATAAGTTGAATAGTTTCAGCAATATTTCCATCTTTTCAGCAATATAAATGTAAGTCTTTTCTTTTCCTTTTAAAACTGGAAGAGGGCAAATTGGAGTGGGTTGGGGTGGAGATTTTTAGACTTTTTTTACAACCCACACCCACATGTTTTAAGGTTTGAAAGTTCCCCTCAATGACTCCAATGTTCTCCTGGCCAGCCTCCCATCTTTCAGCCTCTGTACACTTCATCTCATTCAACAATCTGCTTCTCATATTTAATCTGGCAGCAAGTCTCACTATAGATCCACATTACCCTATCTTGGCTTATTCCTCTTCAAATTTAAAAAGTGCATCACCTTCATCGACAATTTTAGTTGGCCAGCCTTATTCATCTCTGTTCAAGCACATATGCAATTGTATAAATTCAATTGAAATAAATTGTTCTATCATAGCTGTTGACATTTTGTTGATAAAACGACCACTCTCTCCACCACCTGCTTCTCTTCTGTAAAACACTTCTTAAAGAATTGTTTTCTTGACAACAGTGTCCTTCCACCATTTGTAAAATGTGCTCTAGTCCTGAAATCCCATGCTGATTGAACTACTCACCTTTTGTAACCTAAGCTAGTTAGAACTACCTACTTTTTCTTCTGTGGTTCCTGACCTTATTTCAGTGTAGTGTTGGAATGATGGTTATGAACAGTTATTGCTGCAAATGGAGGATTTCAAATTACCCAGGCCTGAAAGCTAAAGCAGTTTGATTGCATTTAATCAGGCTCTGCTCTCCAGAAATCTTGTGTGGGTAAATGAGTTACTGTTAGGAAATGGAATGAAATGCATAAAGAGAATCAATTGCAAATGCTAGCACATTATCTCTCTGTCAGGTTTGTTCACTGTTTATCTGATTACATGCATAATACAGTAGGACCTAATAAAAATATGAGAGTTTTACACAGCCAGTGTAGATGACAGAGGCAAATTTTGTAGCATTTATCTATCTTCTTAGGCTATAACAATAAATTGCATCCATTCTTCAATGCTTCCAGGGTCCTGTGTCAGCGCCAAGCATTGATTGGAACTATCAATATGTGAGGACTCACAAAGAAGCTATAAAATTGTACGATGCAGAGTTCCAAACATCACCATCATCACAGATTTAATTGACAGTCAGCTAGGAGAAAAACCATTGGTTGTCATAGTAACAAAATTGCATTGTTTGCTGGTTTCATGAATATTGACTTTTGCTTGTCAAATTATTGCAAGTTTAATAATACTGAGGTAGCCCAAAGCTCTTTTTTTTTACCTTCCATGGTACATTTCTTCCAGTGAATAGCATATTTGCCACTAAATTCTTACATTATCAGCAATGTTCACTCTCCTATAATTCATATAAAGATTCCTACTGTGGAGATTGCTCAATTTAAACTTGTGAATGAATTATTTGTAAAACCTCTTCAAATGTCGTGAGACCAGAGAGTCCTTCAATCCTCTGTGAACCATTATGAATTTGCACAAATTGATGAGCAGTCACAATATTGCAACTTTATTTTGGTCAGAGAGCAGCAGGTGAACTAAAAAAAATCAACCTCCCAGACTAAGGAAGAATCAGTGACGTTTCTGATACTTAACTGATGATTCCTGGTGAATAGAGAAGAGGATTTGACTGAGTAGCAATATTCCACATGGAGAATAAATGATTCATTTTCTCTGCCTTGGTCCATACAGGAGGATAGACTGTTTGAGTGAGTTGCTGGACGTCATCATTTATAAGGCCTTTCCTGTCTTCACACATTCTCACCTGCAGTTTTATTTATTGGGTGCTAAGTTATGCTTATTAAGCTGAAATATTTCAATTAACATCACTGCAGGATATAACATAAGTTAGCAGACCAGGGAATATGTCTTAAATAAATTGTTTAAGAGGAAAGGAAATCACCTGAATAGGTGCATTCAGCTAAAGTGACAAAAAAATTAGACACCTTATACTTATGGTTTATAACTTACTTATTTATTAGAATCACATCTTTTGTTCACTAGTTTAATTCCTGCAATGGCAAGATTGTTTTATGAGGAGAGATTGAGGAACCTGGATCTATATTCTCTGGAAATTCAAAGAATGAAAGGTAATCTTCGTGAAATTTATAAAATTCTTACAGGCCAAGTCAGGGTTAGTGTAGCTAATATGTTTCTCCTAGCTGGTTAGTCTTGAACGAGGGGACATTATCTCACAATAAGGAGCAGACCCATTTAAGACTGAGATAAGGAGAAATTTCTTCATTCAGAGTGTGTTGAATCTTTGAAACTCTCTACCTCAGAGGTCTGTGGAAGCTTAATCATTGTTCAAGATACCAATTGATAGATTTCTAGATGCTGATGACACCGAGTGATAAAGGGTTAGTGGGGAAAATGGCACAAAGGTATATGATCAGCGTGATCTTTTTGACTGGTAAAGCAGGTTCAATGAGTTGAATTGTCTACTCGTGTACCTATTTCCTATATTCCACTGTTCCTTTGGTTTAACAAATCGTTTCCAATGTTGTAAAAATCCAGTTCTTGTCAGAAATCTTGTAAAAAATAACAATGAAAAATCCATCTCTAAGTTTGTAACAGAGTCAGAGAGTCTAGACAAAGGGAAATTACATCCAACAAAAATAACATATTCCTTTGGTTTACAAAATCAAAGGGTGATTTCTTCCAATAGTGGCATGGGTCTCACCAGTTACTGACAAGGGAGCCAAATTGCATCATCTAAGGAAGGCCACTAAACCTTCTGCCAATTTGGCCAATCCAAGGACACTTTCTCTGCAACTGGGTTCCCAGAGTGAAGCTCCTGCCTTGGCAGCACCATGGAAAAGACCATGATTGCTGGTGGAAGTGCAACCATAGTGTACAAAGTTTCAAGACCAGTGTGGACTGGGTTCATGAATGAGGGTGATTGTGATTGGGTATGCAACTTGTTTGCTACTTTAGCTGAATGCCCTATTCAGGTGATTTCCCCCTCCTCCTTAAGCAATTTATTTAACACATACTCCCTGATTTGTTAACTCATGTTACATCCTGCAGTGATGTACTTCAGCCTAATAACCATAACTTAGCACCAAATAAATGAAACTGCAGGTGTGTGTACAGGAAAGACCTCATAAATGATGACGTCCAGCAACTGACCTAAATAGTCACTGTTAGGATCGTGTGTGGGTTTCTCACTAAGACAAGGGGACAGAGATCACAATCATCCATAAAATCCAACCCATAGAGTCTTTATGAAAGAGATGGAGACCATTCAGTCCATCAACCCCATGCTTGATATCTGTAGATTAATCCAGTCAGTGCTATAGTCACATTCTGTTCTCTAAGCCCTACAAATGTATCCAAACAAGTGCCCATTTGATCTTGCTTTGAAATTAGTGATCATTTCCTCATCCACCACTTCTGTAGGCACCAAATTCTCAGTCATTAGCACTTGCTATGGAATGAAATTCATTTTATTATCCCTCTGTGGATCTTTACAAAACCATAATTCTATGTCCCTAATTTCCTTGTACTATCAGATAAATGGAACATTTATTTTTCTTCATTTTATAAATGTGATCATCTTGTACAACAATGATTTTTTTGACTGCTTGTTTATGACTTATGCTCCTATTTATAAACGTTATTTAAACGTTTTTAAAAGTATAAATTTAAAAATAAAAGGTACTGAAATAGTTAGCAGGTCAGGTAGCATTGAGAGGGAGAAATCAAGTTAACATTTCATGTCAAGATTAACTTTCATCAAAACAATTTTAGTACACTACGATCAGATCTCCCCTCAATCTCCTTTTCTCCAAGAAGAACGCACACCTTCTCCAAACTAACCTTGTAGCTAAGTTTATTCGTAGCTGGAACAATTCTGGTAAATCTGCTCTGCGCCCTGTCAAGGACTTTCTCTTCCTTCTTTAGGTGTGGTGATCAGAACTGGATGCACTGCTCTAAAAGTTGAGCTCCATTTTTCAAATTTCCCATAAAAGTAAATTAATTTCTGCACTAAAATCAGGCTTGCTGAGGAGCTACTTTATTGTGAGGAACTGGGGATGTTCATACTTCTAGCACAACATGAATCACCACTGAATATGTTCATTTGCTTAACTTTATTTCAGATTTCTAAGTGAAATTTACACCAGTCAGATGATCATGTCTACTCAGCTAGCTGTACTGCAATAGTAGCTCTTCAGTAGGTGCTTTCTAACTGAAGAAAATGATAATGCAAGGTTACTATAATGCTTAATGGATGGCTGTCCATGTGAAAATATTTTCATTTCAAAATTTGTAATTTTATATTTAAAAATGATGATTTTTTAAAAAAAATTCATGCTCATTGACTTAGTTTGTAATGTCATACATGTTGTGTATTATAAATTACGGAAGCATTTATAAAACATTGATTTACAATTTCATTGCAAAAAGCGCACAAAAGAAACCTTCCTGCTGTGATTGTGCCAAGAACCTTGGCTATCAAAAGCACCATTTGTGTCATCAAACTATTTTATGCTGTACAGTAACTGTTACAAAGTGATTTAGCATTATTTTCGAATGGATGCATTCATGATTAAGGTCCAAAAAAATCTCCCCAAGAAGTGTGGATTTCTTTTTGATATACCAATATACAATGAAGACTGTGAACAAATCCAGCTCTGCAGTGTGGAGAATTTGGGATAAGAATTCATCTTGGGCAGTAATGCAGGGTAATAGGATCACCTGAAATCTCAGGACATGGCCATCACTGCATTTTGCAAGTTGCCTCAGGCACATGATTATGACCCATAACCAACAGTGTAGCCTGTGTTAACAAGATGTGAAGCTGGATGAAAACAGCAGGCCAGGAGGAGCAGGAAAGCTGACGTTTCGGGTCTGTACCCTTCTTCAGAAATGGGGGAGGGGAGGGGTCTCTGAAATAAATAGAGGGGCGAGGTGGTGATAGAAGGTGGATAGTGGAGCAGTTAGGTGGGAGAGAAGACAGACAGGTCAAGGAGGCAGCGATGAAGCTAGTAAAGGTGAGTGTAGGTAGGAAGTTGGGATGGGGGTTGGTCAGTGAGGAGGGAGGGGTGGGTGGGTGGGAGAGAAGATGGACAGGTCAAGGAGGCGGGGCTGAAGCTGAGTTAGCGGAGGTGAGTAAAGCAACCGCAGGAGGTGCTACACCTGCCCCTACACCTCCCCCCTCACCTCCATCCCAGGCCCCGAATAAACCTTCCACATCAAACAGATGTTCACCTACATATCCGCTAATGTGGTCAATTGTATCCGCTGTTCCCAATGTGGCCTCCTCTACATCAGGGAGACCAAGCGGAGGCTCGGAGACCACTTTGTGGAGCACCTACGCTCAGTTTGTGGGAAACGACAACTCCTCCAGTCGCAAACCAATTAACCCTCCCCCCCCCCCACCCCACCCCACTCCCTGGACAACATGTCCATCCTCGGCCTCCTCCAGTGCCACAGCGATGCCACCAGGAAACTGGAGGAACAGCACCTCATATTCCGCCTTGGAACCCTACAACCCAATGGTCTCAATGTGGACTTTACTAGCTTCAAAATCTCCCCAGGCCCGATCTCATCCCAAGACCAGCCCCCCTCTCATCCCCACCTCCTTGACCAGTCTGTCTTCTCTCCCACCTATCCGCTCCTCCCTCCTCACTGACCAATCCCCACTCCCACTTCCGACCTAGACTCACCTTCACTAGCTTCATCTCCACCTCCTTGACCTGTCCGTCTTCTCTCCCACCTATCCGTCCCTCCCTCCTCACTAACCAACCCCCATCCCAACTTCCTACCTACACTCACCATTACTAGCTTCATCCCTGCCTCCTTGACCTGTCCATCTTCTCTCCCACCTATCTGCTCCATTATCCGCCTTCTATCACCGCCCCCCCCCCCCATTTATTTCAGACCCCCCTTCCCCTCCCCCATTTCTGAAGAAGGGTCCGGACCCGAAATGTCAGCTTTCCTGCTCCTCTGATGCTGCCTGGCCTGGTGTGTTACTCCAGGTCCACACCTTGTTACTTCAGACTCCGGCACCGGCAGTTCCTACTATCTCTGAGCGTAGCCAGTGTTTCTGCTGTAGTGATGGTGGAAGAGTTCGAGGGACCCTACAGGTGGATGGTCCTTAGGGAAAATGATTAGCATGTCCATTAAGCACAGGAGGAAGCCAAGAGGAAGCCACTTATTGTATTCATTTCCCTGGTCATGTTATTCATTGAAATTGTAAATGGCAGGCTTCTATGAACTACCGTGTAAAACCACGTGGTGTTGCAGAAACATGCAGAGGACATGCCCTGGGGCAAATCATCACTTTAAGGAATACAAAATGGAAAGTATCACGTGGGCCACCTGCTGAAATAAATGGAATTAAATATTGAACAGATTGTACAATGATCTCTAATGCAATACCACCATTTTATGCTGCTGTCAAGACAAAGTTCTGTCTTTTGTAGCACTTCTACAGAATGACTCATTTGACAGATGAAATCATTGCCGTTATTTGGAAGGCAGGGAAAAATTAAGTTTGTTCATTAACTGCTCTGCTGCACAGATAATGTTGAAGTATTCACTTTACCATTTCACTTTCAGAGGGCAAGCTATTTTGCATTACATTCGACTGAACTTAATGGTAAATGCACTGTTGTGTAGCCTGAGCATCTCTGCAAAATCACATCTCATAAAAATGAGCAATATTCTTTCTCTTTATGGAAATGATGGTTTTTAACATGGACTAACAAGAATGGATGAGTGATAACACGCAACTTGCAGAACTCCTTGCTACTCTGAGGAAGATTTGTTTGATATCAATGAGATTTTGTGACAATGTTTAGGATCTGAGGATATTGATGCTTGCATAAGCATTGCTTCTTGTTCATTTAATCAAAATCATAAACCACTCCTCTGGTATTAATTTTCATATTCTTCAGATTCAAAGCATTATCCATTGCAAAACCTAGGGTTGGATACTCAAATGCTAAAGAGAAAGAGAAAAATGCTAAAGAGACTGAGTTGAAAACTGCATTTTTGGAAAGCAGCACTGGATCACTCAGTTTCAGGAACAGTTTGTGAGTTGTAAGGAACCTACAAGTAGGAAGAAATATGAACTCAGTTTGGCAAGTAACCTAAAGGCGCATGTTAAGGGGCCTGTCTTGAAAAGAGTGGAGCTTTCAATTTTTTCCATTGAGGCTGAACAGTCTTCACATTCAGCATATGAAGACATGGCTGATGAGGTCAACATGGGGCAAAAGGAAGTATATTTCCATATTCCTCTGTGAATTTGTTGAGTCAACTTGTACCGTGTTGATGCTGCACCTTGACTTGGAGTTCTTGGCTAGCTTGCACTCTCAGTGCAAACTTTATTCTCTCAGTCCCTTCATAAGCTGCCTACTCTCCTCAGTGAAACTGCCCTTCAGATTGCTGACTCCATCCTTTTTCTCCTGTTCAATGCATCCGTCTGCTGGAGACACTCAGTAGAACTTGAGCAGCAAGCTCACCTGCTGCCCAGTCGGCCCATCTATTTTCTAGAATAGCATTGCCAGTGTCACTTTGTTCAAGTGTAGATCTGGGATTCATGATGCTATCAGGTTTCTGACCCAGCATTGAAAATCCAGTCCACAGTGCAAACTAATCAAGAAGGCATAACAATAGTCACATCCTCATCCTCTGTATGTATTTTGGTAGAAATGTCTCATGCCTAGGAATAACATCCAGTCCCTAACCTAAAGTGGGTCCCATTCTCAACTTGGGGCTGAGGGAGCAGCGTGTGGAGACCAATCCTTAAACTGGGTGCATGATGGTGGCGGGGTGATGAGAGAGGGTGGATTTGATTGCAGGACCTCAGTGACAGGTATGTTTGAGGACTGAGGAAATATTCTGCTCCTCTTGGATCACGTGCTATGCTCCTACCAAACTGGGAGCTATACAGCTATGATAGGTTTGAGATTTTTTTATTTAAATTATGTTTCACATGACGCTACTCGACCCATCTTGTAAGATTAAAATTACACTATGGATGTCTCAACAAGAATTTTCAATTTGATTTGTTGAAGAGGTACAATATTACTGCCACACACATAGGTAATGCAGGTACCCTGAAAAGGATCCCTGGTAAATCAAAGTTTTCACTTGAAAGCCCATGTTAAGCATGTGGATGGGTGTAATTACAATGGAGGAGAGGCACAGTCCTTCAGTCTGACACCAAAATCCAAGACAATGCAACTATAGGTACCTGAGGAAAAAAACTACAGAGACAGGAACTTGTTCACAATGCTTTCAAAAACAAAACTCTTAAGTGTTCAGAAAACCGGTTCCCACTGTTTGTTTCATCTAGGCAAATGACATAATGCAATGCTTGTCTGAAAAAAGTGGGTGACTTCACCATGCGCATAATTTACATAGAATGTAAGTTACAAGATCTATTGAGTTTCTCACATAATCTTGGAAAGCTTCTAATGTATTGAATTTTTTTTATGAAGCTGCACAATGCTGTGCAAATCTGAATCTCAAACTTTAGGCCCAGATTCAGTGCAGTGCATTGTTTACATGTGTCGGTATACTTAGCTCTGTTTTCTCTAATTCCACAAACACAAAATATCAGACATATTCAACTGGTCATGTGCTCTTTGTGAAAACAAAAACAGAGTTAATGGGGGAAAGTTTAAGCAATTCCCACCCCTGATCCTGGAAAACAAATGGGTTTGTGTCAGGTGGGAAGGCAAAATAGGAAAGAAACTCTCAGACAGAATCCTAACACACCTTCAGCTTCCCATTTATATTAAAATATCTAATGTAGCGGCCAGCATCAGATGACACTTTCTCTGTTTCAGACTGAATGTTGGCCAGCTAGGTTCTCTGGACCTGAGAAAATGATCAGCTTACCGGAGACAGGGACTGCATCATGGAAGAGTTAAGTTAGGGTTTTCCAAATGGTGGACTGTGAACCAGATGAGACTTTGCAGTTGGGAAGTCTGAGACAGCAACATTTGCTAGGAAATTCAGGCAAGTTTCTGAAAGTTGTGAAATCCAACTATTTTAATGGTTGGTGTGGCCTTATGAACTTCAATCTGAGACCCAACTGCTGCTACAAAGAATAAAGCCTGTAAAATGCTAAGTGGTCACATTTTTTGTAGAAGGCGTATATATTCATTGATTAGGATTGTCTTGCATCAATAATGATAGTTATCATTCATGAATAATAATTGATTCTGTGACAATAATAGTCAGAACCCTATTATATCAATGATGGGAATCCTATTAAATCAACATCTAGAGTCCTGTTATGTTCAGATGCGGGATACTACTTTATTAATATTCAAGATATGATTACATTCATAATCTGATGTCTATTGCATCAACAGTTAGGATCCTATTGCATAAAAGTAAAAATTATCACTTCCTATTGCATTAATTATTAGGATTTTACATTAAAATCAGATCTAATTACATTAATTACGTTTCCTATTGCATTAATAATCTGATGCCTATTGGTTCAATCATTGGGAAATTATTGCATCAATTGTCAGTGTATTAATACACCAATAATTAGAATGATTTCAATTAGCATTCAGAGTCCGATTGCATCAATAATCTGGTTCCATTCCGTGAAGGTCATTTGTCAATTGTGTCAATAATCAGGCTGCTATTACATGAATAATTATAGTCCAGTAGATGGATAATCCACTAATAACTCCCCTGTTCGCCAGCTGAAGCAACCCCCTCCTCATTACTCAATAGCTCTGCTAAAACCAAATCTTCATTCTGTAGCCTTGTGCAGTCTGAGGAATGAAAATGGGGTTTTGCTGGGAAAATGCTTTTGGTAGCACTGTACTGTGCATTTTTCCAGTGCAGATTGTAGTTGAGGACGAGCAAGAGTGCTTCTCTTCACCCCCACGAGAAAATCTGTCAACCACTCCAGTAATCAGGTGCCCTTCCCATTTTCAACTAATGCCCTCACAAAGCTTTCGATGATTCACAATCTCATGCAATTTCCCATTTTCCAATAAAACTAAAATACTGTAGATGCTGGAAATCTGAAACAAAACCAGAAAATAATGGAGAAGCAAGGCAGGGGTCTGGAGGCCTATGTGGGGAGGAAAACACAGTTAAAATTGTGAGTCCAATGAGTCTCCTTTGGAACTGTTACTAAGGAGAAGCATCAGACTTCAAGCAATAACTCCGTTTCTCTCTCCAAAGGTGCTGCCGAATCTACTGAGTTTCTCCAGCATTTGATCTCTGATTCTCCTTCATGCACAGCCCCTCCTTATCTCCCTCTCTAATTTTTCTGGCCTTCCACAATCTTCATTCCTCTTTCCACAATTTTTACATCAATTTCACCATTCCTCCTTTGAGCTCTTACCACACTACATCACCTCATGATCTCCTTTGACTTCTGAAATGGCCCTCCTACCAATTGATATCCCCTGACCCTGATCTCCAATCTCTCTGGATCTCCCCTTGATCCTGCCCAACCACTGCATCACTACACCATCAATTCTCATACATTCTGAACCTCGTGACCTCTCTCTGCCACTGCTGCCTTTCTGCACTACCACAGTATGCCACAGATCTGCCTGCTTATCAGTTGCACACCCCATCCCCACAATTCCACAACTCATCCCTCACACCCCGTCCCCGCAATACCGCAACTCATCCCTCACATCCCGTCCCCACAATAACAACCAAAAAAGAATCCCCCTGTCCTCACGTACCACCCCACGAACCTCCGGATCCAACGCATCATCTTTCGACACTTCCGCCATCTGCAATCAGACCCCACCACCAAAGACATTTTCCCCTCCCCACCCTTGTCTGCCTTCCGGAAGGACCACTGTCTCCGTGACTCTCTTGTCCGCTCCACACTCCCCTCCAGGCCCACCACACCCGGCACTTTTCCCTGCAACCTTAGGAAGTGCTACACCTGCCCCCACACCTCCTCCCTCACCCCAATCCCAGGCCCCAAGAAGACTTTCCACATCAAGCAGATGTTCACCTGCACATCTGCCAATGTGGTATACTGCATCCGCTGTACCCGTTGTGGCCTCCTCTACATCGGGGAAACCAAACGGAGGCTTGGGGACCGCTTTGCAGAACACCTGCGCTCAGTTCGCAACAAACAACTGCACCTCCCAGTCGCAAACCATTTCAAATCCGCCCTCCCATTCCTCAGACGACATGTCCATCCTGGGCCTCCTGCAATGCCACAATGATGCCACCCAAAGGCTGCAGGAAGAGCAAATCATATTCAGCCTGGGAACCCTGCAGCCCAATGGTATCAATGTGGATTTCACAAGCTTCAAAATCTCCCCTCCCCCAACTGCATCCCAAAACCAGCCCAGCTCATCCCCGCCTCCCTAACCTGTTTTTCCTCTCACCTATCCCCTCCTCCCACCTCAAGCAGCACCCCCATCTCCTATCTACTAACCTCATCCTGCCCCCTTGACCTGTCCGTCCTCCCTGGACTGACCTATCTCCTCCCTACCTCCCCACCTACACTCACCTTTACTGGCTCCATCCCCGCCTCTTCGACTTGTCTGCCTCCTCTCCACCTATCCTCTCCTCTATCCATCCTCTATCCGCCTCCCCCTCTCTCCCTATTTATTTCAGAACCCTCTTCCCCTCCCCCATTTCTGATGAAGGGTCTAGGCCCAAAACGTCAAGCTTTCCTGCTCCTATGATGCTGCTTGGCCTGCTGTGTTCATCCAGCCCCACACCTTGTTATCGCGGATTCTCCAGCATCTGCAGTACCTATTATCTCTGGTCTTTCAATCAGTCTGGCTGCTTCTGAAAATTGAGACAAAAAAGTGGAAATCAGATCCTGCTGTAAAATTAAGTATAATTTGACGGTTACCTGTTCCTCCAGGTTTCTAGACTTCCAATCTGCCCTAATCCATTCTATCCTTGCTTCCTCATTAATTTCAAGGCCAATATTTCAGGTGAAAGACTTTTAATCAGAGTTAGGAGATGTGTCCAATCCAGTTTTGACAACACTATAGGATTGTTTAGATGCTTTCATTTAGGAAAGTTATTTATGGATGATCTAGTTATTACGTTTGAATGACATTTCTTATTAATATAATTTATTTTGTATGTGACTTAATCATAAACTTTCATTCGGTAAGACCTTGGTGAAAAATTCAAAAATTGCATTTGAACATATAAGCTGATAAAGACTACCTTGTAAGCAAAAATTGTAACAATAACAATGGAGCATGTGCCCT
>JAHRHZ010000012.1:61628023-61668684 GCA_024137785.1 Ginglymostoma cirratum
AGGGCACATGCTCCATTGTTATTGTTACAATTTTTGCTTACAAGGTATTCTATATCAGTTTATATGTTCAAATGCAATTTTTGAATTTTTCACCAAGGTCTTACCGAATGAAAGTTTATGATTAAGTCACGTACAAAATAAATTAAATTAATAAGAAATGTCATTCAAACGTAATAACTAGATCATCCATAAATATTTGCTTGGGTGGATGGGAGGGTTTAAATTAAAATGGTGGAGGGTTGGGAACCCATACAGGGAAACAGGAGGGAGGAAAACAAGGGTAAAAGCAAAGACAGAATGGGAAATAAGAAAATTGATAGGCAGAGAGTTCAAGGGCAAGAAACAATAGGGCCACAGCACAAAATAATTTGAATGGGACTAAGGGTGTTAAAAGCCTTGTGTCTTACTGCATGAAGTAATCACAATATAGTGATTGATGAATAGTTGTGTTACTACATATGAACAGAATGATATAGTTGGGATTATGAAGAATTGCTTGTAGGATGACCAGGGATATGAACTGAACATAGAATGCCATTCAGTAGTTTAGGAAGGACAGACAAAGATGCAAAGGAGGTGAGTTGGCATGCTGGTTAAAGAACAAGTTAGCTCAATAGTGAGGAAGGTTAGCTCTTAAAGTGTAATCTGTATAGGTAGAGCTTGGAGACTCCAGGGAGCAGAAAATGAAAGTAGTCTTGCATAAAAATTCCCAACTGTAGTGGTAATGTTGGGGAAGGCACTAACAGGAAATTAGGAACATAAGCAATAAAGGTAGAGCTGTAATTATGACTGACCTTAATGGGCAAATAGTTTGGGTAAATGAAATCAGTAACAATGCCACATAGGAGGAATTCCTGGAGTGTGTACAAGATGATTTCAGCAAAGAAGATCAAAGAAATTGGAATCATGGAGTCGTAGAGATGTGCAACATGGAAACAGACCCTTTGGTCCAACTCGTCCAAGCCGACTAGATATCCTAAATTAATCTATTCCCATTTGCCAGCTTTTGGCCCATATCTCTCTAAACACTTCCTATTCATATACTCACCCAGATGACTTCTAAGTATCGTAATTGTGCCAGCCTCCACCACTTCCTCTGGCAGCTCATTCCGTACATGCACCACCCTCTGCATGAAAAGGTTGTCCCTCAGGTCCCTTTCAAATCTATCCCCTCTCACCTTAAACGTATGTGTCCTAGTTTTGGCCTCCCCTACTCCAGGGAAAAGACCTCTATTCATCCTATCCATGCCTCTCATGATTTTATAAATATCTATAACATCTCCCCTCAGCTTCAGACGCTCCAGGGAAAATAGCCCCAGTCAATTCAGCCTCTCCCTATAGCTCAAACCCTCCAACCCTGGCAACATTCTTGTAAATCTTTTCTGAACCCTTTCAAGTTTCATAACATCCTTCCTATAGCCAGGAGACCAGAATAGCACATCATTTTCCAATAGCGGCCTAACCAATGTCCTGTAGAGCTGCAACATGACATCCCAACTTCTTTACTCAATGCACTAACTAATAAAGGCAAGCGTATCAATTGCCTTCTTCACTATCGTATTTCCCTGTGACTCCACTTTCAAGGAACTATGAACCTGGACTCAAAGGTCGCTTTGTTCAGCAACACTCCCCAGGATCTTACCATTAAGAGTATAAGCCCTGCACTTCACATTTATCTGAATTAAATTCCATCTGCTATTCCTCAACCCATTGCCCCATCTGATCAAAATCTCATTGTACTCTGAGGTAACCTTCTTTGCTGTCTACGACACCTCTAATTTTGATGTCATCTGTCAACTTACCAAACATACCACTTATGTTCACATCCAAATCATTTATATAAATGACAAAAAGCAGTGGGCCAGCACTGATCCTTGTGGCGCACCACTGGTCATAGGCGTCCAGTCTGAAAAGCAACCCTCCACCACCACTCTCTCTCTTCTAGCTTTGAGACAGTTCAGTATTCAAATAGTTAGTGCTCACTCTTTTCCATGTGATCTAATCTTGCTAACCAGTCTACCACAAGGAGCCTTGTCGAACGCCTTACTGAAGTCCATACAGATCGCGTCCACCGCTCTACCCTCATCAAACCTTTTCGTTACTTCTTCAAAAACCTCAATCACATTAGTAAGACGTGATTTCCCATGCAGAAAACCATGCTAACTATCTGTAATCAGTCTTTCCTTTCCAAATGCATGCAAATCCCGTCCCTCAGGATTCCCTCCAACAATTTACCCACCACTGATGTCAGACTCACTGGTCTATAGTTCCCTGGCTTTTCCTTACCTTCTTTCGATTAAGAGGGAAAAATAGTGTAAGATTATATCTGAATAAACTTGTGGGGAACATGCAAATTAACTTTCTACAGGCATGTGAAGAGAAAAAGATGAGTGAAAACAAATGTAAGTTCCTTACAATCAGAAACCATGGGAAATTATAATGAGGAACAAAGAAATGGCAAATCAATCAAGTACACATTTTGGTTCTGTCTTCACAAAAGAGGATGCATATAACACCCCAAATATCTTTGGGGGAACTCATGATTCCATGACGGGGAGGAACAGAAGGAAATCAATATTAGTAGGGAAATGGTGTTTGGTATAGTGATGGGCTTAACGGCCAATAAATATCTAAGGGCCAATAATCTACATCACTGAGTACTTAAAGAAGTAGCTGTAGAAATAGTGGATGAATTGGTGATCATCTTTCAAGATTCTTTCCACTCTAAAGTGGCTCCTTTGGATGGCAGGGTAGCTAATGTAACCCCACTGCTTAAAAAAGGTAGTAGACAGAAAACTGGGAATAACAGGAGATAGCAGGAACTGCAGATACTGGAGAATCTGAGATAACAAGGTGTAGAGCTGGATGAACACAGCAGGCCAAGCAGCATCAGAGGAGCAGGAAGGCTGACGTTTCAGGCCTAGACCCTTCTTCAGAAAAAAATTTTCTGAAGAAGGGTCTAGGCCCAAAACATCAGGCTTCCTGCTCCTCTGATGCTGCTTGGCCTGCTGTGTTCATCCAGCTCTACATCTTGTTATCTCTTAACTGGGAATAATAGACTGGTTATCCTGACATCAGCAGAAAGGAAAATTCTAGAGTCCATTATAAACAGTTTTATAGCAGACCACTTGGAAAACAGTGACAGGATCAGATAGAGTCAACATGGATTTATAAAAGGGAAATCAATCTTGACAAATCTACTAATAGTTTTTGAGGATCCAACTGGTAGAATTGATATGGGGGAGCTAGTGTATATGATTTATTTGGACGCTTTTCAATGTAGTTCCATGCAAGAGGTTAGCACAAAAAATGACGGCATGTGGCATAGAAGGTAATTTACTGACATGGATCGAGAACTGGTTGGCAGGCAGGAAACAAAGAGTGGTAATAAACAAGTCTTTATTTGACTGGCAGGCACTGACTGACACAAGAGTCCTGATAGGACTCCAGCTTTTCTTAGTATGTATAAATATTTGAATGAGGGAACTAAATGTAATATTTTCAGATTTACAGATGACAGCAAGCTAGGTAGGAGGGTGAACCGTGAGGAGGATGCAAAGCTGCTTCAATATGATTTGGACATGTTGAGTGTGTGCGCAAATACAAGGTAAATGAAATATAACATGGATAAATATAAAGTTAGAGATAATAGGTACTCCAGATGCTGGAGAATCTGAGATAACAAGGTATGGAGCTGGATGAACACAGCAGGCCAAGCAGCATCATAGGAGCAGGAAAGCTTGACGTTTTGGGCCTAGACCCTTCGTCAGGAATTTCCTGCTCCTATGATGCTGCTTGACCTGCTGTGTTCATCCAGCTCCACACCTAAATATAACGTTATTCAGTTTGGTAGCAAAAATATTGAGGCAAAATATTATCCTAATGGCTATAGATTGAGAAAAGGGGAGGCGCAATGAGACCTGCATGTCTTTGCACACCAGTCACTGAAAGTAAGTGGGTGAGTACAGTAGGCAATGAAGAAAGCGAATAATGTGCTGACCTTCATTTCGAGAGGATTCGAGTACAGAAGCAGGGATATCTTGCTGCAATTATATAAGGCATGGTGAAATCACACCTGGAGACAGCTTCGGTCTCTCTGTCTGAGGAACAATGCTCTGCCTATTGGGGAGAGTGCAACAAATGTATACCAGACTGATTCCTTTGATGGCAGGACTGACGTATGAAGGGAGACTGGGTCAATTGGGATTATATTCACTGAAGTTTGAAAGAATGAGGGGGCATCTCATAGAAACCTGTAAGATTTTACCAGGACTAGATGTGTAAATGCAGGAAGGCTATTTCTGATGACCAGGAAGTCCAGAACCAGAGGTCACAATCTAAAGATACTGGTTAGGCCATTTAGGACTGAGATGAGGAGAAATCCCTTCACCCAAAGAGTGGTGAGCCTGTGGAATTCTCTGCCACAAGAAAGTGGCTGAGGAAAAAATATTGAATGTTTTCAAAAAGGATTTAGATATAGTTCTTGGGGTTAAAGAGTTCAAAGGGTATGGAGAGAAAATAAGAAGAGGACCAGATTGAATGGCAGAACAGACTTTAAGGGTCAAATGGTGTATGTTGGCTTCTATTTTCTATGTTTCTTCATCTATGGTTTGTAAACAATATGAGGCTAAAACACAGCAAATATATAGCCACCAACAATTGTCTTTCTTATGGAGAATCTGGAAATGATCCAGCTCACTTTTGAATGTTTGAACAAAAATAGGCTGCCTTGAAATTTGAGTAACAGCCCTTTCAGAGTTTCTACTCCTCACATATTCCTGATCTCGGCAATTATAATACCAGCTGTGCAGGTGAAAATGCGTAGGTAGGAAAGAACTTGCACTTTTATGTGGCACATTTTATGACCTCAGGACGTCCCAAAGCATTTTGCAACCATTTAAGAATTTTGAATGTTATCTGGTGCAATATAGGAAACACAGGTATTGTCAAGGGGACAGAAAGGATCTAAAAGAGTTAATACGATTGAATTCAATAAGCACTGCCCATTGTGTTGATGTAGAGGATCTGGTGGGATAGTAAATAGGATCTTGTGGCAGAAAGACCAAAGGCTAGGTCCTCCCAACAGTCTTTGTAAAACTGTAGAGCCTATTCTTAAAACCTGAAAATAGTTGGAGGGTTGCAATAAGTTAGAGCTTGTTTGCTCCACAAAATTCTTCATGTCAAGATTAGGAAGAGATTACCCTCACAAATAGTAAACCACACAATCCCTTAAAGAATCCAAACACTTAGAAACTACAATGACAACACACAAAACAGCAGTAAAGTCTCATAAACAGCATGTGATAATGACTAAATAATCCTTTTTACTGATGTTGGATGACAGACAATATTGTCTGAAGCACAACAGAAAAACGCCTATTTTGAAAGAAAATGCTTTGGAATGGTCTATGTAACCTGTGAGATCTTGGTTTAACATTTCATCTGAAAAAATGTATCGCTAACAGTGGAATGCATCCTCAGTACTGTCTACCTTGATTTTGTGCTCAAGGTTCTGAAGTTGACTTGAACCCATGACCGTATCTGATTCAAAGGTGTAAATTGTATCAACGGATACCAGGACTGGAGCAAAATGAGATTGCCTCTCAGAAATACATTTGTAACACACCATTTTGGCTAAGACTGATTAATCAACACTAAAGGAAACAATTACAAATGCTTGAAATCTAAACCAAAACAGCGATAAATGGAGTAAGCATTTCAGATTGATGATCTGTCACCATGATTGATAGCTCAACTCTTAAATATTGTGCATCTGTAATTCCATACTTATGAGGGAGAATGCAGCTTGGGAAACTGCAGATGCACTTCCTGTGTGTGATGGTCCTTGCTGGGAGTATCAGATCAAGGAATTACCCCAAATATTCAAATCTATGACCAGATTTTTCTACCTTCATCTCATTGTTGACTTTCAAATCATTTTAATTCAGCTTTTACCTCTTCTAATTTCTGCACTGTGCTCTGCCTATATTGGCATTCTATCTGTGTGCTACAGTCCATTTTTATGGCTATAATATTATTCGTTAGCTATGGAATGTTTTCTAAAGTGTTTGATTACAATAGCATGCTCACTGCCTGATTCACTAAATATATTACGCAAAACTTCAGTTAACAGCTATTAGTCAAGCACTTCAGAGTGACAGAGGAACGATCATTGCAGACATAATAATCCTGATGGTGCAAAGCAATTACATATTTGTCTGGTGGGATAATTATGTCTAAACTTTACTTGACCGTGCAGGGTTCAGATATCAGTTACTTGGCATTTTTCGAGCGGCTGATTACAGTTGTTCATTTTTCAATAAAGCCTTTATGAGGGGAAAGAAAAGAGTCTGCATTGTGACTGGATTAAATCACAAATGGATCACAAAATACTGTGGGGTTACAAGAGTCCTTCTGTGGCTCAGTGAATTGACAGATGTCGAAAGTGTTTTCTAGCTGCAGGAAATTGACAGAGGTTGTTCGGTTGGCACCCATCGGTCATTAAAAAGTTAGCATCAGTAATTCACTAAGATTGCCTGCTGACAAGCTGAATGCTAATTCCATTTTGAGCATTCAATCAATATCTGAGGGAGAAAATAGATTAGAAGATGAGCAAGTTAAAGTGGAGGCACTCCACTTCAGCGCAAGTGTAAACGCTGAGGTCAAAACAGTGAATCACGCATAGAAATGAACAAATTACTGAAGCAGAATTTTTTAAAATTCTGAAAAGCAAAGCCTATACTTATTATACAGATTTAAATATGGGAGTTGGTGTGTTAAGGTGAATGTCTGGTGTAATATCCCTTAAAAATGATTCCAGGTAGTCATAATTGTTCCATTGTATGTTTTTGCAGCTGTGCACCAGTCTAAACAGTCGCAGGCCTGTCTTATTCTGTGATAAATAACATGTTTCCATGACTGTGTAGAATAATTTATGAGAACCATGGAATGGAAAACATGGGGCATGCAGGGTACTAACTTTTAAAGGGAGCAGTTGTTCCACTTCTCAGTTTCAACTGGGCTGCCTCGCAGATGAGTTGCGAACCAGGTTGAAGACATCAGGTCAGACCATGAGACTACAACAACACAGCAAATAAGAGCATAATTTGCTCATCATGTCTACTGTATCATTCAATGAGATCAGGCTGATCTCCTCACCTTTCACTTTACTGCCATATCCCTATAATCCTTGATCCCTGATTAAAAGCCTGTCTGTCCTAACTTTGAATATAACTAACAACCCATCTCGACAGCCGTCTGTGGAAAAGAGTTCCTTAGATACACTACCCACTGAGAGAAGAATTTCCTCCTCATTTTTCCCTTCAATAGGGAACACATTATTCTGAGACTATACCCTGTGGTTTTAGCCTCTCCCACGAGATGAAACACACTTTCTGCATCTACCCAGCCAAGTCCCTCAAGAATCTTATATGTTTCAATAAAGTCGCCTCTAATTCTTCTAAACTCTAATGAGTACAGGCCCAACCTACTCAACTGCTCCTCATAAGAAAATTCCTCCACACCCAGAATCGACTTTCTCTGGCCTGGCACCAATAGCAGTAGTTATTTCCTTAGACAAAGAGCATAAAACTGCCCACAATATTCCATGTGTGGTCTGGTTAGTGCCTGATTTAGTTTCAGCAAGATCTCCCTATCTTTGTACTTCTTTTGAAATTTGCCTTCCCTATTACCCACTGAATTTGGATGTTAGCTTTTTGTGATTCACGGACGAGGACACTCAACTTCCTGTATGAAGCATTCTGTAGTCTTTCCCCTTTTAAATAGCATTCAGCTCCTCCATTCTTCCTGTCAAAATGCATAGACTTACATTTTCCCATATTATGTACCATCTGCCATGTTTTTGCCCTTTCACTTAGTCTGTCCATATCCCTCTGCAGACTCTTTGTATCATCTCCACCACTTGCCTTCCCTCTAACTTTTTGTGCCACTCACAAATTTGACTACAAACCGTTGTGGGCCCAGCACTGATTCCTGTAACACTCCACTTGTTACAGGTTGTCATCCTGAAAATGCTTCCCATATCCTAACTCTGTGACTTCTAGAGTTAACCAATCCTTAATCCATGCTGACAGACTAGCCCCAACACCAAAAACTCTAATCTTATTACATATAGTGCTTTATTGATGCCTTTTGTTAATCTAGTCATCTACTGATTCTAGATCTACTGGTTCTCCTTTATCTATCCTGCATGTTACCTCCTCAAAGAACTCTATAATAAATACATTAGGTATGATATCCCCTTCATGAAGCTATATTAACTGTGCTTGGTTATATATGTATTTCTAAATGGTGTACCATGACATCCTTTATGATAGACTCCAATATTTTCCTAGTGATAGATATTAAGCTAGTTGGCCTATAATTATCTTTATTTGACTTCATTTTTAGAATAATAGTGTTACACTGGCAATTATCCAATCTTCTGGTACTATATGTTTTTATATTACTTGCTAGTTGACCTTTACAGTTTATTTTTCACTTTTTTGTCAGCTTTTGTTGGCTTTGAAAACTTCCCCCGTTCTCTCGTTTACCACTAATCTTTGCCATATTGTGTGTTATTTTCATTTCAATTTACTGAAATCCTTAATTTCCTTAGTTAAGCACGGTTGGTTTATTCTCATCCTAGAATATTTCCTCACCACTGGAATATAGCTTTGCTGTGAGTCATGAGCCTTTTTTTTCAATATGCTTGCCATTGTCCTTGCTGCTGAATTCCTTTCCCTGTTCACTCCAACCAGTTCTGCCCTCATCCCGATGTAATAACTCTTATTTAAGTTTGGCAAAGTTGTTTCCAATCTGAGGAAGAGTTACTCGACCTGGAACGTTAACTCTGACTTCTCTCCACAGATACTACCAGATCTGTCGAGCTTTTCCAGCAATTTCTGTTTTTGTCTCTGATTTGCAGCATCTGCAGTTCTTTCCAGTCTAAGTTTCTCTTAAACTTAATGGAAAATTCGACCACATCACGGTCACTGTTCGCGAGGGGATCTTTCACTCTGAGATCATTTATTAAACTTGCCTCATTATACATTACTAGCTCCAAAATAGCCTGATCTCTGGTTGGATCTACAATATACCATTCTAGGAGGCTGTGAATTCTTTCTCATGGCTACATTTGCCAATTCAGTTTTCCCAATCTGCATGAAGATTAAAACCCATGATTAAATTTCCATAAGGCTATATCCATTAACCTCAATTCGTGCTGTAAATTAATTTAGTTATTTTTGAATACCCTGCATGTTGGTGTAACAAGCCATGATTTTGCCTTTTAACCATAGTTTCCCACTTTGACTATTTTTGCTACTTTTTTTACAATTGCTTCCACTGTTATTTCCTGTCCCACCCTTGATATCGTTATCAAAATAGTAACCCTGTAATGCCACCATATCCTTTTGCTTTGTAAGCCTACATGCTCCCATTCCCTAATCCTCCCCACTTCTAATTAGTTTATACTCTCTCTACAGCCCTAGTTATTAGGGTTGCTGGACATTAATCCCAGCATTGTTTAACTGACCCCTGTTCCACCAGAACAGCGCCCTACTACCACAGTACTTATTCTAGAAACTCATTCCTACCACATTAAACTTTAAGCCATGCATTTAACTCCTTGACTTTATCTACCCTGTGCCAATTTGACTGCGGGTCATGTAGTAAACTAGAAATTATTACCTTGAAAGTTCTGCTTTTGAATTTGGCTCCCAAATCTAAAATCTTTCAGTAGAAACCCTTTTACAGTCTTATCAATGTCATTAGCACCCATATGTGTGATGACAACTGCTTTCTTCCCTCAAAGTTCTTCACCAGCCCAAAGAGATGTCCTTAACCCCCCCCACTGGGAAGGTAACACATCCTTCTTGACTCGTACTCACAGCTGCAGAGAACAGTATCTACGCCCCTAAATATACCATCCCCTTTACTACTACATTCCGTTCCCTATTTGAATGGCTCCTCATACCATGGCGTTATGGTCAGTTTGCTGATCCTTCTTGCAGTTCCCTCTCATTCACACATCTTGCAAGAACCTAGTAACTGTTGGACAGTTATAGGAACCGAGACTTCTTCAGAGCTGCCTTTTGGGTACCAATCCTGGCTCACCTACCATCACACTTCCCTGTCCTCAATCCCATGTTTGAATTACTTAATCTAAGGGATGTGATTCCTTCCTGGAGAATTGTATTCAGGTACCTTCCCACTCCCTGATGTGATGCAATGTCTGTAGCTCAGAATGCTGTCCTCAATCGGTTCCTAAGTTGCTTAAGCTGAAAACGTTTGCCACAGATGTGTGCACCATGGATTGCCATCTCTATTGTATTTATCATAGTAATTAATTAAATCATTTGAATATCCCTGCTATTTACTCTTGAAGAATTTCCAATCTTAACACTTTATTGTATATTTTCTCTTGTTTTATGCGCTAGTTGTAAACTTTATGGCTAACAAGCATTTTCAAGGAAAAAAGAGAAAATAAAGGCTAGAGATTTGAGTATGAGCTAAGGATCTTACTTTTACTTTAAAGATTAGAAACTAGAAATAATCTCCCACCATAATCATCAATCAGCTGTTTTGGTGAGGCAATTACAACATCTTTCCCTCCGCTGAAATGATGCGACACTCCGAAAGCTTGTGTTTTCAAATAAACCTGTTGGACTATAACCTGGTGTTGTGTGATTTCTGATCTTGTCCCCTGTTGAACTTCTTGATATGCTCAACTTGGGCATTCTGTTGTAAAAGTTGCATTTTCATGTGCTAAATTGCACTAAATTGACTATTTACATATGCTCGAACACAAAAGGTCTATCTGAGTCAGTTAATGAGGATTTGTTTTCGGACAGTTCATAATTAGGCTACTCTTTCAATGTAAAATACAATCTGCAAGATGATAGACCTTCTCAAAGCTCGCAAATACAGACTTTTAAACTGCCGAATTCATTTTTGTGTCAACTATAAAGACTAAATTAGTGTTCAAAAATAATGATTTCCACGTGGGTTGCCTGAGCTTGTCAGATGATGACAGCAGCCATTTTAGGTCAATGGTGTGTTTTTTAAAACTGTTTTGAGTCCATGAAACATTCACGTGTTATAGCAAATGATGGAAGTTAAACAATGATAGTCTAATTTCACTGCAATTAAAACTGGCAGAACAATAATAAACAGGTAAACTCATTGGTTACACAAGCATTAGAGAGGTCATCTTCATCCTATATCCTTTGAAATTATGACTTGATTGTGGGTGGGTCATATTGAACTCAATTTGCTCTATCATTGCCACCGTTTTTGTCACACTCCTCAACCAATTCCTCAAATTGAAACCACGCATTACAACTCAATGTCCTAATTGATGCAGAGCTGAGCTTCTGATTTCATGTGTTCTCCAACACACAGCACAATTATTTTCACCTCTGTAACTTTGTTGTCAGTCTATTTGCTCCAACCCTCTTTCTCACACCAAAACGCAGCTATTCCAAACTTCTTCAGATTGGCTTCAACCATAAACTTTATTTAACCTAAACTCAATATTCTGTTCTGCACCAATTTTCTCGCCCCTCACATGTGTACACCAACCTATATTGCCTCTCAGTCCCTCAAAATCACAAATTTAAAATTAAGGGGGTAAAAGATCATTGGTGTTAGGGAGGAATGTGGAATAATCAGACTTGATCTATTGAATAGAGTCATAGGGTCATACAGCACGGAAACAGACCCTTCGGTCCGACTCTTCGATGCCAACCAAGTTTCCTAAAATAAATCAGTCCCATTTGCCTGCGTTTAGCCCAGATCCCTTTAAACCTTTCCTATTCATGTATGTGTCCAAAAGTCTTTTGAATGTTGTAACTGTACCTGCGTCTACCACTTCCTCCGACAGTTCCACATATGATGTGTGAAAAGATTGCCCCTCAGATCACTTTCAAATCTTTTTTCTCTCACCTTAAAAAATGCCCTCTAGTTTTGAACTCCCTCACCCTGGAGAAAATACCTTTGATATTCATCTTATCTATGCACATCATGATTTTATAAACCTCCATAAGGTCACCCTCAGTGCTCTAGTGTCCAGTGAAAAAGGTCTCAGCCTATCCAGCCTCTCCTTGTAACTCAAACCCTCTTGTCCCAGCAACATCCCAATAAATCTTTTCTACGCCCTTTTGAATTTAATAATATCCTTCCTATAGCAGAATGCTGGAGGGGATGAGTGACCTGCTCCTGTTCCTAACTGGTCACACAGTCATGGAGTTACACAGCACGGAAACAGACCCTTTGGTCTAACCAGCCCAAGCCGAACATAATTCGAAACTAGACTAGTCCCACGTGCCTGCTGCAGGCCCATATCCCTCCAATCCGTCCAATCATCCTCATGCTTAGTTCCCTTAATGACACCTCATCTTACTCCCCTGTTACCTCATCTAGTGCAAAAATATTTTAAGAATGTTGTATTTCTCTAACATTGGGTTTTGTCACCTTCTGCACTCTTTTTGCCCCATACTGGTTGCAATTCCTTTAGCCATTTAAGCCTGTTTATTTGCAATTTTCTCCCTAAATCTCTCCACCTTCTACTCTTCCTTTAAGATGCTCTTAAAATCTTTCTATTTGAAAAAGCTCCAGTCACCAACCTTCTTTACCTTGATGTTGATTTTTTTAAAAAGTCTAACTATGTCTTCGTAAAGAAACCTTTTACACCTTACTGTTATGTAAGTATACTTTGTTGTTCTTCATAAATCTCTGTATCTAAATGTGCAGAGAACACTGTTACTCTGATGGGAGGGATGTGCATTTATTGCTGCCCCAGAACGAGTCTGGTTTATCAATCATTTCAAAGACCAATTTGAAATGTTAAATTAATGACAAAGGCTAAGGTTGCAATATCACACATCATAATTAATGTCAGTCATTAACTCCAGGCAAGCCAAGCTGACAAAAAGGCATTTACTGAATCAGAATTCAAGAGCAGTATAAAACAGAATACAGAAAGGGATGGCATCAATTATTATTCCTTACTTTGTTGGAGCAATAGATGGATGATGTAGACATTAATAACGAAATGCTTAGGACCCTTTCTGAAATAATCACCAATAGACACTGATCTAATATTCAAGAAATGAGCACTAGATTTTAATCAGAGCTGTCAGGAAATCCAGTAGAGTTTAACAGTCTAGACTAAAAATTAACGTACCCTGCAATCACAAAATGATTTTAAAATGGGGTAAAAGTAGATGTAAGGTGATATTCAGATTTCCAAAATCCACTCTGTTGCAGGAGTGTTGGCATGTGTCTTTATTTCCTCTGCAACAATACCTGAAGTTACATAAAAGATAAATTAATATGTAAACATGTAAGTATTCATATCCCAAGTAAAAATCATTTGATTCTTTTCCATTTCTAGTATCCACTTTCAATACTGCCCCTCCCACTCTCCTGGTGACATGTCTGACCATGGCCTCCTCCACTGTGAAGCCAAGGGTAAACTGGAGAACAACATCTGATGTTTTGCCCTGGGAGCCTACAGCCCCATGGCCTGAATATTGAATTTACCAGTTTCAAAATCTCTCCACCCCCAACCTGTCCATCTTCCGACTCAGCTATCCATTCCACCCTTCCCACTAACCAACAGCAATAACTCCCTACCTGCATCCACTTGTCTCCATCTCAGCTATCCTCACCCCAGCCTACCCCCTCCCTCTATTTATTTCTGAGCTCCCCTCCCCTCTCCAGTCCTGACGAAGGGTTTCAGCCCAAAATGTTGACTTCTTTGGTCCTCAGATGCTGTCTGACCTGCTCTGCTTTTCCAGCTCCACGTTGATTGACTCTTTTAAACAAACCTTACTATTGTCAACAACTGATTCAGTTAAACTGAAACTATGCTGTACGTTGAATTCTGAAAACTGACGTCTGTTTACAACGGCTCACATTCAACATGTAAATATTCTCCTTAAGATTTGCTGAAAATTAACATTGCTTTTATTTTCTTAACAATAAGTTATCTTAAATGTCATCGAAAATCACTGCAGAATAATGTTGTACCGTTGTAAAGTAAACATTTGATAGGGTAGGCAGGAGCAGACATAAAATGCTGCCATTTAGAGTAATCCTCTAATAATAATGCTATATTTCCCACAGAGTTCACCATTCCTAAGAGACCCTCTAAAACCACCACTGAAAAATCACCGTCATTTAAATGTGCGTGCTTAAGTACTGTTAATACCTTTCCCTATTGGTTCCATACATTTTATATAAAATAGTTGAGTAAATTAAAACATCATTAACTAAAAATAACAAGTTAAAATACATTTGCAAGATTATTTTGAGCTTAACCTTTCTTAATTAGATTGTTTGCCTTATCCCATTATAACAGCAATATATATAAAAAGTCCCATCAGACATAGACAGAGTGGTAAAATGCATGTGTGCTTTTAAAACTAATAAATATGCATGACGTATTTCATGGTGACAGGTAATTTTATGATTTAGCTGTTTCTATTTCTGTAAACTTCACTGAATGGTAGTATTGACAACTATTGAGCCTGTCCTTGTGGTCATTTTAGCAATGACTAGCAGAGTAAAATAAAATTGTAATTACAAAATGGGACAAGTGGTTCCAATTGGCTATTCTGGTAGAGACTCACAGAGCCTTGGTAGCATATAAAGTGTGCACTTAGGGATTAATGTTTACATTCTAATTATCATAGGCCTGAGGTCTTCAACCTTAGTAACTAGAAGAGCCATTTTTTAAAAATTTGTCAAAGTGAAAATCTTCAAAGCTGTAATCATTGACCAGAAACTCAACTAGACTCACAACATAAACACAGTGGCTGTGAAAGCAGATCAAATGCTGGGAATACCGCATCAAGTAACTCACCTCCTGACTCCTCAAAGCCTGTCCTCCCTCTACAAGGCACAAATCAGGAGTGTGATGGAATACTCACCACTTGCCTGGATGAATGCAGCCCCAACAACACTCAAGAAGCTTGACACCATCCAGGACAAAGCAGCTTGCTTGATTGGCACTACATCTACAAATGTCCGCTCCATCCCGCACCAATGCTCAGTGAAGTCAGTGTGTGCGATCTACAAGATGTACTGCAGAAATTAACCAGAGATCTTCAGAAAACACTTTTCATCCCATGATCACTTTCATCTGGAAGGACAAGGGCAGCAGATACATGAGAACACCACCACCTTCAATTTCCCCTCCAAACCTCTCACCATCCTGACTTAGAAATATATCGCTGTTCCTTAACTGTCACTGAGTCAAATACCTGGAATTCCCTCCTTAATGATATTTTGGGTCAACCTACAGCAGGTAGACTGCAGTGGTTCAAGAAGACAGCTTACCACCACCTTCTCAAGGGCAACTAGGGATGAGCAAGACATGATCGCCAGCCAACAATGCCCACAAGGGAATAAAAAAGCATATTATTTCTGAAGCATCAACAGGAAGAAGACATTTATGGATTTTAAGTGACAGCTTTTTACTTACACTCATAAATATGTTAATAGTAATATCAATGAAAGAGGGCGTTTGATTAGCAGATATATGTAAAAGACTTTGACCACAATTTACTCATTGAAGCATGCTTTCTCACCAGTAAATTGTTTATTGAAGTTTAAAACAGCAAAACAAACTATTCAAGTAACGTCAACTCCTCCCTAAAATAACATGCAATCACTTTCATGTGATTTCTCTTGCAGGATTTCTTTGGAGAGTTGTTCAATGTCTGGACAATATGCTGTCATTTTCATTTTCAAAAAGGGCTGTAAACTTTCATAGATCAATTGGCTTCTCAACTTGCGTTTTATGAAATTCATGCTTGAAAGCACTTGTTCGCACTGGAGCTGAATTTATGTCCTTAAAATGCTAGCTGCTGATATTTATGACCCTTTTGGCCATAAGCTCTTCAGAGATAAAGGCATGGTTTCAATGTTTTGAATAATTTCACTTTTGTTTTTCAATTCGCTGTGCACTGCACTGAAACTTTGATAGTGTCCTTTTACACATTCACGTTCTGTGAGCAGTTTGCCTCATTTTACAATATCATGAGCTGCCGCAGAATTAGAAGCAGTTGAGTCACCTGATGACGTTCGAAATTTCTCTGCCTTGTTCTTCAGCTCCTCACTTTTTTTTTTGCGTTTTTCTAGTCGGGTAACCCCTCCAGAAAATGCACTATACCTTTCAGTACAAAGTCGTTCCAGATTTGATTTCTTCCTTTTGGTGAATTTCTCATTGCAAATAAGATACACGTGGAGGCCCGTGAATTTGGAATGAATGGAAATAAAATCAGTACATTGTTTTGAAATTCTTCATTCTCTTCAAATCTTCATTTTTTGTGCAGTTGTTTTCAAGGTAGCTTGAAAATAAGGGCCAGAATCCATTTGTTCCTCCAATGATTTATTTGCTAGCTAGCATTGAGCAACAGCCTTGATACAGTGGCCAGAGTGAATGTGTCCTTTTATTGACTTATGTAGTTCCCTGTATGCAATCAGTGGTGCAGCGTATGTACCAATCAAGAGCGCCTCTGTCACACTTGAATAGTCAGTGGTGTACATTTACCCAATCATGGAGAGCTAACACAATTCATACTGATCAATCAGTTTACAAATATGGTGTCTAACCAGATTTTTATTTCATGCACAGAATGTGGGCATTGTTGTCTGAGCCAGCATCTATTTCTTAACCCCAATTACCTTTGAGAAGTGGTAGTGAGCTTCCTTCTTGAACTGTCACTACCCATGAGAGGTACGTACTCACAGTGCTATTAGGATGCAAGTTCCAGGATTTGGACCCCACAACAGCGAAGGAACAATGACATAGTCCCAAGTCAGAATAATGGCTTGGCAGGGAGCTTACAGGCAGTGTGATGTTCCCATGCATCTGCTGTCTTCGTCGGTAGAGGTCACAGGTTGCAATGATGCTGCCATGTGTGAGTGGGATGATTGAACAGAAACTAGAGACAAAACTAGAGTGAGTGTGTTCATTTATTGAATAATGCCTTTGCTTGCAAGCAACTTAATGAGTGGACCAATTGGATAGGATAATACACAGGGTAGTCCTGGTGAAGTATTTAAACCAAAAAATTTTTAGACAGCTGATGATTTCTTTTAATTACTGTTTCTGCGTTGGGAGCATATTGTAGGAACAATTCTCTGAAAATTTACTCAATCAGTGTTGAAAGGTGTGTGTACTTTGCAGCTGCTTGCGAGCTACAGATTAGACCATGGTGATATATGAGCTGCCAACCCGTGTCACAGACACTCACATTTCATGAGAGTAATATGACGGTAGTAAGTATACTCAAAACAAATTCAACCAATAGCCGATGCGCACCGTAGAAAGGTTTATTCTGCAAATCACCCTCTCATATTCTAAAGGTCCACAGTAGTTACCAACCAAGGTTCACACATGGCCATTTGGATGAAATACAGATACTAGAGATGCCAATACCAACTCCCAGCTTGTGCCTGTGTAAATGAAAACACTGCGACGAGATTTTCCCAGTGAGAGGCAATCTCATGCAATGTACCATCCTGGCCCGTTTTGTGAATGACGGGAGCTCCACATTTCCGAGATTCCGCTCAGGGCTTCCTCACACTTGTGGAAGCACACTGCCATTCTGACAATCAATGCGCTGACCAATAAAGGCTAGTGTACCAAATACCTTCTTCACTATCACCTCTACCTGTGACTTCACCTTCAAGGAACTATTAACCTGCACCCCAAAGGTGTCCTTGTTTGGCAACATTCCCCAGGACCTTACCATTAAGTGTATAAGTACAGCCCTGATTTGTCTTTGCAAAATGCAGCACCTCACATTTATCTAAATTGGCGCCAGCTTTACCCCTCTTCCATGGCTACATTCATGCCTAGGTGTCATTGGAGTCCACCAATATTCTAGATGTCTTTAGAGAGAGGTGGGCACCGCAAGGAGTGGAGTGCTTCATCTCCCCATTCAACTCCTCCCGCTCTCCCTACCTCTCCCACACCTTTAGTGGTTTACATTGCCCTTAATGGGCTTTACGTGTAAATTTTTTAATTGGAAACATTTACTGGTGGTGATTAATTGATGAAAGCACAAATACCACGGTGATTTGGTGATGAGAAAACATAAACACAGAGGTGGAGATGTTAATAAGATGCAGGTTCAGTGTTCTGAGCAACAGTGCGGAGGTGGTCACATGAACCATTGGGTGATTAGCCAGGCAGTGTGAAACTGGCTTTGGTGCTCCTGGACTTGTCATAAAATTAAAAGAAAAACAGCCCTCACCCCCACACACCACCCCCCTCCAACCGAGCAAAGTGCTCCCCATGCCTCACCGATGCCAAATTATGCTATCTAATGTCTCAACCCATTGCCATGCCCCTACATTTCAGCCCTTCTTCACATTACCATTACCACTTCATGCCCTCTGTGTTAGCCTGCATCCATCTGCCCACCACCATGCAATTGCAAACAACCTCTGCCCCACTCATCTCCTTTCATCTTTCGACCCTCCATAATAACTCACCCAGGATCCATCATGGGAAGACTGTTGGAACTTCTGAATGTTTATGCAGACATTATTACCTTGTTTTTAAAAAAATCAACACCGCATTCAACAAAGAATTCAATACAATTAGATTCCTCAGGGTGACACAGTGGCTCAGTGGTTAGCACTGCTGCCTCACAGCACCAGGGACCCAGGTTTGATTGCAGCCTTGTTTGTCTGGAGATTGCACATCCTCCTTGTGTCTGCATGGGTTTTCTCTGGGTGTTCCTGTTTCCTTCCCACAGTCTAAAGATATGAGGTTAGGTGGATTGGTCATGGGGAATTGTCTGTAGAGTCAAGGGATGTGTTGGCTAGGTGGGTTGGCCATGGTAAAATGTGGGATTACAGGGATGGTATGGGGTCTAGGTCTGGGTGGAGTGCTCCTTGGAGGGTCATTGTGGACTCAAAGGGCCAAATATCCTCTTTCCACATTGCATGGATTCTATGATTCAACTAATTAAACCCATATAAAATTGGTTCAGAGATAGTAAGAACTGCAGATGCTGGAGAATCCGAGATAACAAGGTGTAGAGCTGGATGAACACAGCAGGCCAAGCAGCATCAGAGGAGCAGGAAACTGACGTTTCGGACCTAGACCCTTCTTCGGAAAATCAGATTTTCAAAGGGGTCCCATGCCTCTGTATAGGGGTACCTACTTTCCCAAAGAACTTCAGTAATTTTAAATCTTTTCCTGAAAAGTGTAAAGCACATAAATCATATTTCACGAAGCAGGGTGATGAAAATCATGTTGGAGGGAAGGCAGCTGTACTTTTACACATACTGCTCCCACGGCTGTGACCCCTGCAACCCATTCCCTCTCTCTCCTCGACAAAAATGGTGTATGCAGGTTCGGAGGTGCAATTCCAAAATTGAGACAATGGCAGTGACCCTTTGTCTCCATGGAAATTCAGGCCTAAGCCTGCTTAAATGTCCTTTAGCAAATTAAAACTTATTATTTCAGGCCATGCATATTTTCTTCCATTCTTGGAAATCATGTGAATGAACAAGTTTTGGTTGGCCTCACAACTTCCTGCATCATGGAAGAGAAATGGTTTAGTAGGTGAGAAACTGAAGGATGGTCCAAGCTTTCTGCATTAAAATGAAAAAAGTAAGGAAATGTAGATGCCATTTTGGCAAAGCAGGCATTGTTTCCCAACATTTTAATTCTGGTAGAAAACATTCCCCACAAGAAAGGCAAATCAGACGTTTGATCATCTTTGACTTGTGATTTTCCAACTACTAATTTAAATTGTCAGGAAGTCAGAAAGAACATAAGGTCAAATATTTGATTGTTCAGATTCCCGAATGATTTTGAAGATTGATCCTAACACCCCCGCTTTAAATATTTGTTGTTAAATTGACTGCACAAATCATTCAATGCACTCAAGGGCTTGTCAGGTAATACTGATACTGGATCATTAAAGCAAAATTCTATGGTCCTTCAGCTGCAGGCCAATGTGAGTCTGATGGAAGGTTCTTAAATTAGACAAAGAGCCAGTAACACAAACCTTTTCAAACAGTTTATTTGTATGCTTAAGGCATCATCTCCCTCATGTAATGCCAGTGTGTAATAAGAATTATGGTGAAGGATATTGATTGCAATAACAGGGATTTTTAGATTCCTGATCTGATTGAACATCATTGGGATGTACATTCTGCGAAGATTGGTGCACCATCCCAGTGAATGGTAAAAGTGGGGCATCCCTTAAGAGCCCAAACATATGCTATGGCCTGGATATACTAAGGTCTTGGAAACAAATTGCCGGCATTCTCCAGCCTCCTTATAATTGGGGCTAATGCAATTTTAAATGTTGATTTTAGGAAGGCTCACCCATTCCATCAGAAGCTACATATTCTGCAGATGTCTGTGACCTCCAGCGATACTCTTATATCTAAGATATGATTTATATTTCAAAGATCTTGTCTCCTTCTGGCTCCACAATCTATCACTGGGACATAAACTGAGGTCATGAGTGGGTGCATGCCATATTTAAGGATCTTAAATTCCCAGATTGGGTGTGCCTTTTTCTTCCAGTCAGTGATGCTTGGAAGTGATCAAAACAGAAGCCCCAGTTATTTGAGCTTTGTCAGAAGTTCCATGCAATATTAGAATCCTATGACAAAAATACCAGTGAGGGTGGTTCAGGGGGCGGCATGGTGGCTCAGTGGTTAGCGCTGCTGCCTAACTGCACCAGGGATCTGTGTTCAATTCCAGCCTCAGGTGACTGTCTGTGTGGAGTTTGCACATTCTCCCTGTGTCTGCGTGGGTTTCCTCCAGTTACCTCCCACAGTCTAAACATTTGCAGCTTAGGATGGATTGGCCATGCTAAATTGCCCTATATTGTTCAGGCTAGGTGGGTTAGCCATGGGAAATGCAGGGTTAAAAGAATAGGGTGGGGTGGGGTGAGTCTGGGTGGGATGATCTTTGGGGGCTTAGTGGGAACTGGATGGGTTGAATGTTCTACTTCCATACTGTAGAGATTCTCTGATAAAGAGCTGACATGATCATGTGCTTTCAGCAAGTATTGATGTTCACTTGAAATAGAGGTTGAGAAATTAGGGCTGCAGACCATAATTTCCACTCATTGAATTGCCTCTTCATTATCCTTAGGTACATATTATTAATCATTAGTCACCTTATATTATTTATTGGATGTATTATAGAACACCTTATGAATATGCTTCTGTTAAATTATTTTGTTGTGGTTGAAGAAGCTGTGCATAATCAACATAACATAATGTAACACATGAGACCACATACAACGAAACTGTTAAAATTCTATTCCCATTGCTAGTTTTAACATAAAAGCAATTACATTTTGCCAAGTATTGGCAGTTTTCTCATTTCTATGAGATACACCATTCTAAAATAAAATCTAATTTAATATTACAAAGAATTACCTGGCAAGAGAGAAAAGCAAAGTGTGATTTATTAAAGTAGAAATGTGGATCATTCTGATCAGTTTTGTCTCTGTAGAATTTCACTGAGCCTAAACAACATTCAGTGCCAGGCACACTATATTATTCAAAATGGGTTTATTTATATGCCAGAAGTAAGAGTACATAAAGTTCAACATGAAGCACTGCATCTGATTGCTCTCTGTAGTCCCTAATGTAGAACAATGATTAGCCACAGTATGAGTGAGACTGCTTGCAGGCAAACATTAGCATCATAACAGTCCTTTTGTGTTCTTTCATTAAGGTCAATAGGTACATGAACATAAATTAGAATACTGGACTGCAATTTTATTTAAGTAGATCACGTGTAGTCCTTCAGTTGGATCTATATTACATCTGTGCACTAATCCAGCACTAATGCAGGAAGTGCAGCTTTTAGAGTAATCCACAACCTTTCCGTAAAACATATGAATGCACAAAAACAAACCAATGTTTGGTGTCATTTGCTGAAATTATGTAATCTACAAACTGGGACAATTTGAGTCAATACTGAATATAACATTAAATAATTGGTGCCAATTGGTGATTTTTCCTGGTTTGCTCAAGTTCCAAAGATATTTAGTTTATATAAAATAGGCCAAGCAGCATCATAGGAGCAGGAATTGCTTGGCCTGCTGTGTTCATCCAGCTCCACACCTTGTTATCTCAGATTCTCCAGCATCTGCAATTCCTATTATCTCCAGCTTATATAAAATGCCTGGTTTTTATATTTATATAACATATATATATATGATCTATAATTAGAAAGTTGTAGGCAGATATGACTTGGCTTACAAGGCCGTGTTGCTTGTCCTGTAAAAGTATTCGGTGCATTGCAGACTAACATAAAACATGATGCTGAGGGTTTAGTAAAGGTGTCAGTCACGTGGTCCACTAGTGACAGCTGGAAGGGAGCAGCAGCTCCCACCCGGGGTGGAGATTATGGCTCAGATTTTCCAATGGGATTGTAGTCATTGCAGCAGCTTTGACAATAGATCACATCAGGACCATACGGAAGTCTGGATGCATATGACCCTGCAAGAAATGCACAGAACATGAAACTTCCAATATCTGCAAACCTCTAAAATCAACCCCCAATCTGTTAGAGTTGAAAATTTTGGATGGTCTTGACATACCTAGCGTAACTGTAATTTAGGAAAAGTTAGAGGGATTAAAACCTGTTCTAAATCCCATACGACAACTATATTAACCAACCTCAACTAGACCCAAACACTTCCACCCATGGAGATCTGACACTCCATAGACTTGACACTCACCCCCCCGATCAGATTGTCCTCTTAACCACTCAAGGGTACGGTACACCCCTGACCCCTGATCCAACATCCAGCAATTCTCCACACCTCACCCCTCCTCGCCCCTCAGGATCTGCGCCCCACACATGATCCAAGCCTCGACTGATATCTTGAACCCCACAGATTCCTTACAATAATCCTCCAGCTCCACCACCCAAACGCCCCATGTTCCCCTGACCTGACCTCAATTCTCTGTCAATCCTCCCCAGTAACTCACAGATACCAGACGCCCCACCTCACATCTGACCCAACATACCTGGCTGCATTGTAATGTCACCCCACCTATACCCACACTGACATCCCCAAACTCTCCCCTGAACCTAGGGGTTCAGGTACATAATTCTTTGAAATTTGTATCTCATATAGATAGTGTGGATAAGAAGGCATTTAGCACGTTTGACTTCATTGTTCAGATCTTTGAGTACAGGAATTAGGACATTTTGTCGAGGTTGCACAGGATGTTGGTGAGGTCTCTTCTGGAATACTGTGTGCAGTTCTGGTCTCCCTGTTATTGAAAAGGTATTATTAAACTGGAAAGAGTTCAGAAAATATTTACCAGGATTTTGGCAGGAATAGAGTTATAAGCAGAGGCTGGATGGACTGGGACTTTTTTCACTAGGGCATAGGAAGTTGAGGGGTGAGCTTATAGAGGTTCATTAAATCACAAAGGGTATAGGTAGGGTGAATGGAAGATGTCTTTTCCCTGGGGTGGGCGATTTCAAGACTAGAGGGCATATTTTTAAGGTGTGAGGAAAAAGATTTAACAAAGCCTTGAGGGTGGTTCATGTGTGGAAGTGGTGGATGTGGGTACAGTTAAAATGTTTAAAAGACACTTTGATAAGTACATGAAGAAAATTGGAAGGATATGGGCCAAGCGCAGGCAGGTGGGATCAGTTTATTTTGGGATTATGGTTGACATGGACCAGTTGGCCTGAAGGCCCCATTTCCATGCTGTATGACTCTATGACCCAATCCATCTCCTTCCCTCTCATCCTACCAACCTGCTACCCTTTCCACCCTTGTCGGTTGCCATCCTACCCACTCGCCTCACTCCCAACCTCCTTACCCTTACCCACTCACCTCACCCACACTCATTCTCTAGAAATCATGAAAAAACTTTGAATGTTGAAAGAAATGAACAAGGAAAATTAATTACCCCGAATAACAATGAAATAGGACATTTAAGATAAATTTTAAAATGATTGCGCTTACAATTAATCAATAAAAAAAATGTTTTAAAGGAACAGTAAAAGATAATAAAAAGCTATGTAATGCCGACGTGAGTTAGATTACAATTTCCTTAGAAATAGTAAGAACTGCCGATGCTGGAGTCAGAGATAACACAGTGTGGAGCTGGAGGAACACAGCAGGCCAGGCAGCAACAGAGGAGCAGGAAAGCTGACCTTTCAGGTCTGGACCCTGCTTCAGAAATGGGGGGATTTCTGTATTCTTTCCTTCCTGTGTTAATTTCTATGATGTTTGATTCTTCTCTTATTATTTTGGTTTGAAATCCTTTGGCATCATGGGGGAATTGCACCTTGCACTGTGTTAAGGTCTAGACAGTAGCCCACATAGGGAGACATCCAGGAGAAGCGGCTGCAAAAAATCTCAGAAAGGTAACTAGGTCTTTTTTATCAAAGATAATAGGTACTGCAGATGCTGGAGAATCCGAGATAACAAGGTGTAAAGCTGGATGAACACAGCAGGCCAAGCAGCATCATAGGAGCAGGAAAGCTTGACATCTCGGGCCTAGACTCTTCATTAGAAATGGGGGAGGGGAAGAGGGTACTGAAATAAAGAGGGAGAGAGGGGGAGGCTCCTCTCCACCTATCCTCTCCTCTATCCATCTTCTATCTGCCTCCCCCTCTCTCCCTCTTTATTTCAGAACCCTCTTCCCCTCCCCCATTTCTGATGAAGGGTCGAGGCCCAAAACGTCAAGCTTTCCTGCTCCTATGATGCTGCTTGGCCTGCTGTGTTCATTCAGCTTCACACCTTGTTATCTAGGTCTTTGTTATGATTATTGTCAAATGGATCTCATCCGCCAGTGATCAGAAATCATGCACCAATGTGTGCATATATGAAGCTGTGTATAAAGAGTACATACAGAAAGTTCCAGGGACTCAAGTAGCATTATTTTGGGATTCTAAACAGTTCGACCACAAATACACAACAAAACATGCTAGCAGCAGGGGAGCCTGGAAGAAGCATCAAAATTAGCAACTGAAGTGAATTTCGTGGTAAAGAAGAACAGGACTTTTTTTGGAAGATTCACCAGGATGTTGGGGACATTGTAACGCCAACAACAAATCGGAAAACAGAAGTAGAGGCAAGACAGCAATGAGCAATAACCTAAAGGGTTAGAAACAGTAGTACATACAGGAACAGATCCAGGGATCAGAAGAAACATGGAAGCCAACTTGCTACTCCCGGGAACATCCCAGGCAATACAGTGACCACGCCAGGCACAGGAATTGGAGGAATTGAAAGAAAAGGTTCATCAGGTATTGAAATATTTAAAGATTAGATAAGAAAGGCCAGAAGGACCAGGACAGTACGTCTCTTCATGGTGTGAAAACTAACACTAATGACATATTAACAAGATGGGGAATGGATGAGAATGCAGCATTGTGTGAAAATGTATTATGGGTGTTCAACACATTTTTTTGTTCATGAAAATATATTTACTGGATGCTCAAAAAGATGGAAGGGATAGTGTTTGATTCCCATAAAGAAAAGATGATAGGATGTTGTGTGATATTGATAGGATTGATGTTGCTAAATGAATGGCTAATTTGGAAATTATTCTTTGCGGGTCAGCTATAAAAAAAACCATTGTCTTGTTTCCATTTCATGGTGATTTTGATTACTTCTAACAAAGAGACTGTGAGACTTCCTATCTTTTTAACTGCAAGACAGAGATGATCCCCACACCACACACTTCTGCTCACTAGCACATACAGAGCATGGTTGAAACTAGTTTTTAATTCCTGTTCCTGTGTGTTCTTGAACGGGGAAAACATAAACATGTGTCTAATTCAGATTGCTTTCTTTTTCTACCACCATTTTCACACTTACAGAAAGCTCACAAGAGATTACAGTTCAGTTTGCATTATATTTCTCCTCTTTGAAACTTTCTTAAACTTTCCTTGACATCCATCAGGTATGACTTTCCAAGATCTCCATTGAGGCTGGGGATAATCCACATAAGTCTTCCAGGCGGTCACAGAAATACATTGCTCTGGATTTACATTGTCAGTCATTTTATTAATTTTTATTTGAAAAGCACGTGTTGTAATTAAAATGTCAGTATGTCTGTAGGTATTATTCGTGTTACACGTAAAATGATTGCTAACTGCATTCCCTCTGCTGCTAAGAGTAAAAGGAACCGCAATCCCCCTGACTTTTTCCATCTAGGATGCAGAAACGCCTGGGAATGGATTTGTTCAAGTTCAAACGGAAAATCTTTATTTTTGTCATTGACAATTACTCGAGATGGATTGAAGTCAACCATCTGCACAATATCACTGCAGCAGCAGTAATAGAATCACTCAAGAGAATCTACTGAACACGTGATTCCCAGACATTGTAGTATCATCAATGCTCCACAGTTTGCAAATGAGCAGTTAATGAGATTTGCAAACCAATATGATTTCATTCATGTTACCAGTTCACCCCACTATCCTCAAGCAAATGAAAGAGCTGACAAAGCACTGGGAACACTGAAAACATCACCGAAGAAAAACAAAGATTTAAACTTTGTGCTAGTAACTTATCAATGACAGATTAACTGATGAGAGGAGATTGATAATGCAGAATCCATGTCTGTCTCATACATCAAAGCTGAACATGAGTGAGAATGACCACCACAAAGTGAAACTGCACAAAGGGACAACCAAGGTTAAATGTCAATAAAACAGACATAACACAAGAGATACCATGGCCGCTGACTGGCATAGAAGTATGGGTAAGAGATCAACAGGGAGAAGGAATGATCATAGCAAAAATACCACAACTGAGAATGTATATGGTTAAAACAGACTATGATATTAAGTAGTGAAATTTTAATGTATTGGTATAATAGAACAACAAAAATAGAAAATTGGACTTAAGAGTCAGAAGCAGAAGGAGAACACTCTACAATAACCTGGGTGGGGAGCAGGGGAATTACTGACTGACAGAAATGACAATGTGGAACCTCCTCCACATCTATATGAGCTCAGAACCAGATCAGGGAGATTGGCTGAAGCATCACAAAGACTAATACTTTGGGGGAAGGTGTTTAGAAGATAAAGTAATAGGGATCAAGATTTAGTGGGGAAGTATAGAGGAAAACCAATGGTCTTATCGTCAGAAGCATATATGATGTCAGACTTGCATGAGAGGGAGGTGGAAGGGAACAGAAGCTCTAATCTCACGTGAAGATGGTGTCTGTATATGTCAGACTGTAAATAGGAGCTCTTTCAGAAAGTTACAAGGAATGAAGCAGTATTATCTTGGGATATTAAACAGGGTTAGACCCCAAACACACAATTAAAAGTGTGCAAGAAAGGTTTGAAAGATCTTATTTCTCTATTATCTCATCTCAAAAGGTCTAATCAGTTTTTGAGTTTAAAGTTGCTGCATGAACCTGTATTTTCAGTTTACTAGAAAATTTGATCTTAAACTCATGTTATCGCTTTTATACACCAACCAAATTTACAAACACGAGTTAATTATTCTTGTTTTTGGTGCTAGGCATAAAATTTTCTTTCCGTCTCCATTTTTTTTTGCAAAGCTTGTCCATAATAAAGCTAACATGTTAACGATGACTACTTCGAGCTCAAAATTTTGATAAATTTACTACAAGAAAGCACTTTGTTTACGATGAGAGCGCAATTTGTTTTCACTGAAATAATGAAGCACAAGCAGTGCCGTAAAAGTTGCGGTTCATAAAAAAAATTAGTGCACATTGCAGTTGTGTTTTTTTTATATATCTCTGGCAATCTGCAGAAGACCCTTCAGAGAATCCTTCTGTGTTGTTTTGTACTGCTGAGCACTCAGGCAATAACCTATCATCATTATTACAGGGGTCTGTTCATAAGCTCCTGCAAAAAGATGCTCTGAATCTTACAGCTCCATCAACTCAGTAATCTATTCAAATCAACTGGTGATGGATTTGACATGTCAATCGTACTCAAGCCCACATGTATGCAATTGTGGACTGAGCCAGAGTTGCAAGCAGCCTTTATTTGGCCAGCAATCTCCAGTTATAAACTTTTCCTTTCTTCAAAAAGGGAGGACTATGTAACCATATTAGTTCTTAAGATATGATTTTACAGAGGATGCCATCTACCCTTTCATGGCCAAAAATTAAATAACAAAGGAAACCTTTACTTTATCCTGCTTGCTCCAACATGACAAATGACAGAAGCATGATAATGATGTAAATATTTGCAGTTTACGACACAAAAACAGTAATTTCTGACAGCACTTGCTGGTAACAACATTAAAAGTGGTCTCTTCCGTGTTTTCACTAAACAATAAAAACATGGGTTGCAGAATGAAGTAAGTAATGTCAGAATTGTAATGTGTATTGTGTGACATGTGTGCTTTGATAACTGTTTCATCTAAGAAAAAATGCATGATCTTTTTTGACAGTCATTTTAGACTTACGTTTAACCATTATTGCTAAACTTCAAATCTCTGTTATCTGCAGTCTCCTTTCAAGTAAACAGCCTGACACCTAATTTACTAAACGTCGGGCTGACCCAGGATTTTCTCACTACCTCACAGGATATGTTCCATAATTTACTAGAAATTCAAAAGCTTATGTAAAATAATGTCTCCATTTGGCTGATTTCATACCAGTGGATTCCAGCAGCTGCATGAGAATTCACAGGAAAGAAGTCTTTTTGTTTTTGCAGAAATCCTATTTTTTTTTCCGTTCCTTGAGAAATGCGAACTTTTGCTGGAACATTGTTTAATGTCACACTCTGTGCGGAAAAAAAAACTGGAAAGTGATGAAAGCCTGTGCTACGTGAAAACAGATGCTGCCTAGGGAATGTGCTTTAATTGTTTCCAAATGCTGCTCATGTCTGTGAAAATCATCATCTTTTGTTAGCTAGGAATTTTTTTAAAAAAGTACAGGAAAAGTAATCTTTATGGAGCAGTAATGTTAGCCTTGGATATAATCGCCTTTGCCTTGCCATGGCTTTCCTATTATGTATTTAAAAAATTCAATACATGTCCTTTCATTAATGTATTTCATTTTTTTTACCTGAATAATAGCTGGTTCATTAAATCGTTTAACTTCCTTTGACCTTTTCTCCTACTCTAAACGTGATAATACTGAGACTTAATTAGAAAGGCCTGGATCAGACAGCTGGCAATCTCTGATGATACTGAAAACTCATTTTATTGCAACAAGAACGCTCAAAATGTTTCTACTTTCCTACAGCTCCCTAATGCATTCCACAATTGGTGTGTTCCTTATCTTTCAACAACTCAGCTGTCTACTATGCCTCAGTGGTAAGGTTTAAATGAGAAAACAACAGAGTCTAATCCTGTCTCTCTACTTTGCCTTAAGCTGATCTAGGCAGCTTGTAAGAATAGTATTTGTTAAGAGTCTGAAAGGCATCTGTCATTTTCTTCTGGTCCCTATTCCATAATATTTCATCCCTTTGCAATTTAAAATAAGCAGAAAGAGAGAAAGAAAACACATGGAAACATCCCTGTTTCCTGCAGGGAGACTTTGCATTTCACAGGAAGAAAATAACTGGGTTTTACTGTGTTATTTAAATAGCTCTTCTCTGTTGGAATCGTGCCATCTTGTTAATGAGTTTCAGAGCTGCATGTCTTATCCTCCCATCTCTAATGGCACCATTTACCAGGAAGATAATTTGTGCTGTTTTGATTAGCTTTTCCTTGCCATGACACTGGAAAGTATACAAAAAAAAGCGCAACTTTGATCGGCTGTCCAGGACTACGAGGTCACTTCTCTACATGATTTATTGGAAGTTAATGGCCAAATACTTTTTATCCTTGACCAGGTAATACCTTTTCTGTCCTCATGTGTCACTATCAGATAACCGTTGAAAACAAAACAAAAAGAAACTCCATTCTGAATAAGTGTTTGACATCAATTCAAAAAGCACTGAAGGCTGCATAGCATATTTGCAGCTAGCTATTGATGTCCACATTCATTCTGAAAAGGTATTTCTGTCAATGCTAGAATACAGATTCCAACCAGTCCCACACCTGCTATAAAAGTAAAATGCAGACATCTGTGTCACATATGTTACATTTGCTTCCTTGATTTTATTTATCTTTTCATGTGCTTTAACTATAAAAATGATGAATTAATTATGGGAGTTCTACATGTTTTTTTTAAATCTCCACTAGCCAATTTATAAAATATGCAAATTAAGGGAAGGAAAATAATAATTACATTGCACGGTCTGAGTTATTTCTCCCAAATAAAATAGAAGCTATTTTCCAGATTGTTAGAAGGACTTCAGCTTTGGCATTTCATTTAATCTTATTTCCCACAAAATCAATAAACAATGACATAAGCGAGAGGATGATTTGGCAGTGCACCACTGTTCAATTGCAGTGTTTTTGTAAAGTGTCATTTTGAACACACAAAGAAAGCAAGAAATGGAATTTGGTGCCTTTCATGGCTTTGTTCAGTTAATGTGTATCCTTAAAATGTAATTGTTCTACATGCGGAAAGCAAATGGTTGTATCATTAAATTTGCATGACTTCCATTTTGGATTGATTTATCTGTGGCCTGTGGAGCTCCTTCTCTTAATGGAAAAGAATTGAAGGATATTTACCATTGCCTGGGACTGCTTGTAAGCTCTGCATGGTTCTGTGTGCTGTGGAGCTTTCTGATTGGTCAGCACATCGCAAACACCAAGGGGTTTGAGTCAATTGTGTTTGCGGAGCAGGATTTATCTTCTCGCCAGCTTGTAACCCAATGCTCTCTGCCACTGAAGGTCAATGCTACAGTGTGACAGACAAAAGGAGTGAGGTACAGCAGAGGATGGCCTGCTGGGGGTCAGCTGTGACAGACTTGCCCTCTCAACCTGAGCAATGCCTTGTCACTTCGGCAGCTCCTTTTGAAAATGGTTGCTCTTTTGAGAATTCCAGAACGTCATTGCTTGTTGTCAAATCATAATGAAAATTCTTCCCTGTGGCCTCTGACCTGTTCCCTACACAGTTTCGGCTTTGTAAATTCATAACAGCATGAGCAAGGGGAGAACATCTCGTCAAATGAGTTTCAGGGAGATGTTTTTATTAGATGAATATGGACTGTGGGAAGCAGAAGACAAACAGAGGATGATGCTATATGTGCTGTCGCTCCCGTTCATTTGTGTGTTAGTTGCTTATGAGGTTCAGGCTGCTTACTCTCTGCTTTAGGGTAAACTGTTTCTGATATTTACAGTGCCTCCAGGCACAGGCTAGGTGACAGGAAGGCTGGCAGAATGGTGTGTGTGAAATGCTTTCTAACTGTCATAAAATTTTGCCAGAGGCAGAGTGCCGACGTGTTGAGAGCCTAATTTGGTCATTTAAGGTGACAATTAAAGGCCTCTTTTCATTTATGCTAACATTAAGCCAGTGGGGTTGGAACCTGGCAACCTTCCAGCTTGCTCCAATATACAGTTCACCCTTTTGGCCTCTCTGAGCCACCCAGACACCCCTGCAGCATAGACACTCCCTGCCCTCAGATGCACCTCCTTCCGTAGTTTAATTTATTCACTTATGGGATGTCGACATCGCTAGCTGGACCAGTGTTTATTGACCATCCCTAACTGACCTTGGATAAAACGTGCAAGGGCATTTCAAACTGAAAATGAGAAAAGTAAAGGACAAGTAGTAATGGTCTCAACAGAAGAAATGAGAGTTCAACACACACACACGCACACATAGATTAGAAATGAGAAGTAAGTCCAAAGAAAGAAAGAAGTTAAAAGATATGTAAGTCAGTTGGTGAAAAGCAGGTAGTCAAAAGTTACAGCCATTACAATGGATGTTACTGTAGCATTGAAGTCAGTTAAATAGTCAGTTTCAAAATTCTTGGCTTTGCAAGTTGATTGAAATTCCTTTATCACGATTCTTTTTGACAATGGTTGGTTGGCTGCACTCAGAGTGAATAGGTGTCTATTCCTTTTCATTCATTGTGTTGCAAGGGTGTTTAATGGCTGTTCTCAAACCTGTGACCTTGCTGCACACTATTTCACACACTATAACATCAAGCTGCTAACACATAAAAAAACAGAGTTGAAGCTTACTTCTAGGGAAGATGGTGGTATCGTGGTGACGTGATTGGAATCCCCATGACAGATGGTGAAATTTAAATTCAATAAAAATCTGGAATGAAAAGCTAGCCTAAAGTTGACCATGTAATCACTGTCAATTTTCATTAAAACTAATGACCATTAAGGAAAGAAGTCTTCCATCCTTACTTGGTCTGGCCTAAATGTGACTCCAGACCCACAGCAATGTGGTTGACTCTTTGCCTCTGGCAATTAAGCATTGGCAATCAATGCTGGCCGAGCCAGAGACCAGGAATAAAAGTAAACTTGTCCCTGTGCATTCCTGAAAGGGAAAAAGCACAAATGCAACCCAAACTGCTGTCTGTTCTCCCATCATGTCCACAGTCTCAGAATTACAGTTTAGTTTGTAATGCATTTCTTGCATTTTAAGTCCATCCCTTCGAAGCTTCCTTGACACCATATCAGGTGTGACATTCTAGACTGTCTCACCAAGTGGCCACTGAATTTACCTCCGCAGTCAACTTTTGGCTGTGTGTCTTTTGTATCGATATAAAATGTTTTAATTAATGTTGAAATGGCTATAGATTATGATCTAAAGTCATGATACTAATTACAGATTTAAAAAGGCTTAATGAAGTGGCCCAGGTCAGTGTGATTGGCTTTGTGTGGCTCCTTTCTTACCTATCCCATCATAGCCAGACAAACTCCATCAATAACCTTCACCACAAACAGTCAATTCAGGTGAAATTCTGCACCGCCTCTGGGTGAGGGCAGATGTACACTCTGCTATCTTTCTATCTTCAGCCTAATTTATATCTGGGACAATTATTGCCCACTCAAGGACCTCAACCCACAATCAGCAATCACTATTTTACTTGCAGGATTTTTATTTTTAACATCAATAGAATAAAGTACAGACAACAAAATGCTCTTGAAATGGCAAAAGCGCAAGCAATTCTCGCCATTCCTGTGATGAAAAGCTAATTTAATAATAATTGTTTTTTTTTGTCCTAATCCATTTGAAACATCTCCAGAGTTATACATTTTTTAAAAAAATGTTTGCCTTTGATTCTGGAAAATAAGGTTAACCTTCACATGAGGCACTTGCATGAGAACTGTCATGAACTTTTAAAGTTAAAATCATTTGAATTTATAATAATGACTTTTGCAGGGAATACGTAGTGACTTAGCAGGTAGAAAAATATTTGTATTACCTGCCTCAGAAGCAATGGGAACAGGGTAATCCCCCATTCTGATCGCATTGTCCATTTCATAGTCATAATGCTAGGTTCCTTTTTCACTCTGACAATACTCAGCTCTGTCTCACCACCATCGCTGCAGAGTTCTCCACTGCCTCTATGTTATCAGCCATCTTGGCCAAAATCCAGTCCTGCTTGAGCTGCATTTTACACCAATTGAACTTTGGAAAGATTGAAACCTTTGCCATCAGTACTTTGCACACCTTTCATATTCCTGTTGCTTCACAGACCATGCCACACTTGGTGCCAACATTTTACAAACTTCACTGCCTAAGCTGAGCTTTCAATTCCACATGTTCACTCCATTACAAACACTGCACGCTTCCATCACCATAACATTGCCTGCCCTAAAAGCATGCCACAGCCTGTTACTGAACTTGTCATCCATATATTGTTAACTGCAGACTCATCTTTTTCAATGTTCTCCCAAGTCAGCCTCTCCTTCTCCACCATTTGTAAACATCAGTTCATTTAAAACTCTAATTGTATCTTATCATGTACTGTGTCCCACTCGTCCATCATCCCCATGCTCACTGACCTACATTAGTGTTTGACAGCCAACATAAACTTTGCATCCTTGTGTTATTATCCTTTGATGACCTTATCTCATTGTGTATCAATCAGCTTCTCTAGAAGGACAACGTTACAAGAATTCCATTTCTAGGCTTTGTGCAAGTCTAAGTTCCTTCATCACTGATGAATGTATCTTTAGCTGTAAATGCCCTGATTTTTGTCATTCCTTCTCTAAACATGTCCAGCTCCCCATCATGTTTTGACAGTTTAGGGTCCTATTTAAATCCTACCACTTCAGCCATTCTTTACTCACTCCTATTATCATCTTCTTTGACTTTGTGATTTTTTTTGGTTTGATTATTCTGCTATGAAATACCTTGAAATATTTTTCTGTCTTCAAGGTGCAGCATAATTACTTTGCTGTTGTTCTTTTCAATTCAGATATGACTCCCTCATGTTTAACAAGGTTGAATGCTCTTGCGGAACTTCTGTTTCAAAAAAGTGCCCCTCCCAGATTATGAGATTACCTACATTGCCAAAAGAGAATTGCTTTAAATGACCATCGAAAAGTAAGTCAGATTTTATGAGCACAGTGGAACTGTTTTTTCTTCCTTGTCATTACTGGACAATCTTCAAATGCTAATCACCAGCAAGGTTTGGCAGAACAATCAAATCCCGATGACAAGCATGAACAGTGCAAGGCACCTGAACTCATCAACCATCCTTGAACGAAAGCTATCCAGTGTTTGAGATGAATTCATTGATAAAACAGTCAATGCCAGTGACACAGTTGAGTGGGCATACATTTTTCAGTAAAACAATTGAGAGCCTGGAAAAGGCTTACTTCACCAATCTCACATCCACAGCGAGTGACTGAAGACATCTATCATGATCAATAAGTCAAGGCAGATAAGCTGGATATCAAAGGAATGGTCCAAAAGAAGACACTGCCTGATCTAACTATCAAGGATACCTCAAGAGTATAGACAAGAGGCTAACTCTTCCAGCTAGACAGTTAAATTTAGAAATCCAGGCTACTACAAAGAAGAATGTAATTCTTTCACCAGCCCAGCTGTCTTCTACAATGAATATTTATGAGATCAAAGGTCCTCCAGATAAGGTAATGAGCCAGAATCGACATATACAAAGAACAATGATTTCTGTGAAGGTTATCTGTAAGATAAAGGATCCTGGAGTAGAGAAATGACATTAAGATCAGAGTCAAGGTTAACAATCTTCAAGGCAAAGACCTATCAGCTTTCTAAGTCCAAAACAAACATACTCTGAAAGAACTATTAAATGTCCAGACCTCAGTTTATTTATTATGACCCCAGTGATTTGTGAAGGGAAGAAGCAGCAATGGTAAATGTAGTATATTTTGTTGTCTGCAATCACTCATTAATAAATATGATTGTCCATGTAGGAAATTCTGTGTCACTGGTCATGAGCTTTGTGGCTACTTTTGTGGCTGATGAGCCCAATCGTAGAGCTACATCTCCAACCACATATTAGGTAGGTGTTTCTGGGAGGTGGAAGTGGTCCTTGACCTTGAGATTGTTGCCATTCCTTTCTCTGGTTCCTTTCCTTACTTCCTCTTGCCAACACAAGCTGGCAAAGAATTATGTCCCCTCATCCAAAGACGAGCAGGTTAGGTGGATTAGCCATGCTAATTTGCCCATAGTGTCCAGGGATGTGTAAGCTAGGTGGATTAGCCATGGGAAATGCATGGTTACAGGGATAGGGTAGAGGGTTGGGTCTGGTTGGAATGTTCTGCGAAGGGTCAGTGTGGACACAATGGGCTGTATGGTCTGCTTCCACACTGTAGGGATTGTATATTGCATATAGAAGGCTCCTCCAAGTCAGTTATATTTGAATGAGGGGCTCCCACGTTTTGACATCTATGCTTTCCTACAAAAGGGTGAAGAAAACTGTACACAATACTCCAAGTGTGGCTTCACCAACGACTTATACAATTGTAACATAACACCCAACTCCTATACTCAATGCCTCAACTGATGAAGGCCAGCATGCTAAATGCCTCCTTCACCACCCTGTCTACCTGTGACGCTGCTTTCAATGAACTATGTACTTGTACCCTAGGTCCCTCTGTTCCACAACACTCCTCAGGACCTTACCATTTAAATCCTACCTTGGTTTGACCTTCCAAAGTACAACACCTCACACTTATCTGTATTAAATTGCATTTGCCAATCCTCAGCCCATTTCCCCATCTGATTGAGATCCCTTTGTAATTTTTGATAACCTTTGTCGCTACCAACAATACCTCCTAATTTTGTATCATCCGCAAACTTACTAATCATGCCTTGTGCATTCACATCCAGGTCATTTATGTAAATAACAAATAACAAAGGCCGCAGCGCTGGCCCCTGTGGCACACCACTAGTCACAGGCCGCCTGTCTGAGAAATAACCTTCAATCGTCACCCTCTGCTTCCTACCATCGAGCCACTTTTGAATCCAATTAGCTAGCTCTCCTTGGACCCCATGCGACCTAACCTTCCTGACTAGCCTGCCATATGGGACCTTGTCAAAGGCCTTACTAAAGTCCATATAGACAGCATTTACTTCTCTACCCCCATCTATCCTCTTGGTTACCTCTTCAAAGAACTCTAAAAGATTTGTCAGATATGACTTCCGACACACAAATCCACGCTGAGGATCCCTAATCAGACCTTGACTATCGAAATGTTGGTTGATCATGTCTTTCAGTATCCTCTCCAATAACTTGCCTACCACTGATGTCAGGCTCACTGGCCTGTAGTTCCCTGACTTGTCTTTGCTACCTTTCTTAAACAAAGGAATAACATTAGCCACCCTCCAGTTTTCCATAACTTCACCCGTGGCTAAAGGTGAAGCAAACATCTCTGCAAGGGCCCTGCAATATCTTCCTTAGCTTCCCACAACATCCGAGTATGGATTTGATCAGGCCCAAGGGAATTATTCACCTTAATGCACTTTAAAGCTGCTAACAACACCTCTCTGGCAATACGTATGTGGTCTAAAACATCCCCACTTGTTTCCTTTATTTCCATAGCAATCACTCTCAATATTCTTGATCTTCCCCCTAATCTCACTCCCATTCAGATCCTAATGCTTGGGCTTAGCTTTACACTGCCCCTTATTCAATTCACCTGAATTTTTCTCCATCCCCATCACACCTCATTAGCCCATTGCATTCCCCACTCTAAATATGCAGCTCTCATCCTTCCTTTTCTCCCTGGTCCCTATCACAGGGATTTTCCTGTTTGTATCCCACTTTCCTCCCTCCTTTCCTTAAGATCCTCCCAATGCCTCTAACAACCCCAGCCAATAAGTTACATTTCCTACTGTTCCTGTTTGCTTAACCCACATATATCTGAATTTTTTGTGTTGAACCCTCTTTTTGAGTTAAGCTGGGCTTTGCCTGTCCTGGTCAGGAATGCTGGCATTAGCAGATTAGGGCTGCTTCCTTTGGGCAGGCTTGTTGGCCAGGTCAGGCTTCAACTATAACACACTGTGGCAAGAAAAACTACAAATGACAGACACTTTTTATGACCTGGATGATATGCATTGGGATTTGGGAAAGGTATTGACTGTACAGACTGTTGAGCCTGCTCTGTCATTTAGTACAACCAGGACTAAATTCTACTTTCCCACCTGCTCCCTCAGAGACCAAAATTTGCCTATCTCGGCTGTACATTGCTAAGTCTAACCTTAATGCCTATCTCAACTTTGCGATTACAATGCTGAAGCATCCATAACCCTCCTGCATACGAAATTCCAAAGATTTCCAATCTTTTGAGTGAAGGAACTTCTCATTTTCACCCTAAATGATTGCCACCTTGTCTAGAATCTATGTCCTTGTATCAAAAGTAACAGCATCGCGAAACATGAGCTTGGAGTTCTCACGATATCATTGCTTCTTGGCGGTAGACATTGAAGGGATATGAGCTGCAGTTAAATTACACTTGATGAGTTGCTGTAATGCATCCTGTAGATAACATATGTTGTAGCCACAGTGTTCTAGTGGTGAAGGAAGTGAGTCTAATGGTGGGTTACAAGTCAAGAAAATTTCCTAGTGCTGGATGATATTGAACTTGTTTTTGCAACTGTATCCAGACAAGTGAGTATTAAGCAAAATCCAACTTGATCCTGACACCTACACACATATATTTTGCAGCAGGATTACCTGGCTAGCAGTAGGAGCCTTAACTTATTTCATTCATCCACAGACACTGATGTGCTCAATCTCAGCACAGAGCAGAGATTAGTATTGACCTAGTCTGTAGCTCACTATCATACTACTCAAAGCATTAAGAGACCCCCAAGAAACTACAAGAGTAGGACATTGAACTGGCAAAGAACACCGCCATTTTACTTTTCTTATTTTTATTCTCAGGAATCATGTTTTACTAAAGGAATGCTTTCAAACAGTTACAAAGGGAAAACAAACTATATATAAACGTCATAAGCAGCAAATGACATTTCAATACATAACTGGGAACCCTTAACAGATTGCACTACTAAAGGCAATTCATCATCTTATCCTTCCGCTAAGTGCAAAAGCAGTGTATAGAGGATTACAGCAAGTCAGAAATCTGCCAAAAAAACCTTATTACGAAAAACAAAATTAACAACAATAGATAGTGGAAATGTTGAGGCATAAAATGAAACACAATTTTCATAGAAAATCCTTGAATTTGTATTTTGCATGTAAGAGAAACCTGCAAAAAGTCATAAGAAAATCACTTTGTAAGAAAGTCCTTCAAGTGCTGCAACACATATGAACCATACTGCAGCAAGCACCATTATCTCTAAAGGAGGTAGACATGGGTATTTCATTACCACAAGGAATGCAGATCATCTCTGCCTGACATTTACTTTACACCAGCCAGTGTATATCTTCCTGTATATGCATCCTCAAATCTGTCATCAAAACACATTTGTGACAAGGCCACAGGCAAGAATGAAGCTGTCTAATCACTGTGGAGCTGATGTTTGATTATCAGCACGTAGCAGCACATTCCACATCTTTTTATGGTTTAACCTTTTTGCCACAAAGTGTTTGGAAGTGTTCCAGTTTTCTTCAACATGCTATGTTAGCAGTCCCTCTATTAAAGTGCAACCCTTCCCATTGCAACCAGCAATAAACATGAAAAGACTGACTATGCTGGCATGGGATTCCATTTTAAAAAGAATGCATATTGATACGAAAGCAAAATAATGCAAATTTAAAATGCTGCGGGCCTTAATGCAGAGGAGTGCTACTGTGTGAGTACTTTTGGTCATTTAACTCTGTCATTTGAGAAATATTAATAGATCAAACTGGAATAAAATGCAAATGAAATTGGGAGCTCAGCAAAGACATTGATTTGTGTGAGGTAATCAAATGATTTCAGTTTAACTGTTTCATTTCAAACTAACCACTCCAGTGATGATCGCCACTTGGTTTGCATTATTATTGCTATTTCACTGCTGTTATATGTAATTGTGAATTTGTTGTGAGAAATTCTAACACAAAACATGATTGCTTTATTAAAATGTGTTGAAGTATGTCTTTGTGGCCTGCTAGCATTGATAAAAAACATTTACTGCACAATCCTTGTAAACCACACTGCTCATTTACTGGAGTCCACTTATTCCCAAAGAAGTGTATTTTCTCACTGAATTCACGCTGTTTATCTCTATTTCCTCTGACAGTGCTGCTGCTGGTGTCAACTTGGCAAACACAAAAGAATAGGCTGTATTCTTTGGGAAAGGCAGTCTTCCAACATCACAATGTGCAAATTATGTTTGACAAAGAATCTTATGCTTCCTCCATTTGCATGCTTTAAATGAAAAATAAATTTATCTTCTGAGACTTCTGGAAAGCTTTGTGATTGTGATTGGCACAAAGTGGAATGATCACTGACCAAAATAACAGAAGTCTTGTCATCCTATCGTAAAATATCGGGTGTTGACGCACTTACATCAGAACAGGTCTGGGATACATATGTGCAGCACTTGTACCATAACTGTGCATGTGAGGTGATGAAGAATTATGAATTTACAAATTCTCACCTGACATACAGAATAGCAATCAATCCCATCTCACCCACCTCCCCCACTTAACAGATGTTCAAATTTGTTTGGGTCATTAGTGGTACTCACCGATCAACGAACTACCAAAGGACAATCTGCACATGTCCAACATCTATTGATGTTTGTTAATTTAACAATACCTACCATGCATTCGACTCAACTATTTCAGCATGGGCAGTGTGTTGATAATCTGATGTGTAGTACACTTAGGAGATATATCTTGGAATGGTTGATTGGTATATTGCGGTCATTATCAGACATTATCTGATCTGGGACGCTGAATAAACTGAAAATAATGCTCATCGTGTCAACAATGGTTGCACTCATTATGTTGCTAAGTTGTTAAACAATGGAAAATTTAGACAAATAATCCATCACAAGGATGTAATCTTTTCTGTGTTCTGTGAATATGTTTGTTATTACTTTTGTCCAAAGAATATACGGAATATTGTGTGGATGTAGAGAATCCCTCCACTGTTGGTTTGACCTATTCAGCATTTCTCATTTACATTCAAGATTCATTGAGTATCCTGCTTCGTCCCTGGCCGGTACACAAACTCGCATGCTAGCCAATTTATGCATCCTGGTGTCATGGCTGGATGATTTTGGTATTAGGGCTTATTTTCCCTTGACAATAACTTATGATGATATATCAAGTTCATCACTGTGTGGCCAAAATGAACAAATCTTCTCAGGTAACAAGGTGTGGAGCTGGATGAACACAGCAGGCCAAGCAGCATCATAGGAGCAGGAAAGCTTGACGTTTC
>JAHRHZ010000012.1:61669084-61698201 GCA_024137785.1 Ginglymostoma cirratum
TCCACACCTTGTTATCTCGGATTCTCCAGCATCTGCAGTACCTATTATCTCACATCTTCTCAGGTACTTCTTTAATACTGTCAGGCCAACCCTGAATATTAATTATTTTTACAAATCTTGCGGCTGCTCACCTTTGGCAATTGCCAATTGCAACTATTCGTACTGGCTAGGAGTGAAAGATTAATCTTGAACATGTCTTCAATTTTGTCATCTTGAGAATCAATGTTTATATCACATAGAATATCTCGTTCTTTATGTGGATTGCATAATCTTCTCAGTATGTCTATATAATAGAATAGAATCTATAGAATCGCTACCGTGTGGAAACAGGCCATTCAGCCCAACAAGTCCACACCGACCCTTTGAAGATCACCCCACTCAGACCCATCCCCCTTCCCTATCCCTATAACCCTGCATTTCTCATGTCTAACCCATCTAACCTACACATCCCTGAACACTACGGGGTAATTTAGCATGGCCAATCCACCTACCCTGCACATCTTTGGACTGTGGGAGGAAATAGGAGCACCTGGATGAAACTCACGCAGACACGGGGAGAATGTGCAAAGTCTACACAGACAGTTGCCTGAGGGTGGAATCAAGCCCACAGCCCTGGCACTGTGAGGCAGCAGTGCTAACCACTGAGCCACTGAGCCACCCTAGATGCCGTCGGATGTAATCATTCTGGGACCTGGCTTACATCTAATATCTAATTATTACCACTTTTTCCTTTTGCTTTTACACTGCCCTTGACTTTCCTTATCAGCCATGCTTCCCTCGTCATCCTCCTTAGTATCTTTCTTCTTCCTTAGGATGAATTTCTGCTGTGCCTCCTGAATTACCCCCAGAAACTCCTGCTATTACTGCTCCACTGTCTATCTTGTTAGGCTCTATCAAATCAACTCCAGATACGTCCTTCCTTGTGTCTTTATAGTTACTTTTACTCAACTGTAATACCGCTACATCTGACTTAAAGTGTAGTTCAACTGGAATGGATGAATCCTAACTAATTCTGCCAAGGTTATTGAGTAAGTGAGGTATGGGTAAGTGAGTGCCTTGGAGAGATCCCATTTTTGAGTGGCACCTGGAGGAGTAAGGAACTTCAACAGTAATTTTCTGCTCGTTGCATCCTCCATTTTAGTGAAAAGTCTGGCCCGTTATGTATTGTAATTTATGTGTGTAAACAAATCTGTAATAAAAGTGAGTATATGAGCTGATAATGTCACAAGAATGTGTGTGCTTGGTGTGCAGTGTTACCTGTGGCTGGGCAGAGGAGAGCAGGCCTTGCTAGATCATGCAAGACCAGTCCGTTGGCATAATTCATTGGTGCTTGGGGCATGGGTCTCTGTAAACATCCTGCATGGTTTGCTGCCAGCAACTAGTAAAGGCTGTCTAACTGCCTGTTGTGTGCCAGGCATGTAGGTATAGGGGTTGGGGACTAGACTAGGGTCAGACCCAATCATTCCCAGTAAGGATCAGGCAAGGGGTGTTTGCATTTTTAGATCACACTTTACTGATTGGTTTACCCTCAGTGCTAGTTTAGGATTGTGGGAAGGTCAATTAAGTATTGCTAGTGAGCACACATGCAATTTGGACTGACTGAGCAAGTTGATAATTAGAACAGAAACAGGCTTTTTGTGAAAGTGGGAGGGGTGGTTGGATATATGGGATGTGATGGGATGGTGTTGAGATTGAAGACATGATGCACACATGGACTGCAAACTCACCAAAAGGGAGACTAGACTTATTGAAATGTTCAGAGATCCACGTTGCTTCAGGGGAGGTGTACCAATTTTCTGCACCCCTGGTACACCAGTGTAATAGTCAGTCACTTAGTATTTGGCATCACAGCTGCACTGTATCCCAGACTGGGGAGGAATTTCTGAGCCAGAGAGTTCCTTCTGCGATTCATTCTCTTTAAGAAAGAGTTTCAGTTCAAATAAGGTCCCAAAGGAACTGGTGGAGAACATGTACTTCTGACGCATCTAGGTTCCAGCTGCATTCCAGTACTATCTGCTACACACTGGGAATTTATATTATTGAAACAAAGTTTGATCGTCCCTTTCTGTTATTCTCAATTTTGCTTCTCTATTTATCTTCTCCAGTATATTAAATTTCTTATCCAATGATCATTCTATTCTGTCCTTTGTTTGAACTTCCATCTCGGCAACCTCCCCTCCCCAAATCCCCCCACCCCCGGCCCTTGCCCCACAAACATACCGAACCCCAACCTTGACAAAGACATCTGTTTAATTTGATATGGGATAATAGTTATCTGATTTGGTACAAACCATGGCAAAAGTCCACATGCAGCAAAACCAATAGAGGGAATGTTAAAATGATCTGAGCAAGGAACTATTCTATTGAATAAATCACATTAAAACTTAATATTTAATATTTAAATAGACATCTCAATAGTTAAATGTAATACATTATAAATGAACAACCAAAGCAAAGCATTAAAGAAAGAAAAAGCTGTTAATATCTCAATCGTGAGAATATTTCATAGCCTGTTTTAATAATCTTTGCCTCTCCTGAAATAACACATTCAGGTGCAGCACACTGCAGAACCCTAGTCGGATGTGGCTTTGTTCTTAATTCTACACATGGTGGTTTCACAGTATCAGATGTGGTTCTGGGGGAGTAGTGTTTAAAAGAAGAAGCATGTTTCATATAAAGGGAAGAGGATTCTTCAAGGCTGGATAACTCTGGATCATTCTGATACATTATCCAGCAGCTGATAAACCATCAAATGTTTAATGTCCATTCTCAACATTAGAATGATACATAAAAAGGAGATAACATGAAAAAAGTTAAAACAACAGAGTCTTTCAAAATGACCAACCAAATCAATTTTAGTTTTGTCCCATTTTAAACAAACTAAGAGTTTTGGGTAAAACTATATGCTGCTTGCTGGCAAGTTATAAGTTGAGGAGTTCATTTAACACAACACATGACATGTCCACCATCTGTCCATCTGCCCAAACGTTGCTCAAACATTTTGTGAAGCATGGTCAAGGTTTTGAGTGTCCTGTCAGCCTTTGGGCCTGATGAGATCCTTAGATGGCCACTATTGACCACTTAAATGCCTTATGCTGCCCCCATCACTATTTTACCCTCAGCAAAGCGGGGAGGCCCATGCCAGCACCATTTACAGATTGAGCTGATGTGAGACAAGAAGGGATACCCTCACTTGGAATCCTTTGTACCCAACAGGTACACTCCAATAAGATAATAGTTTTTTCTTAAATCTTCTGCTTCAACCTCTCAAATCTGATTTCCTGTAGCCTCATCCACTAATCCAATACCACTCCACCTTAATGGGGCCTGCCAACCAGGTCCCACCATTATCCCAGGCTTACCTGAAGTCTGGTGTCCATTGACTCCTCTTCCTTGGGGAACGACTATAGGCCCAGCAGTGGCCACCACTTGTAACTGGCACTGTTGAAACTACAGAGCTGCTCACCAATCCAGTTGGCTACTACCTCTGTAAGGTGGGACTTTCTCCCCAGGTTAGGGGGGAGGGGGTGGTGAGGGGAGGGGGCAGGTAGTGTTAAATGGCTGCAAGCCCTCAGCATCAGCAGGTTTGTATTCCATGCCCCCTCTTTGGGAGGCAGGGTGATAAACCCTGACATCTGAAAAATCATGTTCATAGAGTCACATCAAAAAGTGGAAAAGTGCAAATGGTGGAAATCTGCAGAAGAAAATGCTGGAGATAGTCAGCAGATCAAACAGCATAAGTGAAGAAAAGAGTAGAGTTAAAGTTTCAGGTTAGTGATGTTTTACCAGTACTAGGGAAACATTAGAGATGCAGTAGGTTTTGAGCAACAGATAGGCTTGGGGAACAGTACCTCATTTTTTGATTAGGCACTTTGCAGACTTAATCATAGAATCACTACACTGTGGAAATAGGCCCTTTGGCCCAACAGGTCCACACTGACCCTCAGACACCACACCCAGACCCAACCTCCTATAACTCACCTAATCTACACATCCCTGAACACTATGGGCAATTTAGCATGGCCAATCCACCCAACCTGCATATCTTTGGACTGTGGGAGGAAACCCATGTAGAACAGGGAGAATGTGCAAACACCACAGAGACAGTTGCCTGAGGGTGGAATCAAACCTGGGTCCCTGGCACTGTGAAGTACCAGTGCTAACCACTGAGCCACCATGCCACCCTTATATTAAGTCTACTCATTTTGTTTCCTTTTCTGTTCTATTCCTACTTCCTTTGACCCTGAAAATCACACTTTTCTATCCTTTAATCTCTCCTGTCTTCCACCGTCCCACAGGCCTTCCTTTTACCTTTATTCCATCACCCCTTGGTTAAAACTAATTACATTTCGAACTGAATGGAAGTCATTCACTTGAAATTTAAACTGTTTCTGTCTCCAGAGATGCTGCCTGGTTTGCTTAGCATTTCTAGTATTTTCCATTTTTGTCGGACCTCTTCAGTTTTCAGCCGGTTTAATGATTCCCAGTTTATGTCTGTAAAGAAACTGTTGCTACTGATAAAGCTTAGGGGGATCATCTTTACTTTCTGCAATATTGTAAAGTCATTGATACACAAATTGTTAATCTAGTTCAATGAAAACGCAAACAAGAGAGGTGTAAAACGGGCTGCTAATTCACCATCACTGGTTTTGGTCTCTTGTACAAAACAATACTCCTGATAGAGCATAAGATTGATTTTCAACAATCAGTCGCTGCTTTACATCTTTCTCTTTTTAAATGTTCAATGACTTCAAAAGTCAAGTAACTCAGATGTAAAACAAACTTCCAACGACCCAGTTCTGTTTTACCAATAAAATGTCCAGGTTTATTCCCAAAAACTCCCCTGTTTATTGACCATTAATTATACAGCAAACCATTTGCACAAATTTAACAAACAACATATAGATATGCACTGCTATAACTTGCTGTAAAGTACCCTTGATAAAAGCTCAACTTATATTTCATGGTCGTTGTTTGGTTGTTTAAAGAATCTCACGTTAGGACTGGTATTTACAAGTGCATTTTCTAATAAATTTATAATATGGATACTCCTAGCAAGATCTTTGGCAAAAAGAAGACTATTTGGAAGAGTAAAGAGGAAAGAATATGAATCTATACGGTGCTGTGCTGTGTTATGCATACTATATTGAGCTGCTAATGCACTCAGACTGCATAATTTGCATTACTATAAAACTCCAGCTGTTCCCATAGCCAAACTAGAGTCTGTTTGGGATTTGGTGTCACTTCATGCTGCTTTGGTTACCTACTCATTGTAGTCATATTGAAGGGGGCGTTTTAAATAAAAATGTATTTTTAAAATCACATTTGGTTTACTCGACTGTTATTATGCTTCGGATATTGGAAAAAGAACAGCAGGTGGGTCTGGTCTTCTTTTTAAAACCTGTTTATTTTTTCTTTCAAATTTCCATCTCTTCTGTGGTCATAATTTGCTTCCCCTATGCACCCAGAAGGATTCAGATCTCAGTCACAAAACAGAAGACAATGTTAAGGGATTCTTTTTGGAATCATCTTGGAAGGTGCAATGGTTTAAAGTAATTGTAGCTATGAAAATTATGAAGGGAAGGCAGAAATGGGATTTTCTGCTTCATTTGCCTGCAGGTTAACTTGACATTCAGTTGATCACTTTGGACAGCACACGGGAGTCGGGGTCATTTTTGCAACTGGCCTCTTGGATTTTTTGATCCAAGATTCGAGTGTGATTAGGAGAAACATGGGCTGAAGAGATTTGTTGAGTCTTTAGTTCTGGCCTCGAATCCAAGGACCTCTTCGGGTTTCTACCCCAATACTTAACTCAGAGTGTACAAGAGGAAAATAGCAAACCAAGTCATTTTCTGCATTTAGAAAATGTTCCCTGGTGAGGGGTGCAATTCTGTGAATGTGCAGGGTTCTGTAATCCCTCATTCAGAAAGTTAGAATACTATAAAAGGATGTTTTCCATCCGCACTGCAGGGCATATAGAATGCCACAAATGCATTCATCGGATATCCACAACCGAAAACTAAGTGGAACAACGACCACCGTAAAGAAATTAAAAATTTACTAAGTTGGAGTTTTTGGGAACTGGAAGAATATGGGTTGTGAAAGCTGCTTATAAGTGTAGCTAATTTTAAACTCATCGAAATCAGTGGCACATGACATGATTGTCTATGCTGCCTACAAGCAAATTTAGCTTCTAAGTTTGTATGAATGTTTTGTACCCTTAGCCATGTGGTGCGAAGACAACTTTGTAGATAACATATGCACTATGTTATTTTAATCCTGTCCTGTTACTAAACCACCGCCAAAGTTTCTGGGACTACAAGTAGATGGGCAATAAAACCTCAAGTTCTCTCATTTACACTGATGGGAAAGACTTTAAAAGGAGTATTTAATTTGATTCATTTGCCACAGGGAAAAATATACTCCAACAGTCATAGCAAAATCTTTGATGTTGGCATAGAAAGTTGATTCAATTAGCACAATCAGTGCTTCCATCAAAGTGTCTAATAAACAATTTTCAAATTGACATATCATTTTGTTAACATTTGACAGCATTATTTCTACAGCCTTGTTTCTAGATTTTGATTGAGCTTTGAAAATGTACATCCAAGCACCCAATGCACTATTCCACTTGCATGTGCCCTCAGTGCATTACACAGGTTCTACTTTAACTTAACAATAACTGGCACTCATATGTAACCTTCAGCATAAAAGTCTCTCATGACGGTTCAGAGAATAAACAAGTTGAAAATGAAGGTCAAGCCAATAAAGGTGAGATTATGAAAACAGTGAAAGAACAATGACACTGGGTAAGCTTGTGGAAGCTGAATCTTCACTACCTTAGAATTGCCCTGGGCTTTTCTCAAGATTGCAACACATGTGCCTGTCTCATGTAAATCATCGTCATGGTGAATGGGTGGCTTGGGTGCCTATTTGGTGCCCGCCATATGATAATAGTTCAGCACATCTAGGTGTGCTATTAAAGGGCTTTGCAGACAAGTAGGGAGAATGTGTACAAAGCCCCAACTTTCCGGTCCTCTTCCTTTTTGTCAGAGATATCAGCCATGTTTACTGTGTGCACCCTCATCACTTTCCACTTCTTTCAAGATTTTGCACTCATTCCATTCCATTATTCCTCTTCTTATTAATCTTTGTTGTCCTGCAATGTCACCAAACTTTGCCACCCTGACAGCCCTTCCCATTAGATCCATATCCCTTCTCTGGCACTTTGGAGATTTCAGAGTCATAGTGTAGGTCATTCCTACTGTCTGTACCCTTAGATTCTCCTCCAGGCTGTCAAGGCAATCTAGAAAAGATCACAGAGTAAGACCATCAGATGCAGGAGCAGAAGAAGGCCATCCAGCAGATTGAGTCTGCTCATCATTCAAAGAGATTGTGGCTGATCTGATCCCAAACTTCATTTTCCTGCCTTATCCCCATAACTATTGATTCCCATACCAATTAAAAATCTATCTGTCAAAACGACATTAATGCGTATGTAATTCACACACCGTTCATCACCTGAATGGTTCATGATACCTACCCCTGATATGGTAGATAATGGGCCCGAGGATCCTGGAGTTCTTGGTGGATGAGATGATGCAGATGAGGGACAGTCTAGAACCAGCAGAGAAGGCCATGGCAGCACACCCTGCCACCCCGAACAGAGATTGCCATCCAGGCCAGTGCAAACAGCTATCTGAAGGAAAGCCCAGCAATGTAGGAAGAAAGTAAATGTTGTGCAATGATAAGTGCCACCGTGTCTCTCCACTATCTCACACTCACTCTAACTCTGCTACTGTACTTGCTTCTCACCAAGGCTCATGCTCTGTCACTCCATGCAAAATCTCTCCTCTCTCTCTCTTTCACTCCCCCCTACTACTAATCCTACATAGCTGTTATGCTATAGAGATAACAAGGTGTAGAGCTGGATGAACACAGCAGGCCACCCAGCAACAGAGGAGCAGGAAAGCTGATGTTTCGGGCCTAGACCCTACTTGAGAAAAAGGTTTTTCTGAAGAAGGTCTTGGTCCAAAACATCAGCTTTCCTGCTCCTCTGATGCTGCTTGGCCTGCTGTGTTCATCCAGCTCTACACCTTGTTATCTCAGATTCTCCAGCATCTGCTATCTCTAGCTTTTATGCTACCCACTCACCCATTCAGAATGTCATAACATCATTAGACCATAAGAGCAGAAGTAGGCTATTTGGCCCATTGACTCTGCTTACCATTCAGTGAAATCATGGCTGGTCTGATAATCCTCAACTCCACTTTCCTTCTTTATCCCCCTCACCCTTGATTCTGTAAAATAAAACAAAGAACCATAAATGCTGGAAGCTGAAACAATAAAAGAAATTACTGGAGAAACTCAGCATGTCTGGCAGCATCTATAGAGAGATTGCAGAATCAATGTTTTAAGTCCAATGCTTCATAACACTAAAGAAGCATTATTGACCCGAAATGGTAACTCTGCTTTCACGCCACTGACTCATGATTCTCTTTCTGATTAAAAACCAATCTATCTTGACCTTGAATATACTTGACAACCCTGCCTTGACAGCCCTCTGTGGTAAAGAATTTCACCAATTCACTATATGCTGAGACAAAAAAATTCCTCCTCATCTCTACCTTAAGTGGGACCCCAATTCTTGGATTTTTCTTTCTGGTCCTAGACTCTCCAACAAGGGGAAATAACTTCTCCATATCTGCTCTATCACACCCCCTAAAGAATCCTATATGTTTTAGCAACATTGTCTCTGAATTCTTCCAAACTCCAAAGGGTATAAACCCAACCCTACTGAACCTCTCCTCAGAAGAAATGCTTCCATATCCAGAATCGAGCCAGCAACCATTCTCTCGACTGCTTCCAAGGCCATTATGTCTTTCCTTAGATAAGGGAACCAAAACTGTTCACAGTATTGTAGGTGTGATCTGACTCATGCTTTGTATAGATTTAGCGACATTTCCCTATTTTTGTATTCCATTCTGTTTGAAATAACGGCCAACATTCTATTTACATTCCCTGTCACCACTTAATTTTGAATGCTAGTTTTTGCCTGCCTATATGTCTCTGTTGACTCTTCATATCAACTACATCACCTACTTGCCTTCCCATCTATTTTGGTGTCATCCAAAAATTTGGCCATCAGACATTTACTTTCCTCATCTAAGTCATTAATATATACTGTAAATTAGTGCTGTCTCAGCACTGATCCCTGTGGCATTCCACTAGTTACAGGTTGCAATCCTGAAACTGACCTCCTTTCTCCCAGATCTCTGTCTTTTGCTGGGTGACCAATCCTCTATCTATGCTAATATATTACCCCCAACTCCATGAACTCTTATCTAATTAAGTAACCTTATGTTTAGTACCTTATCAAATGCTACTTGAAAATCCAAATTTATTTCATCTACTTGTTCCACTTTATCTTTCCTGCTTCTTACCTCCTCAGACAACTCTAATAATTTTGCCAGTTGTGATTTCCCTTTCATGAAGCCGTGCTGACATTGCCTGAGTGTATGATTTATTTCTAAATGCTGTGCTATTACATCGTTTATAATTGACATGAACATTTTGTGACACCTTTCTCCCAACTGCACCATGTCTGAAAGCACTGCCTTCTCTCCCACTCTCTCATTCCAGGAGAAAACAGCCCATAAAAGCACAGAAAAGCCAAGGCAGGGGTAAGTGCCTGATTTCCAGCTCCTCACTCCTTATGAGGAGAGGATCCTGACTACCGAATGTGGATGACTAACCATGTCCAAGCCCTTTCGGCTGATGTTGGAAGCTGCCCTTGACTAACTGTGCCAGAAACCCCTAAATGAAGGCTGTCTCCTTTGAGTTGACTGAAGACTTTTGAGACATTGGTTGAAGCACTGCTGCATCCATATGAGGTAAGAGTATACAATAATGAGGGTCATAAATGTTGAAGATGCCTATTAGTAGTTCTTTCCCCACCCATTATTGAGAATTTCATTTCAACGTCTAGGCTTTAGTTGGAGAATGAGATGTTTTCTCTCTACATTGAGAATAGTCTTGCTGGACGTCTCACTTGCTTTTCCAAATTATTGCATCTTAGTCTATGTTGTTCTGGGCTTGGGAAGACTCTGCTCAGTGATTTGAAGGGGAGAATTATATTTAACCATTCAACCAAAAAATGTTCTTGCAGAAATGTTATCAATGCAACACTATTTTTTCCAGTGTAAGATGAACAAAAAGTCAGAGAAGGAACAGAAAGACTGTAAATCATCAGTCGAATTATAATGGATGCAAAAACCACCCAGAAGTGGGGAAAATAGCACAAAATAACAACCTTTCTTCCATTTTTGGAGAAAACATAAAATGTGTTTTGTTTTTTCCTTTTAAAGTATTTCACTGATATTTATATGCTTGAAGACAAAATGTAGGATGGTAATCCTGAAACATTCAGAAGTTTTTCAACTTCAGTTAACAGAAATTTCTTAAATGGAAAATAGGAAAAGTGATTTCAAAATGTTTCACAAAGACAACAAAGCTCTTAAAGATGGAACTTTATCAGCACCTTAACTTCATTACCTGATAATTAAAGAAAATAATTATAATCTTCAGAAAACCTGCTGAAAAAGATGGAACATTTCAAATAATTGAAATGATTGAACAATTTAAAATACTGAATGGAAACATCAGTTATTTTACAAAATACTAGAAAATTCCTGCAATAGCTTTCTAGTAAATAATTTAAATGTTTTTTTAAAAGTATCATATAATGTAAACGGAGAAAACAGTTGCACATCCTTGCAGAGTTAAAATCACAAATCCTTCAGAGATTAATTGAACAGGTCTATACGGGAGAGACAATTCATATGGTATAGAAAGCTTTCAGGATTGCGGAAGAAACTCAGAAGAACAAATGAATGCACTTCCTTATTCAGTAGATCCAGTTGCAGATCATGTTTTAAAATAATAAAATGTTAGAAAAGTAACATACCTTTAATAATGTTGTAAGAATAATTAACAATTACCTTCCTTCAAGTACCAATCATATGATGGAGAAGGCAAGATCCAACAGCAGAAGTGCACTTTATGGAGAATCAAATGACATTTATTAATAATCTTTATATATTGTCAGAATTTATGATTACAGTGATTTACAATCAGAACAAACTTGAGCTAGAATTATTGTCAAAATTTCTGACGCAACTCTTTCAGATATGTTACAATAAAAACAGGATCATACATTAGAAAGAGCTATACAAATTTTGGTTGAAGTTGATATGCAAAACAACATGAGAAAATGATGGGAACACAAAGCCAGTTTAGCTCAAGAAACTCATCAGACATGGCTAACATTCTAAGGTATTAAAACACTAAAGCATTGGTTATGGACCAGATCAAATGCCTTCAAAATATATTAAGAAGACAGTCTAAGCCCTAACATTTTCTTATTTTAAAGGCAAGTGTCAGGCATTGCATTCTGGATGCCATTCAATTTGTCAAACTACCAGGCTTGAAGCAAAACACGTATTATTCATACACTATAGTTAAAAGACAGCAAAAGAAAGAAGAAATTGGAATAACTTAGCTCTAATAGAAAACTTAATAGATTAATAGATTATTTAACTACTAATTAATAACTAGTCCAATATAATATTCCATAAACACAACATTGGCAAAGGCAAATGCAGTAAAATAGATTGTCTCAAAGGCAATCCTAGCAGCAAGAAGAGAACCCTTAGCTTTTAGCTGTAACAGACAGAAAAAAATAAACGGCTTCCACACCTAGCTTTAAGACCACACCATCAATTGCTACTGAAAAATATAAAAATCTTGGCTCTGTAAGAGCTTGATCCATCCCATTCAGGCTGCTTCTATTGTTCCAACTTTTAAAAGAATCCAAGGCCTCATAAGCTGTTTACCTTATTAGCTTTGGAGCAGATGGCTCGGGTCCTTTGTCTTAACCTTTCTTCACAAAAAAACAACCAGGACAAAATACATCTCTTAAAGCAATAGTAGCGTTTCATATTACATGATAGACGCACCAAATCTCTTTTGATTTTTTTCATATTAGGAGTTACTATTCCAGATGTGGACTTAGAAAACCACATTCGCAGAAACAATTTCTAGCTTTATCATGGTAATACAACTTTTTGTAATGAAGTGAGGCATTACTAGAGAATATGCAGAAGTCAAAAACAATTGTTGAACCTCAGAACCAGTAATTCTTACATGAAGAAAGAAGTCAACACCTAGCAGCGAGCATCTTTGGAATAAAACCCAAATACAATGCTATGCCTTCATTAGAACACCTTTTATACGATGATTGGCCACTTTTCAAAGATGCTAATGCTAATCTATCTTCCTTAAGAATGATAGTGGCTCATCTAAATGAAAGACGACAATAATTGCGTAAGTTGACCCTCCAGAAGAAATAAGTTTCTTCGTGGGAACTTGCTAGTTAAGATTTGGGAAAGAGGATCCATGGGTGACTTTCTTGACCACCCAATTAAAGTGCTCAAGTGGTCAATTAGCAGCCATGTAAGGGCCACATCTCACAACCTCCTCAATTATTTCCCTTGTCAAACAGATCATCCCATGGACTGACTGGGAAAGCAGGCAACCTGCTTGCTTGATTGAGGAACTCCTTCAATTAACCCCAACAGCTTGAATTATCTAGCTCCCCTTGAAATGCCTCCTCTGTGAGAAGGACATAAAAGTTACTTATCTTCTAGCTGTGAAATCACTCAAAAAGTAGGATTTGATCAGCGACCATTCAGCCCCTTAAGCTTTTGGCATCTGACTGGAAGGAAGATTCTGGCAAGTATTGAATCTACGGTAGGCCAAACAATTTGCCCGTGCTCATCTATCAGTTCTGAATTGACACAAAATAGGTTTTCTTGTCAGGATGGGGTGGAGGGGAGGAGTGGGGAATGCATGCTAACGTGTTAGTCATCATACATTTGCCTCTACACTTTCAAAAAATTGCACCTAACTGCACAATAACAGCTGATGCATACTGCCTCTAAATGAAAGTAAACTGGATGCTATGTGATTCCTGTACATCACTAACTCAATGTTGAGATTGGACATAATTTTTTAAAAAAGTAACAATTCATTGTATATTAATGTATCATCAATAGAAACCCACTGTGGAGTGATGTGAGGCCTGAACCCCCACAATTATGTCGCTGAATTAATTATTCATTCTGATTCTGCTGATGTAATTCCAAACTTTTGGTTTCTGCACAAATATTTCACCTCACCTGCCACATTTCTTCTGCAGTCATCATGATTCTTATTATAGGCTGGCTCAGGCCTACTTTGGGCCCTTACCAGTGACCTTGAACTGAGCCTTAAATATTGCATCGGCCCCTTGTGGCTGTGTTTTTGTCAACCCAAAGATATTCAGCTGCAATGTGAAGACTTAAGAAAAGTAATTTTATTGAAATGCTGAGTTTTCAATTTTCTTCGCCGTAGGATATAATTTTGTTTGTGACATTATTTGTCTTATCTGGCAGAATGAAAAGAAAAATGTTAAAACGACGCATGCTCTTCCGACCGATTTGTAATCTTCAAAATGGAGGCACAATACATACAATCTGCTCATTTCCAAATATTTCAGATTCGTTACTGGTTTTATTATCGGTACCTCTTTACAGGACACCTGCTGAACCACATGCCAATCAGATAGTAGCAAGGCCATTAGAGACCTTTCTCCTAAAAATAAGGCCCTGTTGACAGAAATCCATCGAGAGAGAGCTACCAGCCAGTTTAGAGGTCTTCAGTTCTTGCATTCAGCAGTGCCATTGGTGAGGGTATGTGTTCAACTGAAAAGACAGCCCTCTGGAGTCCTAGGATCATGGAGAACCCAGGCTACGGGTAGGTAATATGTAGGGGTAGGGGTATGCAGAGTAGAGATCATGGGGGTCAAAAGCAGGGACAGGAAGGTGACTCTTAATGGGCCCTCCCATTCCTAACATTTCGTCTCTCAAACAAGCATTGATAAACCTTGATTGAGGGGCCCTCCCATCTCCTTCCCTCCCCTGACATTCCCCACCACTTGAACTGACCACCTGCCGGCACAGTCTGACCTGTTGTGCTTGCTCATGGTGAGACATTTGCTTGCAACTGGATAAATCCCAATGGCAGTGGACAGAGTCCTTGTGTGATCTTCCTAAAATAATTTTCACCACCAGTGATAGCAGAATATTCTGCCTAAAATATATGTATGTAGCTAATTAGCAAACCCAAAGCCATTATATTTGTTTAAACATTTGTTTAAAAGATTCTATCCTGATTGAACCAGATTTGATGTCCTGCATCTGTCAGACTACAAGGAAATAGAGCTGTTTAAAAACTATGTCAAAACCAAAAGAACTGCGGATGCTGTAAATCAGAAACAAAAACAGAAGTTGCTGGAAAAGCGCAGCAAGTCTGGCAGCATCTGTAAAGAGAAATCAGAGTCAATGTTTCAGATCCGGTGACCCTTCCTCAGAACTGAGCTTTACCAGCATTACCAGTAACTTCTGTTTTAGTTTCTGCTTAAATATTTGCTTTTCGACTTGCAAATTGCCTTCTGTGGATTGCAATTGGTTGTATTAGGAGATATTTGCTCTCCTGGTGATTTGATATTCTTGGTGCTTTTGCTGATTTACCTTCCTGTGGTCAGCAAAATACTTTACATTAATCAGAGGTTGCACCATAAGGGACCAGTTTATGAACCCATGAATTTATCTGAAATTTCACTGCCATCATTTAACTTGAGATGTTAACTTGCATAATATCAGAGTCAGAAATGTTTACATGGGATGATTTACTTCTCCAGGGAGTCTGAAAAAACTAGGCTGTGTACAAACACTAAAAATTGTGCCAATTCAATGGATCACTTTTCTTGTTGCACATCTTCATATATTCTTAAATAATTATTAAACAATATAACAAATTGTAATTACAGAATTATTTAAAAATTACAGTATTGCAAAAATATGAAAACTTCATATCAGAGTCTGTACTTATAAATCAAACTTATTTTATTAACATATTCCAATGCTAAGCTTTGGAAGGCAGGCACATCATTTTAACATCTCCAATGTTTGAAATATTGCAGCCTCTAGCATAAAGCTTCAAAGTCTGACATCTATAAACGATCAGCAAGCAAATAACTTCACAAGTTCCTAAGGATGATTGATGCATTTTTAATTATCTCTTGTATCAATATGACCAAATAGAAGACACATATATTTTATCTCTTCTATCTCTAGTTTGATTTTTCCTTTTTCTCATCTCTAATTTTTGGTATGAATTTTGCATGTCACTTATTTTATTACAAGTCCACACAGTGCTTTGAAAAATATTTCAACATCAAAAGTGTTTTTGTCCAAAACCCTCAAAGCTGTTTCCATTGATCCGCGTTAACAAACCTATTTGTCAAAAGTATGCGATAAATCTGAGTAGACAACTAATGCAAAATATAACACAACGATGAGTTCAAAGGCAATTAAACTGAAACCATGTATAGCTAAATATATATGTAAGAATGGGTTTCTCATGACTAAAACCTTTTATATCAAGGTCAAATATTACAGATAGATTATGACAACAATTGGATATATATAATTTACTATATACAGTAGAAAAGCAATATTCACTATATTTGGCACCAGTTCAGGTAAACATACTTCAAGAGAGAGATTCTGGCCTTCAGCCTGATTTGTGGAAATGCAGATGTTTCCACTCTAGAAAACAAATCAGCACCAACAATAAAATGCAATTGAACACTACCAGCATTGATGGGCTTACCATCTGGGGCTTAATTATTTAACATTGCTGTTTAAACTTACATGACCACAATTGTAAAGCAAAAGTTTTACAACACATTTGCTCGAAAAGGGAAACTTGATTCAATTTAAAATTAAGGTGTACTAAATAATTTTAAAAAATACCTTAAAACATAATGTTAAGGACTTTACTTTGCCCTCCTCTCTCGACTGTTTATCTGAGTTTTTGTTTGCTGGTGAAATTGACTGAACCCTGCTCTTTGCTTTAGGTTTGAGCCCACTCAAGGGGCCAGGAACTGGGAACACAGAGCAGAGGCCAAGAAATTTAATAAGCCACAACCCCACAGAATTTGATCTCTAGTTGTTAGAAGAGAAATTGTTATTTGGCAAAAGGAATGGAAAACATTAGTGACTGTACGTTCTAGCCAATAAAAGCCAATACTAACAGTCGAATCACTAACGCACTCCTCCGTCACAATATTCTCATTATATTTTGCTTTCCCCTAATGACACTCAAACATTATCATTTGCGTTCAAAGATTGAGAAACATTCTAACTGGGTTGTGCAAAGCTTGCTAACTCAATAGGTAGCAAGATATCAGGTTGTAGAACTAATTGAATAATTTTGTACTGACTGATCGTGAGCTAGTATTTTGCAATGTATAACTTATATCCATTAAACAAGATATAATTTCTACCTCCAAACAATTTGATGGCACTGTAAAGTACTAAAGAAACTAGAAGCAATTTTAACTTTAGTCAAAATATAACAAGATTGAACTAGCCATCAAATTATCCTTTCCATTCAATTCCTTTTTACAGTCTAGCCAAAAGCTAAATAAAAGCAGACTCTAGGAGATTATAGCTTACGTTTATGAACATGAGCTGTTGGCCAGAAACCTTGGCAACGACCACTGTATAACAGAAAGCCATACATGCATTGGACACTGCTTGATGTGGTCCCCCGCTAGCCTATACTAGATTATCGACAACAACAACGTATAATTGTAAAGAGACTTCAACATAATGAAACATCTCAAATTACTTCACCCATGCATTATAAAATGGAGTATTACAACAAGCTACATAAGAAGCAACATTTTGAAGGGTCCTTGCCAAGGTGTTTGCTGGCTCCCACCCAATGGGGAATGTTATGGAGATTGAAATAGCCACTCCTGCTGATGATGTGAATATGGGGTTTGAAGCCCATCTGTACATTAATGGTAACAGCAGATGCAATGTTAATATAATCTTGACTGTCGTAACATGGCTTTCTCTTTATCTCTTAATAGTTTATAAAAAGTCATTTTGTGGTAAAAATGAACCTTTTCTTAAGAATTTGCCACTAATAGACAATTTTGAAGTTGAATTATTTGCTTTTGTCAGATTTGTATCTCAAAAATTGAAATGTACAACCAATGAGTACAAATGTCAAAATGTTGCATGATTGCCTGTCTGGTTCTGAATAGATGGAAATCCTTGGCTTCTTTTAAGTATCATAATTTGTACTTTCAGTTCTGAATGTATTATTCTTTTTCTTTGGTTTCAAGACTGTTAGTGAATTGGTCTTTGGTGTGGAATTTGATTATCTTTGATTTGAAATGATTTTGGCATAGTACTGACAGAGGTTCAGACAGTGATTAGGGTACAGAGATTTCAATGAGTTGGTGAAGATTATCTTACTGTTATGCGGGCTTCCTTTTCTTGGGTCTGTAGCAGCTATTTAAAGGCAAGGACATAGTCAAGGAAAGCAAGAGGGAGCATATTTGGGAAATTCCCCAACTCAGACCTGCCACTTAGGAAAATTCCCAAGGACAGGCTGGGAAATAAATCAGTTTCTCACTGAAGAGGCAGGCAGCCAATGTACATAATTAGGACTCCAATTATAAGTGATTTAGAGAGTCCACGAGTATTTTTTTAAAAATTTAATTTATTTTTCCAATTAACCCAGTCAGAGATGTTATTACATGCCCCTGGAGCAGGTAGGACTTGAAAATGTGCCTCCCATTCCAGGGGTAGGTACACTACCACTGGGCCACGAAAGATGGCACAGTAATCCCCATCATGTGCTGAGTCGATGAACGCAACCTGCCCTGTTTAAGATGGGTAGTCAACAGGCCCATATTTTAAAGATGGGTCTGCATTAATTTAATGGAAAATGTGTTGTCCAATTAAAAGATCACTTCTGGGAATATCGTACAGCCGGTCTCACTGCCAGCAAGTGCGGGCATGGGATTCCCATTTGCTCTTTTCGTCAAGTTACTGAAGCCTGCTGAAAAAGCCTGCCCAGGACTTTAAGACATATAAGTACAGGTAGGAAACATTTTACAATTGCCATTCACTGTAATTTTTGTTTGTACAACAATAAAGGACGGTTTGTGGCAAATTAAGGATGTCAAGGCAGTATTTATTGCCCATCCCTAGTTGCCCCTGCAAAGGTGGTGGTGAGCTGCCTCCTTGAACCATTACTATCAAGTTAGTGTGGGGACACCCACAATGCTTCTCAGGCAGGAGCTCCAGGATTTTGACCCAGCAACAATGAAGGAACAGCGATATATGTTCAAGTCAGGATGGTGAGTGGATGACAAGGAAAGCTACAGGTGGTGGTGTTCCATGTATCTGCTCCCTTTGTGCTTTACAATGGTCGTGGCCACAGATTTAGGAGGTGCTGTCTAAGGAGCCTGGCTGCGTTGTTGCATTGTATCTTGTAGATAGTTAAACACTGCTGCAACTGTACTTTGGTGGTGGAGGGAGTGAATATGGTACCAGTCAAGTGAGCTGCTTTGTCCTGGATGGCATTGAGCGTTGTTGCAGCTGCACCCATCCAAGCAAGTGGGGAGTATTCCATGACACTCCTCACATGTGCCTTCTAAATTGTGGACAGGCTTTGGGCAGTCAAGGGGTGAATTACTCGCTGTAAGATCCCGAACCTCTAACTTGCTCTTGTAGTCACACTATCTTTAAGGCTAGTTCAGTTCAGTTTCTCATCAATGTAATGATGAGAGTTGAAAGTGGGATTCACTGATGGTGATGCCATTGAATGTCAAGTTACAGTGATTATATTCTGTCTTGTTGGAAATAGTAATTTCTTAGTAGTTGTTTGGTGTGTATGCTATTTGCCACTTTTCAGTGTAAACCTGGATATTTTCCTCACCTTGTTGGATTTGGACATGGATTGCTCCAGGACCTGAGGATTCTCAAATGGTGCTGTACATTGTGCACTCATTGACAAATATTCTCACTTCTGACCTTATGATGGAGGAAAATCATTGATGAAGCAGCTGAAAATGATTGGACCAAGGACACTCCCAGAGGAACTCCTGCAGAGATGTCCTGGAGCAGAGATGGCTGACCTCCAACAACGACAACTGTCTTCTTTAGTGCCAGGTATGACCCAGCAGCAGAAAGTTTGCCTCCTGCTTCCCATTGATTTCAGTTTTCCTCAGGCTTCTTCATGCCTTAATGTCAAGGATAATCACTATTATCACCCCTCTGGAATTCAGCTGTTTTGTCAATGTTTGAATTGAGGCTATAATAGTAGAAGTGTCCCTACCTCTAGGCCAGAATACCTAGGTTCAAGTCTCACCTGCTCCAAATGTGTGTCATACCAACCCTTAGCAGCTTAATTTAAAACAAAAATATTAAGCAAGTGCTGCTTAATAGCACTGTTCAAGACTGTTAACTGATGATTAAATGTAGACTGATGGGGTGGTAAATGGCTGGGTTGGATTTGTCCGCTTTTCCATTACAGAACGTGCCTGGGAAATTATTTGCCTTGTCACATAGATGCCAGCGTTGTAACTGTACTAGAACAGTTTGGATACGAATGCAGCAGATTTGGAGCACAGGTCTTCATCGGGGTATAGTTGGAATGTTGTCAAGGCCCGTAACGTTAATATGCAATTGCAGGATAAATGTAGACAATGGGGAGAAAAGAAGATTATTGGCAATTCCTTTCCTCCAGATGCTGCCTGGCTTGCTGTGTTCTTCCTGCCTCCTGTTTGTCTACCTTGGATTCCAGCATCTGCAGATATTTTGTCTCTCACTGTAAAACCATTGCTGGGGGCAAAACTTATCTAGTTCACTAATGTCCTTTAGGAAAGGAAACTGGTCTGGCCTACTCACTGCAGACTCAGCAATGTGTTGACACTTAACTGTCCTTTGGGCATATAGGATGGGTGATAATTGCTGGCCTGGCCAGTGATACGCACGTCCTGTGAATCAATTTTTTTTTTAAAAACCTGTTTGTGTATGGGTGGCACCACTATGGAAACCAATGTACAGGAGCTATTTCCCATTTGCAAAAGTGGACAGTAAAGTATAAATTTTAAATATTACCATTGAATAAGAGTAGTACAAACATTTGATTAAGACGAAAGAAATATTATACTGTCTTCCTGCAACATCCCTACTGCCCCACCTCCATTAGCATAATTTGTGTCAAAATAGACACCGGAAGACTGCCACCAACAGCTTGGTCTTGATTTTTATTGACAAATTGTGACCTAAAAATGTCACTGTGCTGCAGCAGTGCTGATTCAGGTGAGAGTGGATTAGACCAAAATACAGTGACAAACATTGTCTGTGTGTGGAATGCATGTGTTAGGAGGAGAATGAGCAATGTTTTGCAGCAAACTCAGAACAAGGGCCCCTGAAAATAGGTATTTGTTCTATGCAGTCTATTCAGTTGAATACCTGGTGTTGTTATGGACAAGAGGGAGAAGTAAATTGATTTTTTTAAACATTTTCCTCTCCTGCCTGTAACAGAGGTAGTTTTTAATTTTTTTTTGTTTTCTTACTTTCTTTCCCCTTTTCAAAATAGGTGGTAATGTATTTCCCAACCCCTGCTTGTGAAACCCAATGTAAAAGAGCCCATAGCAAATCTTCTAAGGTTAAAACAAACTAGGGTTTATAACTCACGCAGAGATAGTAAGAACTGCCGATGCTGGAGTCAGAGATAACACAGTGTGGAGCTGGAGGAACATAATAGGCCAGGCAGCATCAGAGGAGCAGGAAGGCTGACGTTTTGGTTCGGGACCCTCCACTTAAACCTAGGGAATGCTTCATGCTCACATTCATGCACGATGTATCCAAGACAAAAAAAGAAACAAAGTTCTAAATTATTTAAAATCAAAGATAACAGGGCGATAACGAGGTATAGAGCTGGATGAACACAGCAGGCCAAGCAGCATCGTAGGAGCAGGAAAGCTTACCCTGGTAAACCTTTTCTGTACCCTTTCCAAAACATCTAAGCATTTCTGAAGAAGGGTCTAGGCCCGAAACGTCAGCTTTCCTGCTCCTCTGCTGCTGCTTGGCCTGCTGCGTTCATCCAGCTCTACACCTTGTTATCTCAGATTCTCCAGCATCGGCAGTTCCTACTATCTCTGTAACAGGGTGATAAGTTTGTCTTTGTTTTGATAATTGCTGGACATTTTCAGAGCTTGCTCATACTGTATTCAATGGTAGCCATTTTGGAATCCAACAAAACCCCCGTTAATTTAAACAAGATGGTATCATTTTTAACAAAACAATTTAAGATCTCTCTCTTCCTGTCCTCTCAGCGTTGCATTCCTCCAAACATAAGGGAAAAGAGTGAATTCTACTTCTTTCATTTTACTTGTGTTCTAACAAAATAAGAGGAAGCAGGATTCATGCATTCTTCCATTCACACTCCGTGGCCACATTCACACAGTTATATGATATAACCTAATGACCGGTTCCTTGATCCGGTTTAGTTCAGCCTTGGGTGGATTAGTGGGTTGGTGAGGGGGAATTATGCATTAGTTTCAGGAGTCTGTGGAAATCAGTAACTTCCTTCTGTCCACTGGAACATGAGATGCAGGAGTCAGGCTGACATGGGTGGTAGATCAGAGTCTCAGAGGGTTCTGTGTTTTATTCAGAGTTAATTACACTCAAATGGGACTGGCATCCATTGCTCAGGTGGTCAAACTTCAAGAAAGTTCACTTTTCTGTAACTTAGGAGAAGGGTGTTGGCCACAACCTGCCCTTGAATCTATTGGAACACTACTGCCTTCAGGTGAATGCCCAGCTCTTGTTCAATAGATCTCTGGCATTCTCGTAGCCTTGGCGTCCCCTCACAATCATCTTGTCCATGTGGGAGAAAGTTCTGGTTAGAAAGACATCTTGCTTGGTCAGTGAAATTGTGGGCTTTTCCCATCAAAATTTAACTGTCTGGTTTAGGGAACTTTTTGAGTCCATGGTTAACACCGGAAAGAAGGATTCTGCTGGCCATCCATTGGCTGCGCATCCCTCAATTTCTGCTAACTTTGGTCTAGTACTCTGGCTATCTTTTGAACCTTCCACTTTGAAGATCAGCTCTTTGAATTTCTGTGGGTTAGATTCAGTTTATCGTATTGATATGCACGAACATTGAGCCTTGTCCAAATTTCTGCACCTTTGCAGAACCTTGCTGAAGTGGTTCATTCTGCTGTACCACCCTTATTTCGCTGGGATCTTGGTCAAGTGCCACTCACTCGGTGGGTCCTCTTCTGCTCTGATTATTTTCAATGGGTGCTCTTTCCAACCTGTTTACTTTGACAGGCTTTAGCACAGACTCGCTTAGTTTCAGTGGCTGCTCAGTCTCTGTACTGCTGTTTACCTCATCTGGAAGCTTTGCGTTTATTAGGACTTGCATGTTAACCTTAATAAATAGAACATACAACATAGAATAGTGCAGCACAGTACAGGCCTTTTGGCCCACGATGTTGTGCCGAACTTTTACCCTAAACCTAAGGTCTACCTGACTTCCAACCCTATCTTATACTATCATCCATATGCCTATCTAATAGCCGCTTAAATGCCCCTAATGAGGCCGACTCCACTACCCTCTCCGGCAATGCATTCCACGTCCCCACCACTCTCTGAGTAAAGAACCTACCTCTGACGTCTCCCCAATATCTACCTCCACTCACTTTAAAACTATGCCCCCTCATAATAGCTACCTCCACCTTAGGAAAAAGTCTCTGGCTGTCCACTCTATCTATACCTCTGATCATTTTGTACACCTTTATCAAGTCACCTCTCATCCTTTGTCATTCTAAAGAGAAAAGCCCTAGCTCTCTCAACCTTTCCTCATAAGACCTTCCCTCCATTCCAGGCAACATCCTGGTGAATCTCCTTTGTACCTTTTCCAACACTTCCACATCTTTCCTGTAATGAGGCGACCAGAACTGGACACAATACTCCAGATGTGGTCAAACCAGGGTTTTGTATAGCTGGAGCATAACTTCATGGCTCTTGAACTCAATCCCTCTATTAATGAAAGCTAACACACCATAAGCCTTCTTAACAACTCTATCCACCTGGATGGTAGCTTTCAGGGGACTGTGGGCATGAACCCTGAGATCCCTCTGCTCCTCCACACTGCCAAGGATCTTTCTGTTAACCCTGTATTCTACTTCAAATTTGTCCTTCCAAAATGAATCACCTCACACTTTTCAGGGTTAAACTCCATCTGCCACTTCTCAGCCCAGCTCTGCATCCTATCAGTGTCCCTCTGTAACCTAGAACAGCCCTCTGCACTGTCCACAACTCGACCCATCTTCGTATCGTCCGCGAACTTACTAATCCACCCTTCCACTCCTACATCCAAATCATTTACAAAAATCACAAATAGAAGAGGACCTAGAACAGATCCTTGTGGTGCACCACTCGTAACTGAGCACCATGTTGAATATTTTCCGTCCACTACCACCCTTTGTCTTCTAAGGGTCAGCCAATCTGCCACATTTCCCCCTATCCCATGCCTCCTTACTTTCTGCATGAGCCTACCATGGGGAACCTTATCAAATGCCTTACTTAAATCCATGTATATCACAAAGTGCGTACCAAATTAGGACTCCCAAGTCCCAATTGTACTTCAGATTTCCGAAGCCTTTCACCATTTAGAAAATAATCTCTACCTCTATTCTTTCTACCAAAATGCATAACCTCACACTTCCCCATATTGTATTCTGTCTGCCACTTCTTTGCCTACTCTTCTGGCTTGTCCAAGTCCTTCTGTAGCCTCGCTGATTCCTTAATACGATCTACAAATAGATCACGTCCACTGGCTCTCCTTGGTCAAGTTGCTCATTACCGCCTCAAAGAACTCAAGCAGAGTTGTCAGGCTTGATTTCTCCATGATGAAGCTCTGCTGACTCAGCCTGATTTTACTGTGCACTTCCAAGTATTCCACAATCTCATCCTTCATAACGGTCCCTAAGATCTTACCAATGATCAAGGTTAGGCTAATTGACCTATCATTTCTGGTCTTTTGCTTCTCTTCTTTCTTAAACAAGAGTGTCTGCCAATTTTTAGTCCTCTGGGACCCTCCCTGACCCCAGTGATTCCTGAAAGATCACTACTAATTCCTCCACTACCTCCTCAGCTCCCTCCTTCACAGCCCTGGGGTGTGATCCATCTGGTCTGGGTGATTTATCTTGACAACAGCCTGCTCCCATTCCCTGGCAATGAAGAACCTTTCCTGTAGACATGTTGTTGCAAGGCTGGGATGCCAAGTCAGGGAAAATTCCCTGACTTTTGCTCCCCTCCTTAATGATGAAGTGTGGCCCATAGTTCTCTATTCATCTAACTCATCAGACAGAAACAGGCATTAAGCAGGAATTACAATTAGAAACACTGGCTAATCCTTTTCCGATCAAGAGAGTTGCCCCACCAGACAGCCAACCTGATGAGTAAAACCCATTGACATTGGCTTTACAAACTGACTGACATGACTGACAGTTTCATTTACAGAGCTTCACACCAGTTGGTACTCCAAGCCAGTGGGACTACAGGAACACTCAAGAGTTTTTCACTTCTCAGACTCCAGTTGGCTTTTCTCTGATTCTTTTTCCACCTTCTACAGTAAAATAATCTTTTAAAATGCAATGTCTAGATGCACACATACATAATAACCATTCAGGCAGGGTATGACGGGGCTGCTACTGCTTCAGTCTTTCATCAAAACACAAGTCAATGTTTTTCAGAAGGGAATGGTTTTGGGTGAATCTTTGGGGAAACACGAGGACTACATATTTTACTTTCTAGTAGTTACCCATTATTTTAATAAGGACTTGAATGCCACTCGATACAAATTTACATGGAAAAACTCAAAACTTCTGCAGTGAGGGGTTAACACTAGTGAGGAAAATAAGTGACAAAATGCTCAAACAACAAGTTCACTTAGAGGAAGACTACATGATCCATGTAGTATAAAAAGCTATTTAGCGTTATGTCCAGGACTACATCAAGGTTTCAGTGTTTGGATGACATTCATAAGCGACTCAATCTTTGTGGTTGGTTGGCTCACCGAGCTGGTTCGTTGTTCCACAGACGTTTCATTACCCTGCTGGGTAACATCATCAGTGCAGCCTCCGATGAAGCGCCGTTGTGTTTTCCCACCTGTTATTTAAACTGTGGTGTCCATTGAGCTGGATTACCTCACTTCTGGTTTTCCTTCACAATGGAGTGTATATGGGGTCTAGCTCTATGTGTTTATTGATGGCTTTCTTAGTAGAGAACCAGGCTTCTAGGAATTCCTGTGCTTGTCTATGCTTTGCTTAGCCCAGGATCCTGGTGTTGTCCCTAGCGAATTGATGGTTCTCCTTATCCATGTGGATAGAGATGAAATGTCTGCGGAACAACGAACCAGCTCGGCGAGCCAACCAACCACAACATCCACAACCCGAGCTACAAATCTACTCTAAAGCCATATACAACTCAATCTATACTTGTACAGTTTAAAATAAAATTTGAACTCTTTGGATATGCTGTGGCTTCATAGAACATGACCAGATGACTATTATTTTCTGGATAATGAAGGTAGGAATTTTAAGTTTCAAAGCTTCCAGCATATATGAGACTGAAGGTTTGAAGATTTAAAGTTTTGACTGTTAATGCAGCTGCTAGAACATCAAAATACCTGTCAGTCGGGGTCAAAATTACATTTGAGGAGGAATTGAACTCCCAGAAACAGATGTAATGAATGGAAACTCTGAAGCTATAACTTTAGCTTTGAACTGAACTGAAACAGGTGAATCTTTGAGGATTTTGTTACAGCTTGAATCAACATTATTAAAACAACCTTATTGTTAGAAAAATCACACACTGAATATTGAAAGCTGTAAAACAGCATTTTACAGAATTGTCAGGGAACAATTTACTTTCACTTAAAATAAATGTTGGGGATGAAAGATATAAATTATGTAGAATAAAAAGTAATCTCCTGAATATGTTTTGTTTTCAATGAAGTGAGCTTTTATGGAGATATTTCTTTCAAATGCAGAGAAGGGTATTATGAGGAAACTGCTGGAAAATTCTATCATGAATTTATGCATATTACCTCACTGATATGAGATGAGATTCTGGAAAACATTCAGGGCTGAATGAATTACTGCAGCAAGCTGCCATTGATTTTTACAGGTCCAGTCACTGAGGACATATATGATTTAGTGCTGTTATTTAGCCTGCAGGGTCTTCCTGAAACTCTGCAGTTTCTACCGTTTTCCATTCGCCTTTATTTTGTTGAGTATCAATGCTTTTCAAAACAACTTAATCTAAAAGTTGTTGATGTGTTTCTTAATATATCATCAAAATACAGTATAAACATTAAAAAAAATCCATGGTGTTTCAGGATTATAAGAAAAGCATGTTTTTGTGTTACAGGCATTAAATAGCAATCTTACAGACATGTAATTAAACACTTCAAGTGGTAACAGCGTTAGCTATGGCTTGCAAAACAAAGCCTAGAACCTGCATTTCAAATCACCTTGGCTGATTCCACTGTTGCAGATGCAGTTTTTAGAATATATTTTCTGTGCAATGCTTCTTCTGAAAAAAATGATTTTCATTATTATTTATTTTAATAAAGTGAAAATGAATTTACCACACTTTCAAGGTCTGCAACAAAATCCAATTAGATTATTCCTGAATTACAAGTAGCTGTTACTTGCTACACGAGCAACCTAATGTGATAATGTCTTATTCTGGTTTGGATACTTCATTGCCAGCAATTTTCCTTTCTCTAGATATTATTCCATCAACCTGTTCAGAGATGTTGTGACATACCACTGGAGCAGTTGAGACTTGAACTTGGCTCTCCTGGCTTTGAGGTGAGGACACTATCTCTGTGACACAAGAACCCTAAATCCTCCTTACTGTATGCTGAGTCAATGCATATCTAATCATCAAAGATAGATGATAGGCCAAGAGTGCATCTAAGGAGAGGATGCACTGTCTTATATAATGAGGTAATTTATTACACAATAGCAATAGGTACAATTTATGTAAACTTGCTCAGCATAATTATTTGGGACTATCAAGAGCTGTGCCTAACATGTTTACTCCTCTTGGAAACTCAGACAGATCTCAACTGCCTTCCCCCAAGAACAAATGACCTAATTAGATTAGGTGGAGCTCAATGAAACAAGAACTCCTTGAGAACCATTTACTTAGATAATATCTTCCCCCAGCAAATTTTCCCCAGTTAACCGTTATATATTCTTGTAAATAATTACGTAATGTTTACTATTATCTCAACTCCTCCCCAGTCTCTGAGTTCACAAAAGCAGGCCACCTGGATGTTTCACAATTTTCCCAGAATTCAATCTTTCTGGATTTGGAAAAAATGCTAATTCTTTTGCTTGTGGATGATTGATGTTGATTCTGAAGTTTTGCAAGTCAGGTTTCATCTGAAAGATGTTATATCTCTTGGATATCCTTCTCCAAGGATATTATCTCAAAATCCCTACAGTGTGGGAACCGCCATTCAGCCCAACAAATCCACACTGACCATCTAAAGAGCATCTCACCCAGACCCATTCCCCTATTCTATCCCTGTAACCCTGCATTTTTCCCATGGCTAACCCACCTAACATACACACCCCTGGACACTAAGGGGTAATTTAGCACGGCCAATCCATCTAACCTGCACATCTTTGCAGTGTGGGAGGAAACCAGAACACCAGCAGGAAACCCACGCAGACACAGGGACAACATGCAGACTCCACACAGACAGTCACCCGAGGGTGGACTTGAACCCAAGTCTCTGGTGCTGTAAGGCAGCAGCGCTAACTACTGAGTCATTATGCTATCCCTGAGTCATTGATCCATTATCTTGCTTGGAGGGCTATTGATCTCCCAAATCCCTTCATAGAGGAACTCTTCGCTGCTAACTCTGAAACCTTAGATAACAAGGTGCAGAGCTGGATGAACACAGCAGGCCAAGGAGCATCACAGAAGCAGGAAGGCTGATGTTTCAGGAAGGGTCTAGGCCCGAAACATCAGCCTTCCTACTCCTCTGATGCTGCTTGGCCTGGCTGTGTTCATCCAGCTCTACACCTTGTTATCTCAAATTCTCCAGCATCTGCAGTTCCTGCTAACTCTGAAACCTTTGTGGTTTCTGGTTTCCGCTCTTGTTGAAACAAGTTTTGTCTCCCTTGCTGTGTCAGGGTTTCAGAACCAGGCAATTAATGTGTGATTTGAGCTGGTATTCTCTTTTGTGCCTGGATGTTCCAACCATCTCCTGAATCTACAGATATTTGTCTGGCTCCCAAGGAGTTGTATGCAGCCTATTCCACTTTATTTGAGCAAATCTGTACTTTCAATCTGCTGATACATTTAAATTGAAGAATGCAAGCTTTTTACTTCAACTTTTAAATTGGTTGGACACCTTTTGTTGACATCTATGTTTGTATAACTGGTGAACTAGACTGTTTCACATTCTCAGTTATCTTACTGAAAGATTGCTGCTCCTGCAGCACTACATTTGTCACTCACTATTTCCTGCTCTGTTTTAGAAGACAAAGGATTGGACATTTCTCCCAATCCTGAAAAATATACTGACAGGTCTATTCCCTCCCTGGAGCAATGTGGCAAATGGTGAGCAATTCAGTACAATATGTTCAGAATGAAAAGCTCTGAATCTCGACTGTGAGAAAACTTTCCCAACTTTCCTCTTAAGCTTTAAATGGCATCTTCAGAATCTCACTGTTTAGTGGCAGCTTCTTTATTTCCTTGTATTTGCATCTTGTTATTGGTCCAACATGACTCATTTCCACATTACTTCCAATTCTCCTGTCCTTCTTTGAGGAATTAAAAGGTGCAAATTCCCAATGTGAAGGTCAAGAATGTGGATCCAGTGGCTATAGCCTGTCCCAGCCCTCTATCTTCACCACACTATCCCTGAATGCTTCATGAACACCTAACTCCTCAACCCTTCATCAATGCAAGTCAGCATCAGCAAACCACCAGTCTCATCACCTCATCATAACAAGCATGGGGCTGGATGAACACAGCAGGTCAAGCAGCATCATAGGAGCAGGAAAACTTGACGTTTCGGGCCTAAATGAAGGGTTTAGGCCC
>JAHRHZ010000012.1:61698601-61711053 GCA_024137785.1 Ginglymostoma cirratum
ACTTGACGTTTCGGGCCTAAACCCTTCATTTAGGCCCGAAACGTCAAGTTTTCCTGCTCCTATGATGCTGCTTGACCTGCTGTGTTCATCCAGCCCCATGCTTGATATCTCGGATTCTCCAGCATCTGCAGTACCTTTTATCTCTCATCACCTCATCATGCCTGCTCTCACACCAATTTACACACTACTTCAGCCCTTCACCGTTTTACTTTGGAGTTCAGGGACATCGACATGCTGCATAATTCTGCCAGCTACCTTTGTGTGTGGGGGCACACACACATCTCATGCATCTACACAGGATGCGTCTTATGGCCCTTAGCTTTTTTTTAGTGCTCACTCATTGTTTGTTTACTTGGAACTTGTCAGTCCCTGAGTTACACATTACTTTTTCATGCAGAGGGAAAGGCATCAGCTCATTATGATTGGGATCCCTGACAGCCAAGACTGAGGATATGTCACTGTGGGGGACCAGGCTACCTCAACACCAAACCCCTAACATTTATAGACAGTTGACATGGCAAACACATTGCATGTGCCTGAAGCGAATGTCCATATGTGACAGTCAATGGGGAACATTCCTTCATGAGGTGAAAGGGGATCACAGACAGTAAGAGAATACGGCCACAGTCATAAGAACATAAGAACTAGGAGCAGGAGTAGGCCATCTGGCCCCTTGAGCTTGCCCTGCCATTTAATAAGATCATGGCTGATCTTTTTGAGACACAGCTCCACTTACTTGCCCACTCACCATAACCCTTAAGGAGTAATGGAGGAATGGGCAGGTAAATGGAGTCAGGAGTCAGGAAAGAGGATTGAATGAAACCTGTCAAGGTGTGTGCCATGGTCAGTTAGGTCAGTCCAGGGATCTGTGTCCTAGTCATCCATGAATTAGGCCGCAATCAGCCCTGTTTGTTTAGCCTCGGGACACTCAATCAGAGTGTTGTGGGCATACTTTCCAGGTCCTAGGCTGAGGTCAGTCAGGGCCTTCCTGCCAAGTAAGCCTGGGGGATGTGCCACAGTTTGGACTGTGGTTTCGGACAATGATGAACAAAGGTCCTATTAGGGGACTTATGGGAAGAAGTGAGAGAGTCAATTTGATGTGGACACAAAGTTGAAGTCTTGTCGTTTTCATTTCAGAGTCAACGGTATAATAACAATATAAAATTGCTGCCACCTCATGTAGAGTGGGTGAAGTAAGTTGCTTATTTTTGTGGAGAAGTGTAAAATTGTTTGGAGATGAGGCTTATGAGGAGCAATCATACATCTTCTAATTCCACTGATACATCTGGCATCAAATTGCACTTCATTGGCAGGCCATTCATTGTCTAAGAATGAACATTACAAATGATGGCCTTAAGCAATCAAGACCTTTGCATTATTTTCACTAATTGTCAGCTAAGTAAATGTAATCAGACAAGCTAACTTGTCTGAGCTTGGTACTTCTGGAACATATTCCATAGCTATCATTGCATAGTAATGCTTCATACCTGCCACATTCATACATTAGACTATAAGTACAAGGACAGAACAAGGTGTGGAGCCAGATGAACACAGCAGGCCATGCAGCATCAGAGGAGCAGGAAAGCTGAAGAAGGGTCCAGACCCGAAAAGTCAGCCTTCCTGCTCCTCTGATGCTGCTTGGCCCGCTGTGTTCATCCAGCTCTACACTTTGTTATCTCAGATTCTCAAGCATCGGCTGTTCCTACTTCCCAGTGCAAGGACATGGTCTGTGTTGTGCAAATATCTCATTTTTTCTTGGATGTGCCTATCGTGGTGGCTTACTGCCAATTTTCCACACCTTCAATGTAACATAAATGCTTTGGTCATGCAATGTACCTCAGAATAATGTTAATTACCACACTGCTCCTTATCAAACATGGCATTGGCCTCTTTGTGAAGTCTCCATGCCACACTGTATAACATGATGCATGATGTGAAGGCTCATGAGCACCATAGCTGAAAGTTATTCTATTTTTGACATTCCCCATTGATTTGTTGGCTCACTCATCTGACATGGACATCATTGTGGCTTGAGTCCTTGTGGTGTTGCTGCAAATGCGAAGACAACATCGAAGGAGTAATCAATTACAATATTGTGAAGAAACTCAGCAAGAACACTGACATCATGCAGCTGCTGCATAGTCTCTAGAGGCAGAAGCAGCAGTTGTAGATGCCCCAAGGAGGTGGATGACAACAGTGAGACCCTACATCGACAGACCTTGCTGTAATTTTCTTTTGCTCCCAGAGAGACAGTGCAGACACCAAATAAGGATGTCCCTGGCCTTCATCACTAAATTTTCTTATTTGCTAGAGTAGGCCTTGTGCTCAGAAGGATTGAATAAGAATCCCATTGTAGAGACTGTCAAGGTCACAACTTCTCTGAATTTTTATGCCAGCAGCTCATTTCAAGGAGCAAGTGGGGCCATTTCTAGCCTCATCCAATCAACCATCCACAAATGCATTTGGGATGTTTTTTGTTGTGTTTGTTTTTTTACCAACCAAACCTGTCCCCTTCCTCCTTGTGGAGTGTCAAGCATCCTGGGCAAATGGATTCTCCCCCATCGCAGTCTTTCCCAGGTGCAGGGCACAATGGACTGCGCACATATTTCTTTGGGGGGTTCCCTATCATTATACTTGCAGATTATGTTAACAGAAAGGGCTTTCAGTTAGTCAATGGTCAAATTATATGTGACCATCAATGGTCAAATTATATGTGACCATTGATGCAAGACTTTGGGTTTGGTGCCAGATATCCAGGAAGCTTGGTTAGTAAGTTTGTGGATGACATCAAAATTAGTTCTATAGTAGCCAGTGAAGAACGTTTCCTAAGGGTACAGAGGGATCTTGATCAATTGGGCCAATGAGCTGTGGAGCGACAGATGGAGTTTAATTTAGATAGATGTTGGATGTTGCTTGTTGGTAGAAGGGCCAGAATTACACAGTTAGTAGTAGGGGCCTGGGGTGTGTTGTCGAACAGAGGCCTAGGGGTTAGGTGCATAGTTCCTTGAAAGTTGCGTCACAGGTAGACAAGGTGGTAAAGAAGGCATTTGGCATGCTTATCTTCGTCAGTCAGAACATTGAGTATAGGAGTCGGGACATCGTGGTGCCATTTTACAGGACGTTGGTTAGGCTACTTTTGAAATAGCATACAGTTCTGGTCACCCTGCTATCAGAAGGATATTATTAAACTAAAGAGGGTGCAGAAAAGATTTACAAGGATGTTACTGGGTTTGTAGGTTTTGAGGTATAAGGAGACGTTGGATAGGCTGGGTATTTTTTTCACTGGAGCAGAAGACGTTGAGGGGTGACATTACGGATCAGGTGAATATCAAAGGTCTTTTCCCTAGGGTAGGGACATTCAAAACTAGAGGGGCATAGTTTTAAGGTGAGAGGGAAAAGATTTAAAAGGGACCTGAGGAACAACTTTTTCACACAGCGGGTGGTTTGTAAGCAGAATGAGCTGCCAGAGGAAGTGATAAATTGCAGGTACAGTTACAACATTTAAAAGATATTTGGACAGGAATATGAATAGAAAAGGTTTAGAGTGATATGGGCTAAATGCAGGCAAGTGGGACTAGTTTAGTTTGGGAAATCTGGTCAGCATTGGTGAGTTGAACTGAAGGGTCTGTTTCCATGCTATATGACTCTATGAATGCCATGATGTGAAAACACTAGGGAACTTACAGGTTCCTGCAATCTTCCAAGATCTTTGGGCCATACAGGGAGACAAGGCTACACCTCCAAACATGGCTCACATCATTTTTACAAAATTCCCCAAGAGTGATGCGAAACAACGACACAATGTTGCTCATGTTTCCACCAAGGCCATAGTGTAATAGATTATCAGCCTCTTTAAAACAAAGTTTCAATGCTTGAACTGCTCCTTGCTGTGTAGCACCGGAAAGGGTGTGCCTCATCCTTTTCGCATGCTGTGCCCTTTCCAAATAGAACTGGCAAAGTAGGGGATGTCCTGGATGCAGAGGAAATGGGGATCAATAGCAATCTTTTGAGAATGAAGACAAAGGTGAGGATTAGGATATTGACCAGGAGGGTCGTTCTGACCTTTACCTTCCAAGAGAAAATCTCAGTGCAATGCATCATTGAGTGCAAAGGAGCCAGACAGAACCAATTTGAAACTAGTTTCTGGGATGAGTGAGCTGTGTTCAGATTTCTTTTAATTGTGCAACTTGCTATTGGTTATATGTTAAACAATCCCTGCTGAGTGCAAAGGACATATGGTCTTAGTTAGTTTTGCAGTCCTTAACCTTTTCTGTTGCCGAATAAATATTTAACTATCCATATGATTATACATTTAATTATTTTCCATGATCTCACTTTCAAGAATATACACATTCCATATCCTGATGGCAGTTAAAGAAAACACAACAGTGAATAAGGCAATGCACCAACATCACAGGGTATCAAGGTAAGTAGCACTTAAGGCTTCAGTCAGTGAGTATATCATATCAGAATTTTGAGCAGTGACATCTCTCATGATAGCCAGCAGATTAGAGGAATCTTGAGGCATTTTCTTTTAACCCTTCCACTATCGGTATGTCTTCAATGTTTCAGAGTGTCCGTAGACAACTGAATTGTCTTGAAATGCTGAGCATCCTGGAGGACAGTATTGAGAGTGTGTCCTGAGTAGCTTTTCTGAGCAGACCATTGAACTGTGAGGAAGGTTGAACATGTGATCTAGCTACTGTACATCTATTAGCCTTCAAAGACAGGGTGCTCCTTTGAAAAGCCCATACAGAGAATGAACCTTTCCTTCCAGAGATATCTGGAATTATAGCAGATTCTGTACTGTTATTCACAAGGCAGGTGCAAATGTGGAGGATGTGTGCAGAACGCGCTCAAACACAATCCCTAGACATTGCATTTACCCTCAGTGCAGTCCACACTGAAGCGTAATGCCATAGCTGCAGTGATCAGTGTCATTGTTCAATGATCTCTGACATCTGATGTGATCTTCAGTCATACAGTCAGTTGTTCAAGAGCGATGAGTAATGCTTGGCTATTAAAAACTTCTTTCACCTTTGGGATGCCTGAATAGGCCGCTCATCTCCCATGTGGGTGCGACTTATCCAGGTCTAACAGTGACAAAGGATCCACACCAGACATTTGAAAGTGGAGGTGAGTTTGTATTTCCAAAGAGGGCAAGATTATTTACAATTCTGTGTTACCTGTGCCACCTGTGTTCCCTTAGCAAGATATTTCTTCCTCTCCCTTCCACTACATATATGTGCAGTTCCGACTTCCGCAATTGTAATGGAGGGAGCCGGTGATTCTAAAGCTTGTTTGGGCTTAGATGACCCAGACCAATCGAGACTGTCCTGCCCAGATGCAGGATCACCCTGCTTGGCTGGAATTTCTGCAGACGTTGGCATCACAAGCTGGGAAAACGGAGAGTCTGGGCTGCTCAGGAGTGTCCTGAAGGGAGGTTTCTGGGAGTTCTTTAAGTGGCTCATCCTCCAATGGGTGTATGCTGACACCTCACCATCTCCCTGACAGGAAGGAGTGCTGGAGTGAAGCCAAGGTTTCCTTTCCCCTTTGGTGCTGAGCAGCAATAGCTAGGGAGATGAAGAACTAGTTACTGTGCATCTCTGGGAGACACTGAGTGTCTCTCTGGGGCAGTCTCGTGTCTGTGGAAACTGGATGATACATGAAAGCTGGAGCCAGCCTGACAGTGATAACATTAGCAGACTCCTCCAACCTTCGATCCAGCTGACTAAATGCTTCTGACAAACACGCTTCCGTTTCCTGTGCCTGTCCGTGTACTTCAACAAAATCATTAATTGCGCAGACCCAGGAATAATTTTCTGCTGAGGGCCAATCAGGTCTCTGGTCTCATGCAATCCTTTCAGTGGCAAAGATTTGGGCCATTTCTTCCTCAGCCAGCTGCATGATATGTTAGTGACGTGCCCACTAGGTTGTATCCCTGAGTTGGTCGAGATGGAATAGCCAACAAGGTGAAAATCTCTCAGCTGCTGGAGGGTGCACATGAAAGCTTGGGCTAGTGCATCCTCTTGGAGGGGTCGGGGGGAGGTGCAGTGTTTGGTAGCTTGCTCCCCACAGGTGGAAGTGGAGCTGAGTGTCTCTGGCGCCGGCATCTTCAGGACAGATATTTGCTGAAGTCTAATAGTGCAACCCGAGACTAGAGAGGGAATGGTCCTAATTAGTCATTTTGATTCCCCCAGTGAGAGTGAGGTGACAGGGATAAAAGTCTGGCACTTATCCTGCTGGAGCAGTGAAGGTCATTGACCTTCTTTCTGTATAACTAGCTGCTCCCACACTCCCCCCCTCCCCGCACTCTGAAGATGGCAATGACCTAGGCGATAACCTCAGACCAAGCTGCCAGGGTCTGATGGCGAGGCATTGCCTGCCATGTGGTACAAGCAGTGGACGCCTCTCCTCTGGACAACTCCGTCCACCTTCAGGTTGATCCCAGAGAATGACAGTACCATTCTTCTGTTCTGTGATACATTCAGATTCTGCTCTTGATTGAGCAGGGCATCTTCAGAATGCCAGTACTCATCGAGGTACCTTAAAGTTTTTGACAGATAGCATAGATGCAAGAGTATTTCAGCAGATACCTGCTGAGTGGTGAGTTGTTCTGGAAACGGCGCATAGTAGGATTGGGTAGAAATTGCATGCGAGAGAAGTCAGAGAAGCGTGATGGCAATTAATGAAAAAAGTTGAAAATAAGGAGAATTTTGACACTGAAGCTTTGCTTAACAGGGAGTCATTGTAGGTCAGTGAGCATAGGGTGAAAGAGACTTGGCAATTAGCACGGGGCAGCAGAATTTTTAATCATCTCTTGTTTATAAGATATTAGATTTTGGAAGCTGGCCTGGAGTGCTTTAGAATAGTCATATCGGAAGGGAACAAAGTGATTGGCAAAGTTATTAATGAACCAACTGAATGCTGAAAACATGGAGCACTTTTCAGTTCATGGTTGATATTTAGTTCGGATGACAGTACACTGTCATAGCTCAGAGATAGTGCTGGGCTATTGCTTCTTATATGCTTCTGAAATTTCCCACCAAAAAAAATGAGGAGAATAGTTAACTAAGAAGGATTGTAAGTGACTTCACAAGAATATACTCAGCTTAGTAATTGGGAAAATGTCTAATTAAATGTAACGTTGTTACATGTAAGGTGGTAGATTTTTGAGAGAAAGAATAGGGACATCTAGCACCTTAAATTGCAATATTTTAAAAGGTGATGAGGAGGAGAGAAATAAATGTCTGGATACACCCAATTTTACAAGTGGAAAGGCAAGCTGATAAAGTTGTATTTTTAAAAAAATGGAGCTTAGTTTTATAAATGAGGAGTAAAGAGTACAAAAAGAGTGATAAGAATAAATCTATATTAATGACTGAATTTGCTGCAGTTAAAATTTTGTCTCCAGATTTCTAGGAACATAGGGACCAGGGAAGGTCATTCAGCTCCTTGAATCTGTTCCCAGTACTCTTCTTTCAATAAGGTGTGAAGACTATGGAAAAAGTGTAGAAGAAGCCCACAAATATGATACGAAGGATAAAAATTTATGAGGAAAGATTGAAGAACCGATCAATTAAAATGCATTTATTTCAATGCAAGAGGCTTTACAGGTAAGGCAGATGAACTCAGGGCATGGTTGGGAACATGGGACTGGGATATCATTGCAATTACAGAGACATGGCGCAGGGATGGACAGGACTAATGGCTTAAATTTTCCAGGGTATAAATGCTATAAGAAGGATAGAAACGAGGGCAAGAGAGGAGGGGGAGTGGCGTTTTTGATTAGGGATAACATTATGGCTGTACTTAGGGAGGATATTCCTGGGAGTATGTCCAAGAAAGTTATTGGGTGGAACTGAGAAATCAGAAAGGGATGATCACCTTATTGGGATTTTATTATAGACCCCACTCCTCAATAGGCAGCTGGAAATTGAGAAACAAATTAGTAAGGAGATCTCAGATAACTGTTAGAATAATATGGTGATGATGGTAGGGGATTCTAACTTTCCAAAAATAGAGTGGGACTGCCATAATGTTAAGGGCTTCGATAGAGAGGAATTTATTAAGTATGCTCAAGAAAATTTTCTGGTTCTAGTAGGTGGATGTATTTACTAGAGAAGGTGCAAAACTTGACCTACTCTTGGGAAATAAGGCAGAGCAAGTGACTGAGGTGTGAGTGGGGGAACACTTTGGGACCAATGATCATAATTCTACTCATTTCAAATTGTGATGGTAAAAGATAGACCAGATCTAAAAGTTATAGTTCTAAATTAGAGGAAGGCCAATTTTGAAGGTATTAAGCAAGAACTTTCAGAAGTTGATTGGGGGTGGGGGGTGGAGGGGAGATGTGGGGGAGGGGTGTGGCTGTTCGCAGGTAAAGGGATGGCTGGGAAATGGGAAACCTTCAAAAATGAGCCAGTACTGTCAATTGAAAGTCATTTAATTCAACGTTCCAGCAAATTTAATTCTTTTATGCATTAACTCTGCTGTTTCTGATATTGCTTAATTAAACTTTTGGAAAATCAAATATTTTTAGTTCAGAACCTCTTTCAAGTCATGAGGAATATATCATAGATTTCAAAATTTATGTGGATGAATAATTGAAAATGATGTCGCTATAAGTAGCTGTGATAAAGAAGAAATTCTTAGAAAAGACAAGGAGAAAATTAGTTTTTCCAAAGAACATCCAGAGAATCTAAGATGTGTACAAACCTGATTGATTGATGGATAGTGGACTGCATGACCCTATTGCATGACCTATAGACAGTATTACATTTCCTGTACTTTCAGAAAACCAAGATTTCAAATGAGTTAGAAAATTCTACTGCCTTCATCGCTATTCATTGAGAAAGACGCCGAAGGTGTTGGCTCACCTGAATAAACCATTAGTCATCCGTGTGCAATTTGATTGTATTACATACACAATACATATTTCAATGTGCCCCCAGTGAATAGTTATTCCATCAATGACTATTGAACAAGGCTTCAGCTGCCTTAAATATAGAATCTCATTCCATTCTCCATGCCTTGTGTCTACAGCAACCTCAAAGGTATTGCAAATGATGTATTAAACAAGTTCTATCTTTCACTCACCATTACTGGCCAATAGTACTCATGTCCTGCCAACATAAAGGGAAACACTAGCAGCAATTTCTAGGCTTATATATTTTCAGCTATATAGAAGAATGCTCTGGAGAAAGCCTGTATTGTTTCAGGGTAGAATTTAGAGCTGATGTAATAGTTCTGCAGGTTTACTGCCTTGTAATGCATGTTTCTGGAAAAGCCAGCAGCAACATTGAAATAATCTTTCTAGACTAACTAAGGTGACAATTGGGAAAATCCTTTTTTTAGCTGTACATTTTCCTCTTGGTTATGCCAGCAACTTTACTGACAAGCATGTAAGACCCATGTCCTAAGACTGATGGTATTAAGCGCCATGTCAATGAGGTTTAAATTGTCTATATTCCCACCAGCAACGACTGCACTGAACGTGTGCTCTCCTTGTAATTCTGTTTGCAATATTTGCTGCACTTTCTTCACAGCATTGCCAATTGCTTAAGATTAATTAGCAATGTATTTGAAAATAATACATTTGAAAAGAAAGCTAAGTGAGTTACCAATCAATGTTGTTTGATGGACAAAAAAGCAATGATTGGAAAAGTAGTTACTTTCTCCACTGCCAAGTTGAAATTGAACCATAATGTTTCTTTCCATAGATTCTATCTCCACCAGTGAGGGTTATACATTTAATTAACTTGAATGGTCTCAACCAAATTTGCAGTGTTATTCAAACTGTCCTTAATTAGACAGAATTTATCAATTTTATTTAGAGTCTTTAAGATAGCTGTTATCAAAAACAGGAAAATGTCCTTCTGGTGGTGAGGAATACAATAACCAAAGAACTGCAAAAATCAGAAACAAAAACAGAAATTGCGAGAATAGCTCAGCAGGTCTGGCAGCATCTGTGGAGGTAATGGCTGATTGTACTTCTCAGCATCCATTTCTTATGAAGGCTCCGTGTCAGTGCTCCTGGTCTGCTTTGCGTAGTTCAGGGCTGCTGCAATGTGTTGTGGCTTGTTTAAATAGTGTTACCTCCAAGACAGACCACAACAGGAATAGACTCACTAATCACCTTACCGTACATCAAGAACAATTCAGAGATGGCCACAAGACTACTCAGACCCCTTGGTATCCGTGTATTAGGGTATCAGTGCTTCAATATATTCTCCCTTCTTGAACACTCTGCTAAGGGAAATGGGATGCTCCTAGCCACTTCATCTAGAACCTATGTAATTTTACACACCTCAATGAATTATCCATTCAACCCTTTCTACTCAAAAGAAAACAACCTCAGGCCACCTGATACCGAAATTTTTGAGTCCTGGCAACACCCTCATAAATCTCCCCTTTACTTTTTCTCATGCAATTGTTGCCTCGCTGAAATGTACACACCAGAATAAATTAAACACCTTATCTTACTGACCTGCACCTTTAGGGATTTGGGGACATGTACGACAAGGCCATCTCCATGCCTCACATTCCTAGTTGGCTGCTATGGTATTTATTGTGTCTTTTTCCCTCTCGAAACACATTACCTCATACTCTCATTTGCCACCTCCTAGCCAGCTGACTGGTTCATTGATATCTCCTTGTCATCTACAGCATTTTTCTTCATCACAAACCACAAAGCCAGCTATAAGCAAGGGCAATACTGAACTTACAATTTGGAAGATATCAATTACTTTTACTGCAAGCTTTCATAAATTACATCGTAAAAAATGATCAGACATATCATTGAAATATTTTATGAACATCGGTGATATTTATGCCAAATTCCAAGTTTATGATCAGCTGTAAAAATGGTTTGTGCTAATTTCTAGTTTACATAAAACTTTTTAATCTGATGACTTGATCAATGAGGTATACATTAACTCATTGGAATAACTGAGAATTTACCAATTGAATCCTCTTGAATTAAGATATTAATTCTCTTTCAAATATAGCAAGCTCAGCTTGGAAGAAAGGAAGCTTTTATGAATATTTTCTTTATAATGTGTCAAACAAATCTTTGTTTGGTTTTGTTTTCAAGATCAGACATTATGTATACATACAATTTAATCCTGTATTGAAAACATGTTACTGGATTACTAGCTTTATCATTTTGTGTCTCAGAGGTCAAGGCTTCAAATAGAATAATATGATGCTTCATCAGCGGTGAAACAGCTATTGATCCTTAAAATTGATTAATTGTGACACAAAATGGTTTATTCTTACATTAATTGTCACTTTAGATCTCATTTTCCTCCATAATTCATCTAAAATCAATGCCATGTCTAATATAGGAGCAATGTTTTTGATTTATATGCTACAGTATATAATCATGAATTACATGTTTGTAATTAGCATAATGATGAGACACAAACCCAGCAAGGCATTCTTCCATTGTTAGCAATTTATGCTTTTCAAACTTGACATTCTTGTATTCAGTGTCAAATTTGAGCTCGGAAAGCAGAAACGCTATTGTGAGCTCATTGTAATATTTTAGAAATGGTAATAAGTCCGGATAAATGTTTTCTCAACCTTTTACATAAGCTTTCTATTTTGTTTCTGCATTACGGCTGAGAGTGAGGTCTCTGCATTTTTCAGAATTGGATGTTTATATTTTGTTGTATTTCAGATTCATATTTGCCACCCGTGTCATACCCTACTGGTCATGCATCAATATTTTTACAAATCCAATCCTGAATGTTGTCTTAATCTTTAATGAATATAGCAACATTGAGGTTACAGGGCCACACAGTTGCCAAGTCAGTTTGACTTGGGAGTCCTTTAAAAATAAAAAGCGATCTCAATTCCAGAACTCCCGATCCCCTTCCCAGGGCTTCCCATTTTCACCAGGGTCATTTAAGTTTAGGGACTGGTTCGGTCTGCTGACTGCACCCAGTACTGTCATTGAACATAGAACAGTACAGCACATTACAGGCCCTTCGGCCCACGATGTTGTGCCAACCTATTATCCTACTCTAAGATCAAACTACCCTGCATACCCTACATTTTACTATCATCTATGTGTCTACCCAAGAGTTGCTTGAATGTCCCTGATGAATCTGACTCTACTATCACCGCTGGCAGCGCATTTCACACACCCACCATTCTCTGTGTAAAGAACCTACCTCTGACATCTCCCCTATACTTCATCCAATCACCTTACAATTATGCCTCCTTATAATAGTCATTTCTGCCCTGGGAAAATGTCTCTGGCTATCCACTTTATCTATACTCTCATCATCCTGAACACCTCTATCAAGTCCCCTCTCATCCTTCTTCACTCCAAAGGGAAAAGCCCTAGCTCCCTCAACCTCTCCTCATCAGACCTGCCCTCCAGTCCAGGCAGTATCCTGGTAAATCTCCTCTGCCCTCTCTCTAAAGCTTCCACATCCTTCCTA